>NW_019168159.1:15533437-15655845 GCF_002303985.1 Durio zibethinus
GGGTTTAGGCATCTCATATTTCTGCCAAGCATATGCATTTTTCTGGCTTTTAAATTCATACAATGGTCCCTCTTAAGCCTTCATGTGAAGTTTCATGGAAGACGACTCGTTTTTTTATTTTTCACAAGATTTTTGAAACTTTTTACGGTTTGGGGATTTTAAAATTTTTCAGATGGATTTTTGGGCCCAAACTTGGTAGATGATCCTTGTATTTTTGTTGGCGTGTAACAAAAAATTCATCTAAAAACTCGAAGTGTACAAGATTTTTGTACATTTGAAAAAGTGTCCCATTTTAGACACTTTAATGGCTACTGGACAGCAAACCTGTAAAATCTCAAATGCTTTTTAAGGGGGTGTGACTTCTTGAGGTTTGATGAGGTATAGGGGGCCAATATAAGGGCCATGTACCAGCACCCATCGCACGTATGTGCGCACACCCCCGCCTCGCGCTCCCGATCGTCGGAACCCCAATGTCGCCGGTCAGGTTCTCAGGTGATGGTGCCCTGACGAAGAAAAATGTAGCACTAGCACATGCCCGAGCCTAGCATGTGCTGCCGCAACTCCTTGGTCCGTTCGATCTTAGACTGGGAATTGAACTACGTATGCCTAAGTCAACCCACGTATGAGCGTTAGGCGCTCAGCAATCGACCAGAGGGGCAGATGCCCAAGCCGGTGATCGACCGGTCCCCTCTGTGTACTACCGATCCTGGCGCTCAACCATCATCTGGTCTAATCTTAGACTGGGAATGAACTCCGTATGCTAACAATCGACGAAAGGTGGCGGGCAGGCGGGCACTACGCCGGCCAGAGAGATGGGATGCGCAAGCCGTGGATCATAGGTGGTAGGTGGGTTTAGGCAATCTTCATATTTCTGCATGCCAATTCCCATTTTTTCTGGCTTGTACTTCATACAATGGTCCCTTAAGCCTTCATGTGTTGAATTCATGGCAACACGACTCATTTTCTATTTTTCACGATTTTTGAAACTTTTTACGGTTCGAGATTTTTTAAAATTTTTTCGGAAGGAGTTCTCAACCCAAACTTGTAGACGTGATCCTTGTATTTTTGTTGGCATGCACAAAAGCATTCACTAAAAACTCAATGTACAAGATTTTGTGGCCATTTGAAAAAAGTGTCCCCATTTCAGACACTTTAATGGCTACTGAGCAAACCTGTAAAATCTGAAATGCTCTTTAAGGGGGTGTGAGTTTCGAGGTTTGATGAGGGATAGGGGGCCAATATAAGGGCCAAGTACCAGCCCCATCGCACACTCATGTGCGCGCACCTATGCCCGACCCTCCCGATCGTGTGAACCCAATGCCGCCGGTCAGGTTTCTCCGGTGATGGTGTCCCGACGAAGAAAAATGCAGCACGCCACAGCTCGATTCCAGCATGTGCTGCACCACTCGTTAGTCCGGTTCATTCTTAGACTGGGAATGAACGCGTAGCTTAGACTGGGAATGAACTCCGTATGCCTAAGCCAACCGACGAAATGAGCGGCGTGGCACTACGCCGGTCAGAAAGACGGGATGCGCAAGCTGTGGATCGATAGGGTGGTAGGTGGGTTTAGGCACATCTTCATATTTTTGCCGTGCCAATGCCATTTTTTTGGCTTGTAAATTAATACAATGGTCCCTTAAGCCTTCATTTGAAGTTCATGGCAAGACCACTCGTTTTTCTATTTTTCAAGATTTTAAACTTTTTACGGTTTGGGATTTTTTAAAATTTTTCAGGAGTTTTGGCCCCAAACTTGGTAGAAATGATCCTTGTATTTTTTGTTGGCATGCACAAAAAATTCAGCAAAAAACTCAAAATGTTAGAAGATTTTGTGACCATTTGAAAAAAGTGTCCCCATTTTAGACACTTTAATGGCTATTGGCAGCAAACCTGTAAAATCTCAAATGCTCTTTAAAGGGGGTGTGAGTTCTCGAGGTTTTGATGAGGGATAGGGGCCAATATAAGGGCAAATACCAGCACCCATTGCACATCATGTGCGCACTCCCCCCCGGCCCCCTCCGTTCATTGGAACCCTAATGCCTTCGGTCAGGTTCTCCGACAATGGTGTCCCGACGAAGAAAAATGCCGGTACCAGCACATGCCCGCGCCCAGCATGTGCTACCGCAACCATCAATCCATTTTGAGCTTAGACTAGGAATGAACTTCGTATGCTTCAACTGGGAATTAACTCTGTATGCCTAAGTCAACCCATGAAACAAGCGTATGGGCACTCAGTCGGCCAGAGGGGCGGGATGCACAAGCCGGGGATCGGCCGGGTCCCCTTCTATGTGCTGCCATTCTGCTACCGCAACCCTCGGTCCGGTCCGATCTTAGACTGGGAATGAACTTCATATGCCTAAGCCAACCGACGAAACGAGCAAGTGGGCGGGCGGGCACTACACCGGCCAGAGAGGCGGGATGCGCAAGCCATGGATCGATAGGGAGGTAGGTGGGTTTAGGCACATCTTCATATTTCTACTGTGCCAATGCCATTTTTCTGGCTTGTAAATTCATACAATGGTCCCTTAAGCCTTCATGTGAAGTTTCATGGCAAGACGACTCGTTTTTTATTTTTCATGATTTTTGAAACTTTTTGCGGTTCGGGATTTTTTTAAATTTTTTCGGAAGGATTTTTGGCCCCAAACTTGGTAGATGTGATCCTTGTATTTTTGTGGGCATGCATAAAAACATTCAGCTAAAAACTCGAAGTGTACAAGATTTTGTGACCATTTGAAAAAAGTGTCCCCATTTCAAATACTTTAATGGCTACTGGCAGCAAACCTGTAAAATCTCAAATGCTCTTTAAGGGGATGTGAGTTCTTGAGGTTTGATGAGGGATAAGGGGCCAATATAAGAGCTAAGTACCAGCACCCATCGCACATCATGTGCGCAAACCCCCCGGTCCCCCCATCGCCGGAACCTCAATGCCGCCGGTCAGGTTCTCCGACGATGGTGACCCGACGAAGAAAAATGTGGTTTTAGCACATGCCCGAGCCCAGCATGTGCTGCCATAACCCTTAGTCCGATCTGATCTTAGATTGGGAATGAACTCCGTATGCTTAGACTGGGAATGAACTCCGTATGCCTAAGTCAACCGACGAAACGAACGTGCGGGCGCTCAGCCGGCCAGATGGGCAGGATGCTCAAGCTAGGGATCGGTCGGGTCCCCCTCTACATGCTGCCGATCCTACTACCACAACCCTCGATCTGATCCGATCTTAGACTGGGAATGAACTCCGTATGCCTAAGCTAACCGACAAAACGGGCGGGCACTATGCCGGCCAGAGAGGCGGGATGCGCAAGCCGTGGATCGATAGGGTGGTAGGTGGGTTTAGGCACATCTTTATATTTTTTCCGTGTCAATGCCATTTGTCTGGCTTGTAAATTCATACAATGGTCCCTTAAGCCTTCATGGTAAGTTTCATGGCAAGACGACTCGTTTTCTATTTCTCATGATTTTTGAAACTTTTTACGGTTCGAGATTTTTTAAAATGTTTTCAGAAGGGGTTTTGACCCCATACTTGGTAGACGTGATCCTTGTTTTTTTTTTGGCATGCACAAAAAAATTCAGCTAAAAACTCGAAGTGTACAAGATTTTGTGGCCATTTGAAAAAAGTGTCCCCATTTCAAACGCTTTAATGGCTACTGGCAGCAAACCTGCAAAATCTCAAATGCTCTTTAAGGGGGTGTGAGTTCTCAAGGTTTGATGAGGGATAGGGGGCCAATATAAGGGCCAAGTACCACCACCCATCGCACGTCATGTGTGCACACCCCCCCCGGTCCCCCCATCGCCGGAACCACAGTGCTGCCGGTCAGATTCTCCGACGATGGTGTCCCGATGAAGAAAATACGGCACCAGCACATGCCCGAGCCCATCATGTGCTGCCGTAACCCTCGGTCTGATCCGATCTTAGACTGGGAATGAACTCCGTATGCTTAGACTGGGAATGAACTCCGTATGCCTAAGTCAACCCACGAAACGAGCGTGCTGTCGTGGATGCACAAGCCGTCCAGAGAGGCGGGATGCGCAAGCCGTGGATCGATAGGGTGGTAGGTGGGTTTAGGCACATCTTCATATTTCTGCCGTGTCAATGCCATTTTTCTGGCTTGTAAATTCATACAATGGTCCTTTAAGCCTTCATGTGAAGTTTCATGGCAAGACGACTCGTTTTCTATTTTTCACGATTTTTGAAACTTTTTACGGTTCGGGATCTTTTAAAATTTTTTCAGAAGGATTTTTGGCCCCAACTTGGTAGACGTGATTCTTGTATTTTTGTAGGCATGCACAAAAAAATTCAGCTAAAAACTCGAAGTGTACAAGATTTTGTGACTATTTGAAAAAAGTGTCCCCATTTCAGACACTTTAATGGCTACTGGCAGCAAACCTGTAAAATCTCAAATGCTCTTTAAGGGGGTGTGAGTTCTCGAGGTTTGATGAGGGATAGGGGGCCAATATGAGGGCCAAGTACCAGCACCCATTGCACATCATGTGCGAACATCCCCCCCGGCCCCCCCGATCGCTGGAACCCTAATGCCCTCGGTCAGGTTCTCCGGCGATGGTGTCCCGACGAAGAAAAATACGGCACCAGCACATTCCCGAGCCCAGCATGTGCTGTCGCAACCCTCGGTCCAGTCTGATCTTAGACTGGGAAGGAACTTTGTATGTCGTAACGGTTTTGGGACCGTCAAACGTAAAAATGAGTTTAAAATCGAGAAAAATAAAAAAGAGAGAGTCGCCACCAATCTTTGTTAGGGTGTGATTGGCCACCCAAAAGTTTATCTTTTTAATAAAACTATAAAAACGAGTTTGAAGTCTTATCAAAAAGATAAATTTCAGTCTGCGAAAAATCAGGTTGGGTCCAGAGTCGGTACGCATGGGAAGGATTAGCACCCGCACAACGCCCATAATTGGTACCATTTAATTATGCACTATTTTCGATATTGATATAAAAATGGTTTTATATTTGAAATTTAACATTAATTCCCTTCATTTAAAAAAAATTTGCTAAAATATTTATTTAGAAATATTGAGAAAATCTTTAAGTTAAATAATTATCTTAAAATTCTCCATCGTCTAGGCAGAATTTAAAATAACTCTTTTCGCCTAAGATTTAACATAATAATCATTAAAATAAAATAACAATCTTTATAGGAAATAATTGTTAGTGACTCTCCAACATCTAGGCAGAGTACCAAGAATTATTTCTCTTGGAATGTTATTTTTTTATTTTATAATATCACAAAAAAAAATTTTTTATTATTCTTTTTTTATTAAAAAATATTTTATCAGTAAATTAAAGAGAAAGTAATGCAATCAATTATTGATGATAACATGCTAATGTATATCATGCTAATGAATGTCATGTAAAATGAAATGCAATTTAAGAGTTGGATTCTTAAATATAATGAGACCACCCCGACTCTCCAACATCTAGGCAGAGCTTAAGTGCGACTGTTTATATTTAAGATCCCAATTTTATTATACTTTTTATTTATTAATCTTATTATTAATACAAATTAAGAAATCGTGTGAAAAGACTTCACGAAGTAAAATTTCTTAAATACCCCATCATCTAGGCAGCATTCGGGAACAAATTGCTTCAAATAGAATTTTCACACGTGTCCTTAGGATTTTTTTAGGACTTTGGATTTCAAGGATTTTGGATTTCAGGGTGTTTTGGATTTAATGGATTTTGGATTTTTAGGGGTTTTAGAATCCTAGGATTAAGAAATAGTGCTTAAGGTTTTGTTTTTTTAAGAAAATACGAACATCTCTAAAAATCCCCAACATCTAGGCAGATTTTTTAAGCAAGTTCGATTTTAATAATTTTTGAAGATTAATTAAAAATTTTTTATGTTTATTTATGAAAAATAATTAACAATAATTCCCCAACATCTAGGCAGAATTATTGTTTTAGAAAAATATTTTTATTCCCTCCAACATCTAGGCAGGGAAGATTATTATTATTATTTTTAAAGCATTTTAATATATTTTTTATTATTATTTGTTCTTAATTTTATTATTATTAAAAGGATTAAACATTTATTCTAACAAATTTATAAATTTATCATGCATAAATATAAAAATATATTTAAAATAACAAAAAATAATAATAATAAAAAATTAGAAAATTCAAAAAAAAAAAAAAATTTTTACCTGAACCGGACCGGTCAACGATCCGGTCAACGCTGGTCCGGGCGGTCTGACCGATTCGACGGTTGGATTGGAGGTCCAGGCGATCTGACCGGTTTGGCGGTCGGATCGACAGTCTGGGCAATCTGATCGGTTCAATCCGGTCCACTGGCGGTTCGTATGAACCGGTTCAAGGCTGGCTGGAACGGATCATTGGGTCGGGTTACGCGGATCTCAGGTCGGGTTCGGGTCAATGCGTGGATCCTTCTTTGGTTAAAACAGCGTCGTTTTGGGTTTTATTGAAACGACGTCGTTTTGGCTATTGATAATTTATATAAAAAGTCAAAAAAAAAAATTTCTCTCTTTTTTTTTTTTTCTGTTTCCTTTTTTTTCTCTCCGACCAACACAGGTGGCCGGCCGATCCTCCGTCGTTGCTGCGCCAGTCTCAGTCGGCGGTCACCGTTGACGTTGGTCGAAAAATTCTTCGAAAACACCAAAATGTTCCCCTCGACCTCCTGAGTCCGGATCTGAGGTCCCTTTCACCAAAAGCGACCTTGATTCGCATAGATCAAGTTTTTGAAGTTTTCGGTTTTTCTTCCCTTTCTTTTTTTTTTTTTGGTGAAACTAACGATTTCTTGGCTTTTACAGATGGCTCGGTGCTGAGGTTCCTCACCGTAGGCAAGGACTATGTATTTTTTTATTTTTTTTCTATTTTGGTTTTTTTTTTGTTTTGGTTATTTTTTTTACGTCGAAAATAGGGTCTGTCTGAGGGTGTTGAAGGGGAAGAATGGTTTTTTTTTTTTCGAGAGCTCAGATCCCCGAATTTTCGAAAATGGCTGGGGATTTTAAAGGGTTTCTACTTAGGGGGATCTAAGGCTGTAGGGTTGTTAGTTGGTGGTTATAGGGTGGCTGGTCGGGTAGTTGGTAAGGTAATTGGTCGGAGAGTTGGTTGGGTAATTGGTCGGGGAGTTGGTTGGGTAATTGGTAGGGGCAGTTCGGCGTCGTACCAACCCCTTGACTTCTGTCTTATTTCTGTTTTGTTTTTTTGTTTGTTGTTTTTTTTTTGTTTTTTTGTTTGTTTTGTTAAATATTATTATTATTAAAAATAAAATAAAATAAAATAGTAGACCTGGACAAAATCGGTGTCTACAGCTGCCCCTCTTTGCACATTACTGAGAATCAGAAATAGGACAAAGATAAAGACAACGATTTTGTTCGAAAATAAATTGTGTTATTTTTGGTTTTACAGAAAAGGGCTCCTCTCAACAGAGGCTCAACAACTTTAAAATCTCATTGAAAAAGCTCCTCTCAACAGAGGCTCCACAACTTTAAAATCTCATCTTGAAAAAGCTCCTCTCAGCAGAGGCTCCACAACTTTAAAATTCTCTCTTGAAAAACTCCTCTCAAGAGGCTCCACAACTTTAAAATCTCATTGAAAAAGCTCCTCTCAACAGAGGCTCCAAAACTTTAAAATTCTCTCTTGAAAAAGCTCCTCTCAACAGAGGCTCACAACTTTAAAAATCTCTTGAAAAAAGCTCCTCTCAGCAGAGGCTCCACAACTTTAAAAATTCTCATCTGAAAAAGCTCCTCTCAACAGAGGCTCCACAACTTTAAAAATTCTCATCTTTTTCAAATTTGAGTTTTCATCTTTGAACAAGTAAATCTCTCTCTTTTGAATTCCTTTGTTTGATCATTGTCTTTACCAAAATCTTGTTTTTTCATTAAGAAAAGGAAAATTTCTATCTTTGTTACAACTTCTCATGGATGCATGTACTGAGTGCTCATGATGCAATGCATGTAATGCAATCAAAATCATTCATTGTAGTAAAAAGGTTCTCGAAATCTCTCGCTTTCGGCTTCTTTTATCCGAGTTCTTATATGACCAATCTGTCTTCAACATCTGACCATAATATTTTTTCTTCAAAAGTCTACAACATCAATGACTTGTCATGCTTTTCTCATCCTTTTTCATTTGCCTTTGTCAACTTTAAAAGTAATGCTGAGATCTTTCATGTTTGTTTTTCTTTTCATCATTTTAAGTTCAAGACAAATAAAATGCAATCACATTTCTCTGATGGACAAAAATATCAGATAAGGATAAAGGAAAGGATAGGCATTATTTTCAAATGAAGGATAATGTATTTCCTATGGCTGATAACAAGTGTATGTCAAAGTGTTTGAGTTGAAATAAAGGTGTCAAAAGAATGATCACAAGATAATCATGAACAAAATATTCTCAGATTCTTTCTCTAAAACTAAATCAGATGACTTCCTTGATTATTCAGAGTTCGTCAAACTACACTTGCCCCTACATTGTGGGATCTTTTCTTGATGATGCTTTTGCTTCACATCTAAGTCGCCTTTTCAGGTTTTTTAACTTAGATAAGTCATCATTTTTTTCTCTTTTTTTTTTAAGCAAAATATTTCTTCACAACATCTGAATTTATTGGGGTAGGTAAATCACCTCCGTCCATTTCTGCCAAAATCAATGCCCCACTAGAAAAAGCCTTTTTCACCACATACGGGCCTTCCCAATTTGGTGTCCATTTCCTCGATTATCATGTTGATTTGGAAGGAATCTTTTTAACACTAAGTCTCCTTCCCTAAAGCAATGGGGACGAGTTTTCTTGTCATGTGCTCTCATCATCCTCTTTTGATATAATTGACCATGATAAAGTGCTGACAGTCTTTTCTTTTCTATGAGGCTTAACTGCTCGTAGCGATTTCAAACCCATTCTGCTTCCTCTAACTCTACCTCCATCAAGACTCTCAGTGAGGGAATTTCCACTTCGACTGGTAGCACAGCTTCCATACCATATACCAAAGAGAACGGTGTGGCTCCAGTAGACGTTTTGACTGATGTTCTATAAGCATGCAAGGCAAAAGGTAACTTCTCATGCTAATCTTTGTAAGTTTCAGTCATTTTCTCCAGGATTCTCTTGATATTCTTATTTGCAGCCTCCACTGCCCCATTCATTTTTGGATGATATGGTGCCGAATTACGATGGCGAATCTTGAACTGAGTGCATACTTCATTCATCATTTTGTTGTTCAAGTTTTTGGCATTAACAGAAATAATTGTCCCTGAAAGCCCATATCTGCATATTATCTCTCTTTTTATGAACTTACAGACCACAGATCGGGTCACGCTAGCATATGATGCAACCTCTACCCATTTGGTGAAGTAATCAATCATCACAAAAATGAATCTATGCCCGTTCGAAGCTTTTGGAGTGATGGGACCAATGACATCCATACCCCACATTGAGAATGGCCAGGGAGGAGCTAGAATGTGTAATATTGATGGTGGAGCATGAATCTTGTCAGCATAAATCTGACATTTATGACATCTTCTAGCATAATCAATACAGTCACTCTCCATTGTCAACCAATAATAGCCAGCCCTCATAATTTGTCTAACCATCATATGACCATTTGCATGTGCCCCACAAACTCTATCATGCACTTCTTCAATAATCTTCTTTGCTTCAGCTGCATTTACACATCTTAAGAGCACTTGATCTCGACCTCTTTTGTAAATGATATCTCCATCAATAAAGAAACTCATAGCCAATCTTTTGATAGTCCTCTTATCATTTTTAGTTGCATGTTTTGGGTATTACTGGCTTTTAATGTATTGCATGATATCATGATACCATGGCTTCCCATCAACTTCTTTTTCAACACCTGAGCAATGTGTTGGTACATCTTTCACATCCAGCTTGATGGGTTGGATTTCAGTACTTGCATCTATTTTGATCATTACAGCTAGAGTAGCCAGTGCATCAGTAATTTGGTTTTCCTCTTTCGGTAGATGCTCAAACTGAACTTCTTTAAATTGCTTAACCAACTCAGAGATGTATTTATGGTACCGAATCAACTTAGAGTCTCTTGTTTCCCATTCACCTCGTAACTGATAGATGACTAAAGCTGAATCTTCAAACACATCTAACACTTTGATCTTCTTTTCAATTGCTGCTTGTATACCCATAACACAGGCCTCATATTCAACCACATTGTTTGTGCAATTAAAATTTAATCTGGCTGTGATGGGATAATAATGTCCATCAGGAGATATCAAAATTGCCCCAATACCATGACCCAAAGCATTAGCAGCTCCATCAAAATACATCCTCCATGATTTTTCAATAGGTTCATTTTCTTCAATGGCCATCACATCCTCATCAGGAAAATCTAATTTCATTGGCTCATAATCTTCAACTGCATAATCAGCAAGAAATTCAGCTATTGCACTCCCTTTAATAGCTTTTTGAGTCACGTAAATGATATCATATTCTGAAATCATAACTTGCCACCGTGTTATTCTTCCTATCAATGAGGGCTTTTCGAAGATATACTTAATAGGATCCAGCTTTGCTATGAGCCAAGTAGTGTGATAAAGCATGTATTGTCTAAGCCTTCGAGCTGTCCAGGTTAATGCACAACACATCTTCTCTAATGGTGAATACTTTGACTCATAACCAGTGAACTTCTTGCTCGAGTAGTAAATTGCTCGTTCTTTCTTATTAGTTTTATCTCTTTGCCCCAGCACACATGCCATTGAATTTTCATGCACTGTCAAGTACAAAATCAAAGGTTTTCCTGGCATTGGTGGCACCAACACAGGTGAATTTGACAAGTATTCTTTGATCTTATCAAAAGCTTCTTGGCATTCATCATTCCATTCTCCAGGATCATGTTTTCTGAGAAGCTTGAAAATAGGATCACACTTATAAATGAGTTGAGAGATGAAGCGAGCAATATAATTTAATCTCCCTAAGAAGCCTCGCACTTCTTTTGAGGTATGAGGAGGGGATAAGTTTTGGATGGCTTGTATCTTATCTGGATCAACTTCAATTCCTTTTTCACTGACTACAAAGCCCAATAGTTTTCTTGATTTGGCTCCAAATGTACATTTGGCAGGATTCAACTTCAACTGAAATCTTCTCAACCTGTCAAACAGCTTTTTGAGACTGACTATATGATCCTCTCCTTCACGAGATTTTGTAATCATATCATCTACATACACTTCTATCTCTTTATGCATCATGTCATGAAAAAGAGTCACCATTGCTCTTTGATAAGTAGCACCAGCATTTTTTAACCCAAAAGGCATGACTTTGTAACAGAATGTTCCCCACATGATCACAAATGTAGTTTTCTCCATATCATCTCGAGCCATCTTGATCTGATTATAGCCTGAAAAACCATCCATAAAGGAAAATGTAGAGTGCCTAGCAGTATTATCCACTAGAGTATCGATGTGAGGTAAAGGAAAGTTATCCTTAAGGCTTGTTCTATTCAAATCTTGATAATCGACACACATTCTCACTTTTCCATCCTTCTTAGGAACTGGCACTATGTTGGCTACCCATTCAGGATATTTTGCCACTTCCAAAATTCGGCATCAAATTGTTTCTTCACTTCTTCTTTAATTTTTAGCAGCATCTCTGGTTTCATGCGCCTTAGCTTTTGCTGCATCGGCTTACATCCTGGTTTTAAAGGTAACTTGTGCTCTACAATATCAGTGCTGAGTCCTGGCATATCCTGGTAAGTCCATACGAACACATCTACATATTCTCGGAGCAGCTCTTCTAGCTTTTGTCTTTCAACTGATAAAAGATATGTACCAACTTTGACCTCTTTTTTATTCTCACTATCTCTCAAATTTACTGATTCAGTAATTTCTTGGTGAGGTTCAATTGGCTTATCTTCATGTTCTATTAATTTTAACAAATCAAGAGGCAGTGTATAGTTATCTGAATCTTCCTCATTATCAAGTTCATCAACATGAATTAAGTTTTCAAAATCAAATCCGAGATTAATGCCATTATTATCCTCATGTTCATTATTTGAGACCCTACAAAGGGTAATATGGAGAGAATATTGGCACACAAAAATGGAATGGCAAGAAAATGTAAGAAAGAAAAAGATGAAAGGTAAAATGAAGATAAAAACAACAGAAAAAATACGGATGCATCTTCTAAGTCTTTTATTAAAATGACAAACATAAACACACCATAAAAGATCTCTTAATACTCGTAGAATGTAATTAGGGATTTAAAGTTTCACATTACTTTTCCAAAGTTTTAAAAACAACAGGCAGCTCTGTAACTTCCCAATTATCCAGCTTAAAATCTAAAGGACAAGGGTACACGAATAGATTTTCACTTCGACTCTTCTTTTCTCCATCATCCACCATTTGAATGGCCAGCTCTGAAAATTTTTCCATGAATCCTGCACTTGGGGCTCCCGATAAATCTGGATAAATATATCCTCCCGAGTGAAAAGAATTATAGAGGTATGGAATGACTATCGGCTCTGACTCCAGCTCATATCCCTTAAGATTAGCTATCCTCTTATTTTTTTTCTCATTCACCATTCTTACTCTATCCCCTCTTGTTGGCTTATATCCCAAGCCAAACCTGTCTCTCTTTTCATATATGGTCGATGGCTTCGTGATTCCTTGCAGGTTCTTCCCAAGTCTGACTTTAGGTCACCATCCCATCTTGGTAAGCTGTCTAACTACAATTTTAGTAGTCGTAGATAAGTGTGGTGAATACAATTTAGATCCTCCAGCTATATATGTTGCATTGGCAATCTCGAAGGATCTATAAGAGCATTCTAAAGCTTCATCTATCGATTCCACATAAGGAGTATTTATCGGTTGAGTTACTAATAAATCTTTTTCTCCTGCCACACATGTTAGCTTTCCTTCAACAATGAATTTGACTTTCTGATGTAATGAGGATGGGACAGCACCTGCCATATGGATCCACGGTCTACCCAATAGACAACTATATGAAGGAGAGATGTCCATGACTTGAAATTTCACGTTGAAAGTACATGGACCAATCTGTAATGGCACTTCTATATCTCTCAGCACTTTTCTTCTGGTTCTATCAAAGGCTCTCACTATCATATGACTAGGTTTCATATAAGATCCATTAACAGGGAGTTTTGCCAAAGTAGTTGCAGGCATAACATTGATGGATGAGCCATTATCAATCAAAACCTTAGCCATTATATGACTTTTACATTTCACAGTAATGTGAAGAGCCCTGGTACTTCTTCTACCCTCAGGAGAAATTTCTTCATCATTGAAAAAATATATAGTTTGAAATCATCAGATTGCCAACAAGCTGTTCCACATATTCAACAGAAGCATTGTGAGACACATATGCTTGATTTAGCACCTTCAGCAAAGCATTACGATGTGACTCTGAATTGAGCAATAATGACAATAACGAAATTCTAGCTGGCATCTTGTTAAGCTGTTCTACCACGCTATACTCACTATGTTTTATTAACTTAAAAAATTCACCTACTTCACTCTTAAATACTGGCTTCTGACATTCTTTTTCTGGTGTTGCATCAAGATCACTCTGACTTTTATTTTCTTCCCCTACGTTGGCTTTTTCCTTTCTAGCTTTTTCTAGAGCCTCTGGGGTATAGCACCTGCCACTTCGGGTTATGCCTCCTACACCCGTTATGTTGGTAGTATCTGGGTTGACTATGACATCATAATCATACTTCCAAGGTACTGTTTTATCATTCTGATATGGAAAAGGGCCAGGAACTTTAATTGTCACCACTGGTTGAGAGACAGGTTTTTCTAGCTTTGATGTTGGCTTCTCATCATAATAGATAGTTACTGGTCTATACCCAAACTTATTCTTTGAATCAATGGTAGACACTTTCACCAACTCTTCTCTCTCTTGGTAAAACTCTATTCGACCTTCATCCATCAATTTTTACACCTCTTGACGAAATTGGTGACAATTCTCGATAGAATGCCCTAGAACACCTTTGTGATAATGGCAGCTTTCAATTGAGTTAACCGCTTCGGAGTAATTTTGAGGTTCTATCGACTTTAGCATGTCGGCTTTGACCAAGGTTTTAAACACTTTAGCCATAGGAGTTTTGACCTCTTCTATTCTTCTTTTCAAACAACTTGTTTGCCCATCAATCAAAGCATTTATTGATGGTCTGGTATGATTTGATAGAGGGTTCCCATTGACATTTGGAGTCCCTTGTTAGCTGGTATCAAAATTTAATACTCCTTCATTGATTAACCTCTGCACTTTATGCTTCAAAACAGTACAATGCTCAGTGGAATGACCTAGATTCCTATAATGATAATCACAATGTGCATTGGGGTCATACCATTTGGGAAACAGAGGTTTCAAAGGTTCAATAATAACAGGAACAAGCAGATGTTTCTTAATAAGTCGAGGATACAAATCTGTGTATGGCATGGGAATTAGGTCAAAATGAGGTCTTTCTCGATTGTTATTATTTTGTGAGTTTCTTTGATTGCTGTTTGGGTAGGTTGGTCGAGTAAATGGTCGAGCTGAAGGTGCCAGGGTGTAATTAGATGGTTAAAGGCTAAAACTTGATCTGGGTAACGGTTGTTGGGGGGCCAGATAATGGTATGGTTGTTGAGAGATTTGGTTTATGGTAGAGTAGTAATAGGGGTGTGGGTTATATGAAACAAAAGGATGGTGTGGGGGATTTGTGTGAGTGACAACATGTGTCTCCTGCTCTTTCTTTCTTAAGGTAGCTATCTTCTTTTCAGACCCTTCAATTTTACCACTTTTGATAGCGTTTTCTATCATCTCCTCTGAAATTACCATGTCAGAGAAGTTTTTCATGGCATTTCCCACCAATCTGTCATAATACAGGGCCTTCAGTGTATTCACGAATAGTATGGTTATCTCTTTTTCAGTCAGTGGTGGTTGTACTTGGGCTACTGCATCTCTCCACCGATGTACATATTCTTTGAAGGTTTCCGTCGACTTTTTCTCCATATTTTGTAATGACAGTCTATCAGGGGCTGTATCTAAGACGTGCTTATACTGAGCAAGAAAAACTTTGGCCAAGTTTTTCCATGAACTGATCTTATTTTGATCTAATTACATGTACCATTTAGCTGCTGAACCAGTCAAACTATCCTGAAAACAGTGTATCAATAGTTTGTCATTATGGGTATGACCCATCATCTTTCTACAAAACATAGTGATATGAGCAGATGGACACTTTGTCGCATCATATTTCTTGAAATCTGGGGTCTTAAATTTTGGTGGGATAACCAAGTCAGGCACTAGGCTAAGCTCATTGGCATCAATAACCCCATAAGTGTCATTACCTTCAACCGCTTTAAGCTTCTCTTCAAGCTGGTCATACTTGTCTTGAATTTTTGAATTTATAACAGGTTCTGACATTTCGTGAGATTTCTCTTGCTCAACAGGGTCGTCAAGATTTGGTACCATGATGGGATCGACTGGGATGGGTCCCGAATTGGCATTCAAGTGGGTTGGCTGCTGATTTGCAGAATGATTGACATAGGGGTATGGCTGCGCACTTGGTGGTTGTATGTGTATACCCCGAGGAACTTGAACCTGAACTTGAGGTGGAGTGAATTCAGGAGGGTATAATGGCTCTTCCACTTAACCTCATCTCCTGTCCTTGATACACCAACGACTCATTTTCCTTTCATTGATCCAATCAACAGTTTTCTTAATTCAGCCATTTATGCTTCAATTTTTTGTTATATTTCCATCACTCTTTCTTGTATCTCCTCTTGTACCCTTTCGACCTTTTCAAACTTAGATGTACTC
Source organism: Durio zibethinus (assembly GCF_002303985.1). The sequence goes on from NW_019168159.1 coordinate 15,549,188, forward strand.
TCTTCTTCCATGGCTCGAGTTTGGGAACGAGTATTATATCTATGCGAAATTGACGAGTTGTGGTTCCTTGGCTTTGCTATCCTTGAACCTTAGTTTATTAACCATGAATTAGATCGCATGATATAATGTCGTTGATATTATTGTTAGTATGAAAATGCATGCATGAAATGAAAGAAATGCAAATTAGGGTATTGTCTTGGATCGATCGAAACAAAAAGAAACTTTCATTAACCATGGGAGTCTTTACACATCATCCAATCATTCTCGCATTAAAGCCATAAAAACATTTGATTTGAGCATATTGCTCCCTAGCTTCATGCAAAAAGTGCAATAATCTTTGACTGTGGCCTTTGGTTGGTACAATCTCTCATTCCAATGCTTTCGCCTTTTCAACCATGTTGCCTGTTTTTTGGACAACCTTGTAAATTTGAGCAGTCAGGTGTTCGATGTATTGGTGTCTCCCTAAACTTTCTGCTCTCCACATCTCTCGAGCATCTACCTCCATATTACAAGTACGAGCCTAATAATCTTCTCTATCTTGCCACTCAGTCAAAATCTCATTTATGTGCCTCTGATTGCTTGTCAATTGAAGCTCCAAACTCATTAATTCATGCTCTAAGGCTTTTTTCTTGCTTTGCAAATCGGAGTTCTTGCTTTGTTCCCTCATTAGCTCAACTTTTAGCTTTTCACTTTCTCTTTGGTGCCTTGTTACCTTTTCAAAGGCTCCTGAAAGTTTTTCTTTCCATTCATGTTGCTCTTTGGTGAGTGTGAAGATCATTTCTTTGTTTTCTCGAGCTCTGTTCTTCCAATATTCCACCATGTCTCATAGTTCTTCCACATCCTTCTTGGATCCCTTCAAAGGTCTACTACCTAATCTTAATTTCTTATTTTCTTGATGCAGATCTTGCAGATCCTCTTTCAATACTTTTTGTTCTTTAGTCAACTTCTGTACTGCATCATTTTTCATCATCAAATCATATCTTAGTTGGTTAACCTGATCCATCATAGCCACTTTTGCTTTCTCTAACCTTTTCTTTTCAATCTCAAACTCTCGTTGAGCGATCTCAAGAGTCGACAATACCGATACTGAAACAGGAACCGATAACTTCTCTGAAACATCAGCTGGTAGAGGCCTAATTTCATTCACTCTTTTCATCCTCCACGCAAGGTAACCTTCAACAACATTATCTGCGAGTCTAGCTGGGCTCATTTGGTTGACTTGCTTCCATGCTTTGATGATTTCACGAACCTTTTTCATATAACCGGGTGTTCCATAATCAAACTCGAGTGAACCAAGCCTATGAGTCATAGGGATGAACTATCGTGAATCATATTGTCTTTGAACCATAAGGGGCGCGTAACTCACTGCCCCCCATATTCCTAACAGAGGTACCCATGACTCGTCTCCACAACTATATAAGATAGCCATCGGAAGCATCCATGGTGCCCTCCATGTTACATCTTCGCTAGTGAGCTTCAAAAAGAATGCCAACCATTGACTTTTTGTCCAATCTTTTCTTCATTCTTTAGTTATAAACTCCTTGATATGACTGAAATGCACGAAGAATGGTCGAAATGATGTCTTTTCTTTTCCCCAAAAATGGCTTCTGAGCCAAACAAAAAGTAACTGAGCACACCCCATAAATCGTCCTTCACCCTTTCTTCGATAAAAATTAAATGATCTAATAGTTTCTGCCAAAATAGTTGGTGAAGGGTTTATACCTTTATCTAATTGCTCAAAGAAATCAACCACTGATGCTTCTATATGTCCTAAAACCTTAGGAAATATCATCAATCCATAGATGGCCAAAGCAAACACATCCAACCCCTGATCGGTATCAATATACTTTCTTATGTACTCAAGTAGAAAAGCTGATGGAATGGTCTCAACCCCATTTTTTTCTTTCTTGTGCTTGTCTATCTCTTCAACCTCCATTTGCATGATCTTGGCTAATTTTTTTCTATATCCGGTGGTCTTATGCTCTTTCCAATAGATCTTGTCTTGATTGGTAGACTTTATCCGAAGTAAAGAAGAATATTCTTCGATCGTGGGAGCCAAGTCTTCTTGGTTGAATACAAAGCATCGATAAGATAGATCCCAAAACTGTATTGTGGCTCTCATTAGCTGTTCATCAACCTTCACAGACATAAGCAGTGCCACATCCCGTATTTCTTGGAAAAAAATTATTTTTTCTCTGTTCTTCACTGTTTCCAAATGGCTTCCAATTCTGATATATTATTCCGATCGAGATCCATATGCACTGACTGTGGTAGCATCGATATATGACCATCTACTAAGCAATCTCCTTCTTTCCCCTGAATACCTTCTGAATGGCTCTTAACCTCTAAGTAGCTCTTACACACAGACGACATCCTTTAGGTTTTTTTGAAAGTTTTTTTTTTTGGTTGAAGATTGGTCCAAAACAATACCCTCTAAAAATATGGTACCTATATGATGCATGCAACAAAATTGAAGACAATAAAACAAATCAAGAATGTAAATAAAACAAATAAATAAAGCTGAGTAAATGAATGAACAAGCATATTAGAATATACGTAGTGTCCTAATTTAGATAATTTTCTCGTAAAAGGGACAGTATGGCTCTATCCTAAAGTTGGACTTCAGGGTTCACTATATGTCGGGTTAAGATTTACATGTCTAAAGGTTCCCAGACTATTCCTCACATCATCGTCCATTATAGACTAGTAAGGCTCCTCGATCCTCACCCATTACAAGCTACTAACGGAACGGGTTCAATCTGAGTGGAAGTGTTTCGCTAGCAAATACGGAGGTTATCACCTCACGAGAGCGTAGCTACTTTACTTCCTCCTAAAAGGATGGAGCCCGGGTATAGAGCTCATGTATGCGAGTGAATATGCAAAGTGTGTGCAAGGTAATGTATTAATCAAAATAACATGAATAAATCAAAAACAAAATCAAAATGAAGTAATAACTAGCACATAATTTATTTCATTTATTAACATGACTGTTTTCAAAAAAATAAAATAAAAGAAATTAAATTAAATATCTAATAAAATCAATTAAATCCAACTATTATCAATAGTGCATAATCTAAATTTTGGCCTGACTCTCAAATAATTCCCCAGTGGAGTCGCCAAGCTGTCGTAACGGTTTTGAGATCGTCAGACATAAAAATGAGTTTAAAATCGAGAAAAATAAAAAAGAGGGAGTCACCACCAATCTTTGTTAGGGTGTGATTGGCCACCCAAAAGTTTATCTTTTTAATAAAACTATAAAAATGAGTTTGAAGTCTTATAAAAAAGATAAATTTCGGTCTGTGAAAAATCAGGTTGGGTCCGGGAGTCGGTTACGCGTGGGGAAAGATTAGCACCCCCACAACGTCCATAAATTGGTACCATTTAATTATACGCTATTTTCGACATTGGATAAAAATGGTTTTAATTTGAAATTTAACATTAATTCCCTTCATTTAAAAAAAATTTGCTAAAATATTTATTTAGAAATATTGAGAAAATCTTTAAGTTAAAGAATTATCTTAAAATTCTCCATCGTCTAGGCAGAATTTAAAATAACTCTTTTCGCCTAAGATTTAACACAATAATCATTAAAATAAAATAACAATCTTTATAGGAAATAATTGTTAGTGACTCTCCAACATCTAGGCAGAGTACCAAGAATTATTTCTCTCGGAATGTTATTTTTTATTTTATAATATCACAAAAAGATTTTTTTTTTTAGTATTATTCTTTTTTTATTAAAAAATATTTTATCAGTAAATTAAAGAGAGAGTAATGCAATCAATTATTGATGATAACATGCTAACGTATATCATGCTAATGAATGTCACGTAAAATGAAATGCAATTTAAGAGTTGGATTCTTATATATAATTAGACCACCCCGACTCTCCAACATCTAGGCAGAGCTTAGGTGCGACTGTTTATATTTAAGATCCCAATTTTATTATATTTTTTATTTATTAATCTTATTATTAATACGAATTAAGAAATCCTGTGAAAAGACTTCACGAAGTAAAATTTCTTAAATACCCCATCATCTAGGCGGCATTCGGGAACAAATTGCTTCAAATAGAATTTTCACACGTGTCCTTAGGATTTTTTTAGGACTTTGGATTTCAAGGATTTTGGATTTTGGGGGGTTCTGGATTTAATGGATTTTGGATTTTTAGGGGTTTTAGAATCCTAGGATTAAGAAATAGTGCTTAAGGTTTCGTTTTTTTAAGAAAATACGAACATCTCTAAAAATCCCCAATATCTAGGCGGATTTTTTAAGCAAGTTCGATTTTAATAATTTTTGAAGATTAATTAAAAATTTCTTATGTTTATTTATGAAAAATAATTACAATAATTCCCCAACATCTAGGCGGAATTATTGTTTTAGAAAAATATTTTTATTCCCTCTAACATCTAGGCAGGAAGATTATTATTATTTTTTTAAAGCATTTTAATATATTTTTTATTATTATTTGTTCTTAATTTTATTATTATTAAAATGATTAAACATTTATTCTAACAAATTTATAAATTTATCATGCATAAATATAAAAATATATTTAAAATAACAAAAAATAATAATAATAAAAAATTAGAAAATTCAAAAAAAAAAATTTTTTTTTACCTGAATCGGACCGGTCAACGGTCCAATCAATGCTGGTCCGGGCGGTCTGATCGGTTCGGTCGTTGGATCGATGGTTCTGGCGATCTGACTGATTCGACGGTCGGATCGGCGGTCTAGGCAATCTGACCGGTTCAATCCGGTCCACTGGCGGTTCGTATGAACAGGTTCAAGGCTGGTTGGAATGGGTCATTGGGTCGGGTTACGTGGATCTCGGGTCGGGTTAGGGTCAACGCGCAGATCCTTCTTTGGTTAAAACGGCGTCGTTTTGGGTTTTATTGAAACGACGTCGTTTTGGCTATTGATAATTTATATAAAAGTAAAAAAAAAATTTTTCGTCATTTTTTTTAATCTTCTAGAAAAAAACAGCTTTCCCTCTTTTTTTTTTTCGTTTCCTTTTTTTTCTCTTCGACCAACACAGCTGGCCGGTCGATCCTCCGCCGTTGCTGTCGCCGGTCGTCGGTCGACGGTCGCCGTTGACGGTGGTCGAAAAATTCTCCAAAAACACCAAAATGTTCCCCTCGACCTCCTGAGTCTGGATCTGAGGTCCCTTTCACCAAAAATGACCTTGATTCGCGTAGATCAAGTTTTGAAGTTTTTGGTTTTTCTTCCCTTTCTTTTTTTTTTTTTGGTGAAACTAACGATTTCTTGGCTTTTGTAGATGGCTCGGTGCTGAGGTTCCTCACCGTAGGCGAGGACTATGTATTTTTTTATTTTTGTTTCTATTTTGGTTTTTTTTTTACGTCGAAAATGGGGTCTGTCTAAGGGTGTTGAAGGGGAAGAATGGTTTTTCTTTTTCGAGAGCTCAGATCCCCAGATTTTCAAAAATGGCTGGGGATTTTAAAGGGTTTCTACTTAGGGGGATCTAGGGCTGTAGGGTTGTTAGTTGGTGGTTATAGGGTGGCTGGTCGGGTAGTTAGTAAGGTAATTGGTCGGAGAGTTGGTTGGGTAATTGGTCGGGGAGTTGGTTGGGTAATTGGTCGAAGCAGTTCGGGACCGTACCAACCCCTTGACTTCTGTCTTATTTTCGTTTTGTTTTTTTGTTTCTTATTTTTTTTGTTTGTTTTTTTATTTATTTTGTTAAATATTATTATTATTAAAAATAAAATAAAATAAAATAGTAGACCCGGACAAAACCGGTGTCTACAACGTATACTTAGACTGGGAATGAACTTCCGTATGCCTAAGTCAACCCACAAAACCAGCGTGCGGGCGCTCAGCTGGCTAGAGGGGCGGGAAACGCAAGTCGGGGATCGATCGGGTCCCCCTCTGTGTGCTACCGATCTTGCTACAGCAACCCTTGGTCTGGTCCGATCTTAGAATGGGAATCAACTCCGTATGCGTAAGCCAACCGACGAAACGAGTGGACGGACGGGTGGGCACTATGTCGGCCAGAGAGACGGGATGCACAAGCCGTGGATCGATAGGGTGGTAGGTGGGTTTAGGCACATCTTCATATTTCTGCCATGCCAACGCCATTTTTTTGGCTTGTAAATTCATACAATGGTCCCTTAAACCTTCATGTGAAGTTTCATGGCAAGACGACTCGTTTTCTATTTTTCATGATTTTTGAAACTTTTTATGGTTCGGGATTTTTTAAAATTTTTTCAGAAGGAGTTTTGGCCCCAAGCTTGGTAGACCTGATCCTTGTATTTTTTTTGGCATGCACAAAAAAATTCAGCTAAAAAATCAAAGTGTACAAGATTTTGTGACCATTTGAAAAAAGTGTTCCCATTTCAGACACTTTAATGGCTACTGGCAGCAAACCTGTAAAATCTCAAATGCTCTTTAAGAAGGTGTGAGTTCTCAAGGTTTGATAAGGGATAGGATGCCAATATAAGGGCCAAGTACCAGCACCCATCGTACATCATGTGCGCACACCCCCCCGGCCCCCCCGATCGCCGGAACCCCAATGCCGCCGGTCAGGTTCTCCGACGATGGTGTCCTGACGAAGAAAAATGTGGCACCAGCACATGCCCAAGCCTAGCATGTGCTGCCACAATCCTCGGTCCGGTATGATCTTAGACTGGGAATCAACTCCGTACGCTTAGACTGGGAATGAACTCCGTATGCCTGAGTAAACCCACGAAACGAGCGTGCGGGCGCTTAGCCGGCCAGAGGGGCGCGATACGCAAGCCGGGGATCGGTCGGGTCCCCCTCTGCGTGCTGCTGATCCTGCTGCCACAACCATCGGTCCGGTTCGATCTTAGACTAAGAATGAACTCCGTATGCCTAAGCCAACCGATGAAACGAGCGGGCGGGCGGACGGGGCACTACGTCGGCCAGAGAGGCGGGATGCGCAAGCCGTGGATCGATAGGGTGGTAGGTGGGTTGAGGCACATCTTCATATTTCTACCATGCCAATGCCATTTTTCTGGCTTGTAAATTCATACAATGGTCCTTTAAGCCTTGATGTGAAGTTTCATGGCAAGATGACTCGTTTTCTATTTTTCATGATTTTTAAAACTTTTTACGGTTTAGGATTTTTTAAAATTTTTGTAGAAGGATTTTTTTTCCCCAAACTTAGTAGACGTGATCCTTGTATTTTTGTAGGCTTGTACAAAAAAATTCAGCTAAAAACGCGAAGTGTACTAGATCTTGTGACCATTTGAAAAAAGTGTCACCATTTCAGACACTTTAATGGCTACTGGCAGCAAACCTGTAAAATCTCAAATGCTCTTTCAGGTGGTGTGAGTTCTGAAGGTTTGATGAGGGATTAGGGGCCAATATAAGGGCCGAGTACCAGCACCCATCGTACATCATGTGAGCACACCCCCCCGACCCCCCCGATCGCCGGAACCCCAATGCCGCCGGTCAAGTTCTCTGACGATGGTGTCCCGGCGAAGAAAAATGTGGCACCAGCACATGCCCAAGCCTACCATGTGCTGCCAAAACCCTCGGTCTGGTCTAATCTTAGACTGGGAATGAACTCCGCATGCTTAGACTGGGAATGAACTCCGTATGCCTGAGTCAACCCACGAAACGAGCGTGCGGGCGCTCAGCCAGCCAGAGGGGCAGGATACGCAAGCCGGGGATCGGCCGGGTCCCCCTCTGCGTGCTGTCGATCCTGCTATCGTAACCCTCAGTCTGGTCTAATCTTAGACTGGGAATGAACTCCATATGCCTAAGCCAAACGATGAAACGAGCGGGCGGGCGGGCGGGCACTATGCCGGCCAGATAGGTGGGATGCGCAAGCCGTGGATCGATAGAGTGGTAGGTGGGTTTAGGCACATCCTCATATTTCTGCCATGCCAATGCCATTTTTCTAGCCTGTAAATTCATATAATGGTCCCTTAAGCTGTCATGTGAAGTTTCATGGCAAGACGACTCATTTTCTATTTTTCACGATTTTTAAAACTTTTTACGGTGAAGAAAAATACGGCACTAGCACATGCCCGAGCGTAGCATGTGCTGCCGCAACCCTCAGTCGGGTTGGATCTTAGACTGGGAATGAACTCTGTATGCTTAGACTGGGAATGAACTCCGTATGCCTAAGTCAACCCACAAAACGAGCGCACGGGCGCTCAGCCAACCGGAGGGGCGGGATACGAAAGTCGGGGATCGACTGGGTCCCCCTCTACGTGCTACCAATCCCACTATCGCAACCCTCAGTCCGGTCCGATCTTCAACTGGGAATGAACTTCGTATGCCTAAGCCAACCGACGATACGAGCGGGCGAGCGGGCGGGCGGGCGGCACTACGCCGGCCAGAAAGGCGGGATGCGCAAGCCGTGGATCGATAGGGTGGTAGGTGGGTTTAGGCACATCTTCATATTTCTATCGAGCCAATGCCATTTTTCTCGCTTGTAAATTCATACAATGGTCCCTTAAGCCTTCATGTAAAGTTTCATGGCAAGACCACTCGTTTTCTATTTTTCAAGATTTTCAAAACCTTTTACGGTTCAAGATTTTTTAAAATTTTTTCAGAAGGAGTTTTGGCCCCAAACTTGGTAGACGAGATCCTTGTATTTTTGTTGGCATGCACAAAACAATTCAGCTAAAATCTCGAAGTGTACAGGATTTTGTGACCATTTGAAAAAAGTGTCCCCATTTCAGACACTTTAACGGCTACTGGCAGCAAACCTGTAAAATCTTAAATGCTCTTTAAGGGGGTGTGAGTTCTCGAGGTTTGATGAGGGATAGGGGGTTAATATAAGGGCCAAGTACCAGCACCCATCGCACATCATGTCCGCGCGTCGGAACCCCAATGCCGTCAGTCAGGTTCTCCGAGATGGTGTCCCGACGAAGAAAAATACAGCACCAGCACATGCCCGAGCCCAGCATGTGCTGCCGCAACCCTCGGTCCAGTCCGATCTTAGATTGGGAATGAACTCTGTATGCTTAGACTAGGAATGAACTCCGTATGCCTAAGTCAACCCACGAAACGAGTGTATGGGCGCCCAGCCGGCCAGAGGGGCGGGATGCGCAAGTCGGGGATCAACCGAGTTCCTCTCTGCGTGCTGCCGATCTTGCTGTCGCAACCCTCGGTCTGGTCTGATCTTAGACTGGGAATGAACTCCGTATGCCTAAGCCAACCGACGAAACGAGCGGGCGGGCGGGCGGGCACTAGCCGGCCAGAGAGACGGGATGCACAAGCTGTGGATCGATAGGGTGGTAGGTGGGTTTAGGCACATCTTCATATTTTTGGCATGGCAATGCCATTTTTCTGGCTTGTAAATTCATACAATGGTCCCTTAAGCCTTCATGTGAAGTTTCATGGCAAGACGACTCGTTTTTTATTTTTCATGATTTTTGAAACTTTTTACGGTTCAGGATTTTTTAAAATTTTTTCAGAAGGAGTTTTGACCCCAAACTTGGTAGACGTGATCCTTGTATTTTTCTTGGCATGCACAAAAAAATTCAGCTAAAATCTTGAAGTGTATAGGATTTTGTGAGCATTTGAAAAAACTGTCCCCATTTCAGACACTTTAATGGCTACTGGCAGCAAACCTGTAAAATCTCAAATGCTCTTTAAGGGGGTCTGAGTTCTCGAGGTTTGATGAGGGATAGGGGGCCAAAATAAGGGCCAAGTACCAGCACCCATCCCACATCATGTGCGCAAACCCCCCCGGCCCCCCCGATCGTCGGAACCCCAACACCGTCGGTGAGGTTCTCCGATGATGGTGTCCTGGTGAAGAAAAATATGGCACCAGCACATGCTCGAGCCCAGCATGTACTGCCGTAACCCTTGGTCTAGTTCTCCGATGATGGTGTCCCGACGAAGAAAAATGTTACACCAACACATGCCCGAGCCTAGCATGTGCTGTCGTAACCCTCAGTCCGTCCGATCTTAGACTGGGAATGAACTTCGCATGCCTAAGTCAACCCATGGAACGAGCGTGAGGGCGCTCAGCCGGCCAGAGGGGCAGGATACGCAAGCCAGGGATTGGTCGGGTACCCCAATGCAAGCTGTTGACCCTACTATCACAACCCTTTATCTGGTATGATCTTACACTGGGAATGAACTCCGTATGCCTAAGCCAACCAACGAAACAAGCGGGTGAGCGGGTGGGCAATACGCCGGCCAGAGAGGCGGGATGTGCAAGCCGGGGATCGATCGGGTTCCCCTCTGCGTGCTGCTGATCCTGCTATCGCAACCCTCGGTCTGATCTGATCTTAGACTGGGAATGAGCTTCGTATGCCTAAGCCAACCGATGAAACGAGCGGGCGGGCGGGCGGGCACTACGTCGGCCAGAGAGACGGGATGCGCAAGCCGTGGATCGATAAGGTGGTAGGTGGGTTTAGGCACATCTTCATATTTCTGCCGTGCCAATGCCATTTTTCTGGCTTGTAAATTCATACAATGGCCCCTTAAGCCTTCCTGTGAAGTTTCATGGCAAGACGACTCGTTTTCTATTTTTCATGATTTTCAAAACCTTTTATGGTTCGGGATTTTTTAAAATTTTTTCAAAAGGAGTTTTGGTCCCATACTTGGTAGATGTGATCCCTATATTTTTGTTGGCATGCACAAAACAATTTAGCTAAAAACTCAAAGTGTACAAGATTTTGTGACCATTTGAAAAAAGTGTCCCCATTTCAGACACTTTAATGAATACTGGCAGCAAACCTGTAAAATCTTAAATTCTCTTTAAGGGGGTGTGAGTTCTCGAGGTTTGATGAGGGATAGGGGGCCAAAATAAGGGCCAAGTACTAGCACCGATCACAGATCATGCACGAACACCCCCTGGCCCCCCCGATCGTCGGAACCCCAATGCCGCTGGTCAGGTTCTCCGGCGATGGTGTCCCGATGAAGAAAAATACAGCACCAGCACATGCCCGAGCCCAGCATGTGGTGCCGTAGCCTTCGGTCTGATCTGATCTTAGACTGGGAATGAACTTTGTATGCTTAAACTTGGAATGAACTCTGTATGCCTAAGTCAACCCACGAAACGAGCGTGCGGCGCTTTGTCGGCCAGAGCGGTGGGATGCGTAAGTCGGGGATCGGTCGGGTCCCCATCTGCGTGCTGTCGATCCTGCTACCGAACCCTCGGTCTGCTCCAATCTTAGACTAGGAATGAACACTGTATGCCTAAGCCAACTGACGAAACGAGCGGACGGGCGGGCGGGCACTACGTCGACCAGAGAGACGGGATGCGCAAGCCGTGGATCGATAGGGTGGTAGGTGGGTTTAGGCACATCTTCATATTTCTGCCTTGCCAATGCCATTTTTTTGGCTTGTAAATTCATACAATGGTGCCTTAAGCCTTCATGTGAAGTTTCATGGCAAGACGACTCATTTTCTATTTTTCACGATTTTTGAAACTTTTTACGATTTGGGACTTTTTAAAATTTTTTCAGAAGGAGTTTTGGCCCCAAACATGGTAGATGTGATCCTTGTATTTTTGTTGGCATGCACAAAAAAATTCAGCTAAAAACTTGAAGTTTACAAGATTTTGGGACCATTTGAAAAAAGTGTCCCCATTTCAGACACTTTAATAGCTACTGGCAGCAAACCTGTAAAATCTCAAATGCTCTTTAAGGGGGTGTGAGTTCTCGAGGTTTGATGAGGGATAGGGGGCCAATATACGGGCCAACTACCAGCTCCCATCACACATCATGTGCGCACACCCCCCCCGGCCCCCCGATCATCGAAACTCCAATGCCGTTGGTCAGGTTCTCCGGTGATGGTGTCCCGACGGAGAAAAATACGGTAGCAGCACATGCCCGAGCCCAGCATGTGCTGCGGTAACCCTCAGTCTGATCCGATCTTAGACTGGGAATGAACTCCGTATGCTTAGACTGGGAATGTACTTCGTATGCCTAAGTCAACCCACGAAACGAGCGTGCGGGCGTTCAGTCGGCCAGAGGGGCAGGATGCGCAAGCCGAGGATCGGTTGGGTTCCCCTCTGTGTGCTGCCGATCTTGCTACTACAACCCTCAGTCTGGTTTGATCTTAGACTGGGAACGAACTCCGTATGCCTAAGTCAACTGACGAAACGAGCGGGCGGGCGGGCGGGCACTACGTCGGCCAGAGAGGCAGGATGCGCAAGCCGTGGATCGATAGGGTGGTAGGTGGGTTTAGGCACATCTTCATATTTTTGCTGTGCCAATGCCATTTTTCTGGCTTGTAAATTCATACAATGGTCCCTTAAGCCTTCATGTGAAGTTTCAAGGCAAGACGACTCATTTTTTATTTTTCAAGATTTTTAAAACTTTTTACGGTTCGGGATTTTTTTAAATTTTTTCAGAAGGATTTTTGGTGCCAAAGTTGGAAGATGTGATCCTTGTATTTTTATTGGCATGCACAAAAAAATTCAGCTAAAAACTTGAAGTGTACAAGATTTTTTGACCATTTGAAAAAAGTGTCCCCATTTTAGACACTTTAATGGCGACTGGTAGCAAACCTGTAAAATCTCAAATGCTCTTTAAGGGGGTGTGAGTTCTTGAGGTTTGATGAGGGATAGGGGGCCAATATATGGGACAAGTACCAGCACCCAATGTACATCATGTGCGTACACCCCCCCGACCCCCCGATCACTGGAACCCCAATGCCGTCGGTCAGGTTCTCCGGTGATGGTATCCCGATGAAGAAAAATGCGGCACCAGCACATGCCCGAGTTAGCATGTGCTACCGCAACCCATGGTCCGGTCCGATCTTAGACTGGGAATGAACTCCGTATGCCTAAATCAACCCTCAAAATGAGCGTGCGGGCGCTCAACCGGCCAGAGGGGTGGGATGCGCAAGCCGAGGATCAGTTTGATCTTAGACTGGGAATGAACTCCGTATGCCTAAGCCAACCAACAAAACGAGCGGGCATGCGGGCGGGCACTACACCGGCCAGAGAGGAGGGATGCGCAAGCCGTGGATCGATAGGGTGGTAGGAAGGTTTAGGCACATCTTTATATTTCTGCCGCACCAATGTCATTTTTCTGGCTTGTAAATTCATACAATGGTCCTTAAGCCTTCTTGTGAAGTTTCAAGGCAAGACTACTCGTTTTCTATTTTTCATGATTTTTGAAACTTTTTACGGTTTAGGATTTTTTAAAATTTTTTCAAAAGGAGTTTTGGCCCCAAACTTGGTATATGTGATCCTTGTATTTTTTTTTTGCATGCACAAAAACATTCAGCTAAAAACTCGAAGTGTACAAGATTTTGTGACCATTTGAAAAAAGTGTCCCCATTTCAGACACTTTAATGGCTACTGGCAGCAAACCTGTAAAATATCAAATGCTCTTTAAGGGGGTGTGAGTTCTCGAGATTTGATGAGGGATAGGGGGCCAATATAAGGGCCATGTACTGGCACCCATCGTACATCATGTGCGCACACCCCCCCGACCCCCCCGATCGCGGAACCTCAATGTCGCTGGTCAGGTTGTCCAACGATGGTGTCACGACGAAGAAAAATACGGCACCAGCACATAACCGAGCCCAACGTTTGCTGCCACAACCCTCGGTCTGATTCGATCTTAGACTGGGAATGAACTCTGTATGCCTAAGTTAACCAACGAAATGAGCGTGCAGGCACTCAGCTGGAAAGAGGGGTGGGATGTGCAAGTCGCGAATCGATCGGGTCACCCTCTGCGTGCTGTCGATCCTGTTACTGCAACCCTAGGTCTGGTCTGATGTTAGACTGGAATGAACTCCGTATGCTTAAGCCAACCGACGAAACGAGCAGGCGGGCGGGCAGGCACTACGCCGGCCAGAGAGGCAGGATGCGCAAGCCGTGGATCAATAGGGTGGTAGGTGGGTTTAGGCACATCTTCATATTTGTTTTGTGCCAACGCCATTTTTCTGGCTTGTAAATTCATACAATGGTCCCTTAAGCCTTCATGTGAAGTTTCATGGCAAGACGACTCGTTTTTTATTTTTCATGATTTTTGAAACTTTTTATGGTTTAGGATTTTTTAAAATTTTTTCAGAAGGAGTTTTGGACCCAAACTTGGTAGACCTGATCCTTGTATTTTTGTTGGCATGCATAAAAAAGTTCAGCTAAAAACTCGAAGTGTACAAGATATTTTGACCATTTGAAAAAAGTGTCCCTATTTCAGACACTTTAATGGGTACTGCCAGCAAACCTGTAAAATCTCAAAAGCTCTTTAAGGGGGTGTGAGTTCTCAAGGTTTGATGTGGGATAAGGGGCCAATATAAGGGCCAAGTACCAGCACCCATCGCACATCATGTGCGCACACCCCCCGGCCACCCCCGATCGTCGAAACCGCAATGCCATCGGTCAGGTTCTCCGGCGATGGTGTCCTGACGAAGAAAAATGCAGCACCAGCACATGCCCGAGCCTAGCATGTGCTACCGTAACCCTTGGTCTGGTCTGATCTGAGACTGGGAATGAACTCCGTATGCCGAAGTCAATCCATGAAATGAACGTGCGAGCGCTCAGTCGGCCAGAGGGGCGAGATGCTTAAGCCGTGGATCGATCGGGTCCCCCTCTGCTTGCTGCTGATCCTGCTGTCACAACCCTCAGTCTGGTCTAATCTTAGACTAGGAATGAACACTGTATGCCTAAGCCAACCGACAAAACGAGCGGGCGGGCCGGCGGGCACTACGCCGACCAGAGAGGCGGGATGCGCAAGCCATTGATGATAGGGTGGTAGGTGGGTTTAGGCACATCTTCATATTTTTGCCCTGCCAATGCCATTTTTTTTGGCTTGTAAATTCATACAATGGTCCCTTAAGCCTTCATGTGAAGTTTCATGGCAAGACGACTCGTTTTCTATTTTTCATGATTTTTTAAACTTTTTACGGTTCAGGATTTTTTAAAAATCTTTCAGAAGGGTTTTTGGCCCCAAACTTGGTAGACATTATCCTTTTATTTTTTTTGGCATGCACAAAAAAATTCAGCTAAAAACTCGAAGTGTACAAGATTTTGTGACCATTTGAAAAAAATGTCACCATTTTAGACACTTTAATGGCTACTGGCAGCAAACCTGTAAAATCTCAAACGCACTTTAAGGGGGTGTGAGTTCTCGAGGTTTGACGAGGGATAGAGGGCCAATATAATGGCCAAGTACCAGCACCCATCGCACATCATGTGTGCAGACCCCTCGATCCTCCCCATCGTTGGAACCCAATGCCGTCGGTCAGGTTCTCCGACGATGGTGTCCCAACGAAGAAAAATTTGGAACCAGCACATGCCCAAGCCCAGCATGTGCTACCGCAACCCTCAGTCTGGTCCGATCTTAGACTGGGAATGAACTCCGTATGCTTAGACTGGGAATGAACTCCGTATGCCTAAGTCAACCGATGAAACGAGCGTGCAGGCGCTCAGCCGGCCAGAGTGGCGGGATGCGCAAGCCGGGGAGCGAACGGGTCTCACTCTGTGTGCTGCTGATCCTGCTGCCGCAACCCTCATTTTGGTCCAATCTTAGACTAGGAATGAACTCCGTATGCCTAAGCCAACCGACGAAACGGGCGGGAGGGTAGGATAGCACTACGCCGGCCAGAGAGGCGGGATGCGCAAGCCGTGGATCGATAGGGTAGTAGGTGGGTTTAGACACATCTTCATATTTCTTCCATGCCAATGCCATTTTTTTGGCTTGTAAATTCATACAATGGTCCCTTAAGCCTTCATGTGAAGTTTCGTGGCAAGACGAGTCGTTTTCTATTTTTCACGATTTTTGAAACTTTTTACAGTTCGAGATTTTTTAAAATGTTTTCAGAAGGATTTTTGGCCCCAAACATGGTAGACATGATTCGTTGTATTTTTGTTGGCATGCACAAAAAAATTCAGCTCAAAACTCGAAGTGTACAAGATTTTGTGACCAAAGTGTCCCCATTTCAGACACTTTAATGGCTACTGGCAGCAAACCTATAAAATCTCAAATGCTCTTTAAGGGGGTGTGAGTTCTCGAGGTTTGATGAGGGATAAGGGGCCAATATAAGGGCCAAGTACCAGCACCCATCGCACATCATGTGCGTACACCCCCCCGGTCCCCCTCATCGCCAGAACCCCAATGTCGCCGGTCAGGTTCTTCGACGATGAGGGGGACCGGGGGGGTGTGCGCACATGATGTGCGATGGGTGCTGGTACTTGGCCCTTATATTGGCCCCCTAAATGCCACAGGTTAGGTTCTCCGACGATGGTGTCCCGGCTAAGAAAAATGCGAAACCAGCACATGCCCGAGCCCAGAATGTGCTGCCGCAACCCTCAGTCCGATCCGATCTTAGACTGGGAATGAACTCCGTATGCTTAGACTGAGAATGAACTACGTATGTCTAAGTCAACCCACAAAATGAGCGTGCGGGCGCTCAGCTAGCCAGAGGGGCGGGATACGCAAGCCGAGGATCGATCGGGTCCTCCTTTACGTGCTACCGATCCTGCTACCGCAACCCTCATTCTGGTTCAATCTTAGACTGGGAATGAACTCTTAAGCCTAAGCCAACCGATGAAACGGGTGGGCGGGCGGGCAAGCACTACGTCGGCCAGAGAGGCGGGATGCGCAAGCCGTGGATCGATAGGGTGGTAGGTGGGTTTAGGCATATCTTCATATTTCTTCGATGCCAATGCCATTTTTTTGGCTTGTAAATTCATACAATGGTCCCTTAAGCCTTCATGTGAAGTTTCGTGGCAAGATGACTCGTTTTTTATTTTTCATGATTTTTGAAACTTTTTAAGGTTCGAGATTTTTTAAAATGTTTTCAGAAGGATTTTTGGCCCCAAACTTGGTAGACGTGATCTTTGTATTTTTGTTGGTATGCACAAAAAAATTCAGCTCAAAACTCAAAGTGTACAAGATTTTGTGACCATTTGAAAAAAGTATCGCCATTTCAGACACTTTAATGGCTACTGGCAGCAAACCTGTAAAATCTCAAATGTTCTTTAAGGGGGTGTGAGTTCTCGAGGTTTGATGAGGGATAGGAGGCCAATATAAGGGCCAAGTACTAGCACCCATTGCACATCATGTACGCACACCCCCCGGTCCCCCCCATCGCTGGAACCCCAATGCCGCCGGTCAGGTTCTCCGACGATGGTGTCCTAGCGAAGAAAAATACGAAACCAGCACATGCCCGAGCCCAACTTGTGCTGCCGCAACCCTCGGTCCGGTCTGATCTTAGACTGGGAATGAACTCCGTATGCCTAAGTCAACCCACGAAATGAGCGTACGGGAGCTCAGTCAGCCAGAGGGGCGGGATGCGCAAGCCGGGGATCGGCCAGGTCCCCCTCTGCGTGCTACCGATCCTACTGCTGCAACCTTCGATCTGGTCTGATCTTAGACTGGGAATGAACTCCATATGCCTAAGCCAATCGACGAAACGGGCGGGCGGGTGGGCGGGCACTATGTCGGCCAGAGAGGCGGGATGCGCAAGCCATGGATCGATAGGGTGGTAGGTGGGTTTAGGCACATCTTCATATTTTTGCCCTACCAATGCCATTTTTCTAGCTTGTAAATTCATGCAATGGCCCCTTTAGCCTTCATGTGAAGTTTCGTGGCAAGACGACTCGTTTTCTATTTTTCACGATTTTTGAAACTTTTTACAGTTCGGGATTTTTTAAAATGTTTTCAGAAGGATTTTTGGCCCCAAACTTGGTAGACGTGATCCTTGTATTTTTGTTGGCATGCATAAAAAAATTCAGCTCAAAACTCGAAGTGTACAAGATTTTGTGACCATTTGAAAAAAAGTGTCCCCATTTCAGACACTTTAATGGCTACTGGCAGCAAACCTGTAAAATCTCAAATGCTCTTTAAGGGGGTGTGAGTTCTCGATGTTTGATGAGGGATAGGGGGCCAATATAAGGGCCAAGTACCAGCACCCATCGCACATCTTGTGCGTACACCCCCCCGGTCCCCCTCAAAATATCTTTCTGAATATCAAAAATTGGATGAAAAACATTCCAACTTTTGGTTACAACAATATTTTCTTAAACTTCCCTCACCATGGGATGAATTAAGTTCTCAAAATTACCCTGTTTACCTTGAGTTAAAACTCAAAACTGGTCATGCTACAAATCTCAGTATAGAACTATATGATACACTTGGATGTAGAATACACTACGTTCAGACCCAGGTAACAGAATACTGTTTGAAGCAAAAAGCTGCAAAACAGGTAAAATCCAAACTTTCGTATAAACAATGTACAAAGATTTTGGAAAATGAATTTGAATTTGGTTGTAACAAACCATCTTTTTCAAAGAAACCTCGTTTTAAGAAAAAATGAAAATATTTTTGGAAAAAATGGAAACCTACAACTTTTAAACCTAAAAAAGGTAAATTTGTTGTTAAAAAGAAAAAAAAACCATCTTCTAAAACAACTTGTAAATGTTTTCTTTGTGATCAAGAAGGTCACTATGCAAACGCTTGTCTTAACAAAGGAAAAAGTGGGAAGAAAATGATCAAAAAACTTGATGAAAGTTTTCTTCAAATTTGTTTTGCTGAAGAATTATCTGATGAAGAAATTTATTATGAAGTTTTTTCTGAAACTGATTATAGTTCTTCTGATGATGAATCTCATTTTATTTTTATGCTGAATATTGAATCTAACACAGATAGTGTTTCAGTTTCCTCTTCTACAGGTACAACCACTACCAACGAAGAAGGTATGGTAAAACTCAAGAATATTATTGAAATTTTTGAACCAAACTCTTTTGATTCAGAAATTAAACCTAAATTAGTAAATCTCACAGACTTATCAATCCCAAAAGGATGGTGTCTCGAAGATCTTACTAGCACTTCTAAAAAACAGCAAGTACCAAGTTTAGAATTTTTCTCATCCGAAAAAAATCTTTACTTTAAAAATCCAAATGACTCAACCAGTTTTAATCCAAACCTGGTTTTACCCCCAGTAAATATTTTTGAACATCAAACAGATGATGATATTGAGAGTATAACTAGTAACCAATCTTTTTGTACTCCTTATCGAAGTTCTTTTTCAGGATTTCATGGTACCAACAGTACAGAAACCCTACAAAGAGCAAATAGTATGCGCCAATCAGGTAATACAGAATCTGCTCAAATTCCTATTTTTGCAGGAGATAATCCATCTCAACAAGGTACAGTTGATAATCAAACCCATTATCATTCTGTTAACTCTGTGATTAATTCACATACTTCTTCTTCTAGAAAACCTAGAAATGAAGATATAAAAATGTTTCACTCTATAAATAATTTTCACATCTCTAAAGACATAATATCTTTTGCTAACAAAGTAAGATATTATACTTATGTTCAAGGTTATTTCTATTTTCAAAACTATAAACACTATAGTTTGAATATATTGATTGACACAGGAGCAACAATCTCTAGCTGTCGACCTAATGCTTTGCCGTCAACCAAATGGCAACCCATGAAGCATCCTATAATAATAGTCGGTATCGGTGGTAAAGAAACCATTGTTAACCTAAAGGCAAAAAATATACCTATTGCCCTAAACGATATAAAATTCGTTATACCTAAAATATTATGTTTTCCCAATATGCATGGAGACATGTTATTAGGAAATAATTTCATACATAAATATTTACCCTTTTCAGTTTTTGCTGATTATCTTGTTTTTACTATTGACAAACAATCAATAGATGTTCCTTTATTATCCAAGCACAATCATGTTTGTGATAATGGTTTTCAACCAGAAATAACACATATTTTTGAACTTAAAGCTATTAATGAAAAGCATTGGCTTTATAGAATTTTGCAGGAAAACTTCAGTGAAGACCCATTGAAGCTTTGGAAGCGCATTCCAAGATACTGTGAGAAGCTTTGGAAGCGCAATCCAAGATACTGTGAACTTACTCTTCAATCTCCAAAAGAGATTATTCGAGTAAAACCAATGATCTATACCAAACAGGATATAGATGAATTTGAAGTTCAAATTTCAGAATTGCTCGACAAAGGTCTGATAGAACCTACTACCAGTCCACACTCTAGTCCAGCATTTTTGGTAAGAAACCATTCTGAGATTAAACGAGGTAAACCCCGTATGGTTATTAATTACAAGAAATTAAACCAAAATCTTGTTTTTGATGGCTATTTTATCCCTCGAAAAGATGTTTTAATTAATTTAGAAAAAAATGCTAAATACTTTTCTAAATTTGATTGTAAGTCAGGTTTTTGGCAAATCATGCTTAATGAAACCTCTAAACCCCTTACTACTTTTAGTGCACCAGCATGCCATTACCAATGGACTATTATGCCTTTCGGTCTATGCAACGCCCCTCAAATCTTTCAGCATTGGATGGATAATATTTTCAGCAAACATAAACAATTTTGCTGTGTATATATTAATGATATTTTAATATTTTCTAATACTCTTGATGAGCATAGGAAACACCTGAATCTTATAGCTCAAGAATTTATTTTACACGATATTATTTTAAGTCCCAAAAAGGTTGAACTTGAAAAAATCGAAATTGAATTTCTTGGTCTTAATCTTTCTGCAAATGGACTAACCCTGCAGGATCATATTATCTCCAAGATCAGAGACTTTCCAGAAGAACTGGAAAATGTCAAACAGCTACAACAGCTGTTAGGTATACTTAATTATGGCAGGCAATTTTTCAAAAACCTTTCCAAAAAAGAAAGCTATCTTTTGCGTAAATTGCGTAAAGATAATGATTTTGTCTGGACACCTAACGATTCTGATATTGTCAAACAGATCAAATCAGATTTAACCACTATACCTAAGGTCTATCTACCTAAACAAGGTGACCTATTAATTTTAGAGACAGATGCCAGTGATGAACATTGGGGATGTGTCTTAAAAGCTAAAAATCTACATCAAAAAGATGAACTGATTTGTGGATATAATTATGGTAAGTTCAAATCGAACGAAATAAATTATATTATATTTGAAAAAGAATTATTAGCCATAAAAAATGGTGTACAGTGATTTCACATCTATTTAGCCCCAGAGTTCTTTGTTATCCGAACAGATAACCAAGCAGTCAAAAACTTTCTCCAAAATAGAAAGCTTTCTGATAATCCCAGGCGAATTAGGTGGTACAATTTTCTTTGTTCTTATCATTTTCAGGTAGAGTTCATCAACGGAGACAAAAATCTCCTTGCAGACTTCTTAAGTAAACCTCATGGATCGAGGAAAACACCCAATCCATGATACTGGTGGATGGAGAACTGTCAAGAAGAAACCAGGTAAAAAATCCTCTTCTTTTTCTTCCTCTTCTACTCCTTCTTCTCCAAAACCCCAGATCTCTACAAATCCTAACCAAGGATTTAACTTTTACACTAATCCTAACCAAGGATTATATCTCTACCAACAACCTCTTTATCGACCCCCTTTCATGAGAATTCAACCAGAATACTCACAGTTTGCTCAAGATCCAAACAACTGGACTCCTATGAGTTATTCTCAAATCGTTTCTTCCACAGAACAACTGTTGGAAAGAACAAAATTCTCTAACCCAGAGATAAAAGATTTTTACAATCCTGGACTTGAACCATAAGTCTATAATTTGTTAAACAAAGTTTGGAAATCCCATCTCTCAGAAAACAAAACTAGTTTTCGAAAAGGGATGACCAACTTAGCTGAGTTCTTAGTCAAACAGGCTAAAGAATTTCAGAATTTTAAAGAAATAGCTTTCCAAAGTCTTCTATCAACAAATCTGCTAAAACAACAAGATATTGATTTCTTTGCTTTGGAAGAAAACCAGTACAATCTTCAAGAGATAAACAATTTCTTAAATTTATGTGAATATTTTGAGAAAGATAATTTTATTTCTTCTAAGCTAAACAAGCTTAAAAGAATTCTTCTCTTTGAAAAAGCTGCGGTGTTCTTAACCCCAGAACTATTCCAGCAAATTAATTCTTCTATTTTACAGTCAACAGAAACATTGTTGGTTGAAAAGTTTTCAGAGTATTATACTTCTACTTATATGTATAATACATCTTTTGGACAATATATACCTAAACTAAAGTTTCGACTTGACCATGAAAGTTTTGATATAAAAAGTATTGAACTTGGTTTAGTTGGACAAATAACTGTACAAAATTATTCTTTCCATTTTTTAAAAAGATTTTCCAGCTTTTATAAAGTAACACTTTTTTGAATGTATCAAATGGTCAAAACACCTTTTTTACGTTCATTTTACTATATACAGTTTTTTGGGTAACTTTCAATGAGAAAGATTTTACCAACCTTATCAAATATGGGAATTTGATACCGTATCCGGTGGACACTTTCTTCAACCTTATGATATACTTGATCCACCCACAGATCACATCGAATTCTATGATGATTTAAACCAAATCATCTCTAAATATACCAAGCCAAACTCCTATCACTTCCAAATCGAAACTGACCTTATGGGATAAAGCAAAATTCTTTCTCCATTTAGCCACCAAATAAGACTATCCAAAAATAGCCTGTTGGACAGATGGCAGACGCATTTTTCTAAAAAGATTCATTGAACCCCATGAAGATCTTGACATTGAAAATGCACCAAAAGTAATAGAGCTTTTGGATAAACAATCTAAAATGGAAGATCTGGATCATCCAACTGATCTCCTATATCAGTATCAGGAAGGATGGTAGCTGTGGAACAAATCACATTCAGATTCTCCACACTCACCCCAGTCCCTTAACGAATTGGATGAAGAATTCCAAAACCTAAACAATGCTATGGAAGGATAAACTGTGCAAATTCTAATCCAGAATAAGCCAGAACAAACAGTCGACACAAAAGGACAAAACTCCATTCGACGCCAACGACTAGCAGACAGAAAACACTGTAGCAGTCAACTGTAGTAGTCATTGTAGCAGAAGATAAAACATCACTGTAGCAGTCACTGTAGCAGAAAAAGACAGAGACCTACTATGGAAGACTGTAGCAGTGTACAAGATTTTGTGACCATTTGAAAAAAGTGTCCCCATTTCAGACACTTTAATGGCTATTGGCAGCAAACCTGTAAAATCTCAAATGCTCTTTAAGGGGGTATGAGTTCTCAAGGTTTGATGAGTGATAGGGTGCCAATATAAGGGCCAAGTACCAGCACCCATCGCACATCATGTGCGCACATCCCCCCGGCCCCCCCGATCTCTGAAACCCCATTGCCACCGGTCAGGTTCTCCGACGATGGTGTCCCAGTGAAAAAAAATGTGGCACCAGCACATGCTCGAGCCCAGCATTTGCTGGTGCAACCCTCAGCCTCGTCTGATCTTAGATTGGGAATGAACTCTGTATGCTTAGACTGGGAATGAACTCCGTATGCCTAAGTCAACCCATTAAATGTGCGTGCGGGCGCTCAACCGACGAAAGGGGCGGGATGCGCAAGCCGGGAATTGGCTGGGTCCTCCTTTGCATGCTGTCGATCCTACTGTCGTAACCCTTGGTCTGATCAAATCTTAGACTGGGAATGAACTCCATATGCCTAAGCCAACCAACGAAATGAGCGGGCGAGCGGGCGGGCACTATGCCGGCCAGAGAGACGGGATGCACAAGCCGTGGATTGATAGGATGGTAGGTCGGTTTAGGCACATCTTTATATTTTTGCCATGCCAATGCCATTTTCTAGCTTGTAAATTCATACAATGGTCCCTTAAGCCTTCATGTGAAGTTTCATGGCAAGACGACTCGATTTCTGTTTTTCATGATTTTTGAAACTTTTTGAGGTTCGGGATTTTTTAAAATTTTTTCAGAAGGCGTTTTGGCCCCAAACTTGGTAGACGTGATCCTTGTATTTTTGTTGGCATGCATAAAAAAATTCAGCTAAAAACTAGAAGTGTACAAGATTTTATGATCATTTGAAAAAAGTGTCCCTATTTCAAACACTTTAATGGCTACTGGCAGCAAACCTGTAAAATCTCAAATGCTCTTTCAGGGGGTGTGAGTTCTCAAGGTTTGATGAGGGATAGGGGCCAATATAAGGGCCAAGTACCAGCACCCATCGCACATCATGTGTGTACACCCCCCCGATTGACGAAACCTCAATGCCGTCGGTCAGGTTCTCCGATGATGGTGTCCCGGCAAAGAAAAATACGGCACCAGCACATGCCCGAGCCCAGCATGTGCTGCTGCAACCCTCGGTCCGGTCCGATCTTAGACTGGGAATGAACTCCGTATGCCTAAGTCAACCCACAAAATGAGCGTGCGGGTGTTCAGCCGGCCAGAAGGATCGGATGCACATGCCAGCGATCAGCCGGGTCCCCCTCTGCGTGCTGCCAATCCTGCTACCGCAACCCTTGGTTTGGTCGAATCTTAGACTGGGAAAAAACTCCGTAAGCCTAAGCCAACAGAGGAAACGAGCGGGCGGGCAGGCGGGCGGGCACTACGTCGGCCAGAAAGGCGGGATGCGTAAGCTGTGGATCGATAGGGTGGTAGGTGGGTTTAGGCACATCTTCATATTTTTGTGGTGCCAATGCCATTTTTCTGGCTTGTAAATTCATACAATGGTCCCTTAAGCCTTCATTTGAAGTTTCATGGCAAGACGACTCGTTTTCTATTTTTCACGATTTTGGAAACATTTTACGGTTCGAGATTTTTTAAAATTTTTTAAAAAGGAGTTTTGGCCCAAAACTTGGTGGACGTTATCCTTGAATTTTTGTTGGCATGCACAAAAACATTCAGCTAAAAACTCGAAGTGTACAAGATTTTGTGACCATTTGAAAAAAGTGTCCCCATTTCAGACACTGTAATGGCTACTGGCAGCAAACTTGTAAAATCTCAAATGCTCTTTAAAGGGGTGTGAGTTCTTGTGGTTTGATGAGGGATAGGGGGCCAATGTAAGGGCCAAGTACCAGCACCCATCACACATCATGTGTGCACACCCCCCGGCCCCCCCGATCGTCGGAACCCCAATGTCGCCGGTCAAGTTCTCTGACGATGGTGTCCCGACCAAGAAAAATTCCGCACCAGCACGTGCCCGAGCCCAGTATGTGCTGTCGCAACCCTTGGTCTGATCCGATCTTATACTGGGAGTGAACTCCTTATGCTTAGATTGGGAATGAACTTCGTATGCCTAAGTCAACCCACGAAATGAGCGTGCGGGCGTTCAGCTGACCAAAGGGGTGGGATGCGCAAGCCGGGGATCGGTCGGGTCCCCCTATGTGTGTTGTCGATCCTACTACCGTAACTCTTGGTCCTGTCTGATCTTAGACCGGGAATGAACTCCGTATGCCTAAGCCAACCGACGAAACGAGCGCGCGGGCAGGCGGGCACTACACCGGTTAGAGAGGCGGGATGCGCAAGCCGTGGATCGATAGGGTGGTAGGTGGGTTTAGGCACATCTTCATATTTTTGCCCTGCCAATGCCATTTTTTTGGCTTGTAAATTCATACAATGGTCCCTTAAGCCTTCATGTGAAGTTTCATGGCAAGATGACACGTTTTCTATTTTTCACAATTTTCAAAACTTTTTAAGGTTTGGGATTTTTTAAAATTCTTTCAGAAGGAGTTTTAGCCCCAAACTTGGTAGACTTGATCCTTGTATTCTTGTTGGCATGCATAAAAAAATTCAGCTAAAAACTCGAAGTGTACAAGATTTTGTGACCATTTGAAGTAAGTGTCCCCATTTCAAACACTTTAATGGCTGCTGGCAGCAAACCTGTAAAATCTCAAATGCTCTTTAAAGGGGTATGAGTTCTCAAGGTTTGATGAGGGATAGGGGGCCAATATAAGGGCCAAGTACCAGCACCCATCACACATCATGTGCGCACACCACCCCCGGCCCCCCCCGATCGTCGGAACCCTAATGTCGCTGGTCAGGTTCTCCGGCGATGGTGTCCCGACAAAGAAAAATGCGGCACCAGCACATGCCCGAGCTCAGCATGTGCTACCGCAACCCTTGGTCCGGTCCAATCTTAGACTGGGAATGAACTATGTATGCTTAGACTGGGAATGAACTCCGTATGCCTAAGTCAACCCACGAAACGAGCGTGCGGGCCCTCAGCCGACCAGAGGGGTGGGATGCGCATGCCGGGGATCGGCCAGGTCCCCCTCTGCGTGCTACCGATGCTACTATCGCAACCCTCGGTCCAGTCCGATCTTAGACTAGGAATGAACTCCGTATGCCTAAGCCAACCGACAAAACGAGCTGGCAGGCGGGCGAGCACTACGCCGCCCAGAGAGCCGGGATGCGCAAGCCATGGATCGATAGGGTGGTAGGTGGGTTTAGGCACATCTTCTTATTTTTGCCTTGCCAATGCCATTTTTCTAGCTTCTAAATTCATACAATGGTCCCTTAAGCCTTCATGTGAAGTTTCATGGCAAGACGACTCGTTTTCTATTTTTCATGATTTTCAAAACTTTTTACAATTCGAGATTTTTTAAAATTTTTTCATAAGGAGTTTTGGCCCCAAAGTTGGTAGACATGATCCTTGTATTTTTCTTGGCATGCACAAAACAATTCAACTAAAAACTCGAAGTGTACAAGATTTTGTGACCATTTGAAAAAAGTGTCCCCACTTAAGACACTTTAATGGCTACTGGCAGCAAACCTGTAAAATCTCGAATGCTCTTTAAGGGGGTGTGAGTTCTCGAGGTTTGATAAGGGATAGGGGACCAATATAAGGGCCAAGTACTAGCACCCATCATACATCATTGGCGCACACCCCCTCGGCCCCCCGATCACCGGAACCCTAAAACTGTCGATCAAGTTCTCCGACGATGGTGTCCCGGCAATGAAAAATGTGGCACCAACACATGCTCGAGCCCAACATGTGCTGCCGCAACCCTTGGTTTGGTCCAATCTTAGACTGGGAATGAATTTCGTATGCTTAGACTGGGAATGAACTCTGTAAGCCTAAGTCAACTCACGAAATGAGTGTACGGGAGCTCAGCCGGCCAGAGGAGCGAGATGCGTAAGCCAGGGATCGGCCGGGTCCCCCTTTTTGTGATGTCGATCCTGCTGCCGCAACCCTTGGTCTGGTCTGATCTTGGACTGGGAATAAACTCCGTATGCCTAAGTCAACGACGAAATGGGCGGTGCGGGCGGGCGGGCACTACGTCGGCAAGAGAGGCGGGATGCGTAAGCCGTGGATCGGTAGGGTGGTAGGTGGGTTTAGGCACATTTTCATATTCCTACCATGCCAATGCCATTTTTCGAGCTTGTAAATTCATACAATGGTCCCTTAAGCCTTCATGTGAAGTTTCATGGCAAGACGACTCGTTTTTTATTTTTCACAATTTTTGAAACTTTTTACGATTTGGGATTTTTAAAAATTTTTTCAGAAGGAGTTTTGGCCCCAAACTTGGTAGACGTGATCCTTATATTTTTTTTGGCATGCACAAAAAAATTCAGCTAAAAACCCGAAGTGTACAAGATTTTGTGACCATTTAAAAAAAGTGTCCTCATTTCGGACACCTTAACTGCTACTAGCAGCAAACCTGTAAAATCTCAAATGCTCTTTAAGGGGGTGTGAGTTCTCGAGATTTGATGAAGGATAGGGGGCCAATATAAGGGCCAAGTACCAGCACCCATCGCACATCATGTGCACACACCCCCGGCCCCCACGATCGTCGGAACCCTAATAATGTCGGTCAGGTTCTCCGACGATGATGTCCCGATTAAGAAAAATACGGCACCAGCACATGCCCGAGCCCAGCATGTGCTACCACAACCCTCAGTCTGATCCGATCTTAGACTGGAAATGAACTCCGTACGCCTAAGTCAACCCATGAAATGAGCATGCGGGCACTCAGCCGGCCAGAGGGGCGGGATGCGCAAGCCAGGGATCGGTCGGGTCCCCCTCTACGTGCTGCTGATCCTGTTGCCCCAACCCTCGGTCCAGTCCGATCTTAGACTGGGAATTAACTTCATATGCCTAAGCCAACAGATGAAACGGGCGGACGGGCGGGTGGGCGGGTGGGCACTACACCGACCAGAGAGGCGGGATGCGCAAGCCGTAGATCGATAGGGTGGTAGGTGGGTTTAGGCACATCTTCATATTTTTGCTGTGCCAATGTGATTGTTCTGGCTTGTAAATTCATACAATGGTCCCTTAAGCCTTCATGTGAAGTTTCATGGCAAGACAACTCGTTTTCTATTTTTCATGATTTTCAAAACTTTTTACGGTTCGGGATTTTTTTAAATTTTTTCATAAGGAGTTTGGGCCCCAAACTTGGTAGACGTGATCCTTGTATTTTTGTTGGCATGCACAAAACAATTCAGCTAGAAACTCGAAGTGTACAAGATTTTGTGACCATTTGAAAAAAGTGTCCCCATTACAGACACTTAAATGGCTACTGGCAGCAAACCTGTAAAATCTCAAAAGCTCTTTAAGGGGGTGTAAGTTTTCAAGGTTTGATGAGGGATAAGGGGCCAATATAAGGGCCAAGTACCAGCACCCATAGCACATCATTGGCGTACACCCCCCGGCCCCCCGATCACCGAAACCTCAATGCCGTCGGTCAGGTTCTTTGGCGATGGTGTCCCGACGAAGAAAAATGTGACACGAGAACATGCCCGAGCCCAGCATGTGTTGCAGCAACCCTCGGTCCAGTTCGATCTTAGACTGGGAATGAACTCCGTATGCTTTAGACTGGGAATGAACTCCGTATGGCTAAGTCAACCCACGAAATGAGCGTGCGGGGCCTTAGCCGGCCAGAGGGGCAGGACGCGCAAGCCGGGGATTGGTCAGGTCCTCCTCTAAGTGCTACCGATCCTGTTTTTGTAACCTTCAGTCTGGTCCGATCTTAGACTGGGAATGAACTCCGTATGCCTAAGCCAACCGACGAAACGAGCGGGTGAGCGGGCGGGCACTATTCTGACCAGAGAGGCGGGATGCGCAAGCCGTGGATCGATAGGGTGGTCGGTGGGTTTAGGCATATCTTCATATATCTACCATGCTAATGCCATTTTTCTGGCTTGTAAATTCATACAATGGTCGCTTAAGTCTTCATGTGAAGTTTCATGGCCAGACGAATCATTTTTTTTTTTCACGATTATCAAAACTTTTTACTGTTCGAGATTTTTTAAAATTTTTTCAGAAGGAGTTTTGGCCCTAGGCTTGGTAGACGTGATCCTTGTATTTTTGTTGGCATCCATAAACAAATTCAGCTAAAAACTCGAAGTGTTCAAGATTTTGTGACCATTTGAAAAAAGTGTCCCCATTTCAGACACTTTAATGGCTACTGGTAGCAAACCTGTAAAATCTCAAATGCTCTTTAAGGGGGTTTGAGTTCTCGAGGTTTGATGAGGGATAGGGGGCCAATATAAGGGCCAAGTACCAGCACCCATCGTACATCATGTGCGCACGCCGCCCTGGCCCCCCCGATCGTCGGAACACCAATGCCGTCGGTCCTGTTCTCCGGCGATGGTGTCCCGGTGAAGAAAAATGCGGCACCAGCACATACCCTAGCCTAGCATGTGCTACCGCAACCCTCAGTTCGGTCCGATCTTTGACTGGAAATGAACTCCGTATGCTTAGACTGGAATGAACTCCGTATGCCTAAGTCAACCCATGAAACGAGCGTGCGGGCGCTCAGCCGGCCAGAGGGGCGGGATGCGTAAGCCGGGGATCGGTCGGGTCCCCCTCTGCATGCTGCCGATCTTGCTGTCGCAACCTTCGGTCTGGTTTGATCTTAGATTGGGAATGAACTCCGTATGCCTAAGCCAACCGACGAAACGAGCGGGCGAGCGGGCGGGCACTACGCCGGCCAGAGAGGCGGGATGCGCAAGCCGTGGATCGATAGGGTGGTCGGTGGGTTTAGGCATATCTTCATATATCTACCATGCTAATGCCATTTTTCTGGCTTGTAAATTCATACAATGGTCGCTTAAGTCTTCATGTGAAGTTTCATGGCCAGACGAATCATTTTTTTTTTCACGATTATCAAAACTTTTTACTGTTCGGGATTTTTTAAAATTTTTTCAGAAGGAGTTTTGGCCCCAAACTTGGTACACGTGATCCTTGTATTTGTGTTGGCATGCACAAAACTATTCAGCTAAAAACTCGAAGTGTACAAGATTTTGAGACCATTTGAAAAAAGTGTCCCCATTTCAAGCACTTTAATGGCTACTGGCAGCAAACCTGTAAAATCTCAAATGCTCTTTAAAGGGGTGTGAGTTCTCGAGGTTTGATGAGGGATAGGGGGCCAAAATAAGGGCCAAGTACTAGCACCCATCACACATCATGTGCGCACAGCCCCCCCGACCCCCTGATCGCCGAAACCCTAATGCCGTCAGTCAGGTTCTCCGGTGATGGCATCCCGGTGAAGAAAAAGACGACACCAGCACATGGCCGAGCCCCGCATGAACTCCATATACATAAGTCAACCCACGAAATGAGCGTGCGGGCACTTAGTCGGCCAGAGGGGCGAGATGCATAAGCCGAGGATCGGTTGGGTCCCCCTCTGCGTGCTACCGATCCTACTATCGCAACCCTCGGTCTGGTCCGATCTTAGACTGGGAATGAATTCCGTATGCCTAAACCAACTGACGAAACGAGTGGGCGGGCGGGTGGGCACTACGTCGGCCAGAGAGACGGGATACGCAAGCCGTAGATCGATAGGGCGGTAGGTGGGTTTCGGCACATCTTCATTTTTCTGCCGTGCCAATGCCATTTTTCTGGCTTGTAAATTCATACAATGGTCCCTTAAGCCTTCATGTGAAGTTTCATGGCAAGATGACTTGTTTTCTATTTTTCACGATTTTTAAAACTTTTTACGGTTCATGATTTTTTAAACTTTTTTCAGAAGGGGTTTTGGCCCCAAACTTGGTAGACGTGTTCCTTGTACTTTTGTTGGCATGCATAAAAAAATTCAGCTAACAACTCAAA
Source organism: Durio zibethinus (assembly GCF_002303985.1). The sequence goes on from NW_019168159.1 coordinate 15,579,919, forward strand.
ATGTACCAGATTTTGTGACCATTTGAAAAAAGTGTCTCCATTTCAGACACTTTAATGGCTACTGGCAGCAAACCTGTAAAATCTCAAATGCTCTTTAAGGGAGTGTGAGTTCTCAAGGTTTGAAGAGGGATAGGGGGCCAATATAAGGGCCAAGTACAGCACCCATCGCACATCATGTGCGCACACCCCCCCGGCCCCCACGATCAACGGAACCCCAATGCTGCCGGGTAGGTTCTCCAACGATGGTGTCCCGGTGAAGAAAAATATGACACCAGCACCTGCTCGAGCCCAACATGTGATGCCGCAACCCTCGGTCCGGTCCGATCTTAGACTGGGAATGAACTCCGTATGCCTAAGTCAACCCACGAAACCAGCGTGCGGGAGTTCAGCCGGTCAGAGGGGCGGGATGCGCAAGTTGGGGGTCGATCGGGTCCCCCTCTACGTGCTACCGATCCTATTGCCACAACCCTCAGTCTGGTCTGATCTTAGACTGGGAATGAACTCCATATGCCTAAGCTAACCGATGAAACGAAAGGGCGGGCGCTACGCTGGCCAGAGAGGCGGGATGCGCAAGCCGTGGATCGATAGGGTGGTAGGTGGGTTTAGGCACATCTTCATATTTTTGATGTGCCAATGCCATTTTTCTGGCTTGTAAATTCAAACAATGGTCCCTTAAGCCTTCATGCGAAGTTTCATGGCAAGACAACTCGTTTTCTATTTTTCACGATTTTTGAAACTTTTTACGGTTCGTGATTTTTTAAACTTTTTTTAGTAGGAGCTTTGGCCCCAAACTGGGTAGACGTGATCCTTGTACTTTTGTTGGCATGCATAAAAAAATTCAGTTAACAACTCGAAGTGTACAACATTTTGTGACCATTTGCAAAAAGTGTCCCCATTTCAGACACTTTAATGGCTACTGGCAGCAAACTTGTAAAATCTCAAATGCTCTTTAAGGGGGTGTGAGTTCTTGAGGTTTGATGAGGGATAGGGGGCCAATATAAGGGCCAAGTACCACCCCCCATCGTACATCATGTGCGCACACCCCCCGGCCCCCCCGATCATCGGAACCCCAATGCCGCAGGTCAGGTTTTCCGACGATGGTGTCCCAACGAAGAAAAATACGGCACCAGCACATGCCCGAGCCCAGCATGTGCTCCCGCAACCCTCGGTCCGATCTGATCTTAGACTGGGAATGAACTTCGTATGCTTAGATAGGGAATGAACTCCATATGCCTAAGTCAACCCACGAAACGAGCGTGCGGCGCTCAGCCGGCCAGGGGTGGGATACGCAAGCCGGGGATCGACCGGGTCCCCCTCTGCGTGTTGCCAATCTTACTATCACAACCCTCGGTCTGATCCAATCTTAGACTGGAAATGAACTCCGTATGCCTAAGCCAACCGACAAAACGAGCGTGCTGGCAGGCGGGCACTACGCCGGCCAAAGAGGCGGGATGCGCATGCCGTGGATCGATAGGGTAGTAGGTGGGTTTAAGCACATCTTCATATTTCTGCCCTGGCAATGCCATTTTTCTGGCTTGTAAATTCATACAATGGTCCTTTAAGCCTTCATGTGAAGTTTAATGGCAAGATGACTCGTTTTCTATTTTTCACGATTTTTGAAACTTTTTACACTTCTGGATTTTTTAAAATTCTTTCAGAAGGAGTTTTGGCCCCAAATTTGGTAGACGTGATCCTTGTATTTTTTTTGTCATGCAAAAAAAATTTCAGCTAAAAACTCGAAGTGTACAAGATTTTGTGACCATTTGAAAAAAGTGTCCCCATTTCAGACACTTTAATGGCTATTGGCAGCAAACCTGTAAAATCTCAAATGCTCTTTAAGGGGGTGTGAGTTCTCGAGGTTTGATGAGGGATAGGGGGCCAATATAATGGCCAAGTAAAAGCACCCATCGCACATCATGTGCGCACACCGCCCCGACCACCCCCGATCGTCGAAACCCTAATGCCGCCGGTCAGGTTCTCCGACGATGGTGTCCCGACGAAGAAAAATACAGCACCAGCACATGTCTGAGCCCAGCATGTGCTGCCGCAACCCTCAGTTCGGTCCAATCTTAGATTGGGAATGAACTTCGTATGCTTAGACTGGGAATGAACTACGTATTCCTAAGTGAACCCATGGAACGAGCGTGCGGGCGCTCAGCTGGCCAGAGGGGCGGCATGCGCAAGCCGAGGATCGATCGGGTCCCCTCTGCGTGCTGCCGATCCTACTGCCGCAACCCTCAATCTGGTCTGATCTTAGACTGGGAATTAACTCCATATGCCTAAGCCAACCGATGAAACAAGCGGGCGGACGGGCGGGCACTACGTCGGCCAGAGAGACGGGATGGGCAAGCCGTGGATCGATAGGGTGGTAGGTGGGTTTAGGCACATCTTCATATTTCTGCCATGCCAATGCCATTTTTCTGCCTTGTAAATTCATACAATGTTCCCTTAAGCCTTCATGTGAAGTTTCATGGCAAGACGACTCGTTTTCTATTTTTCACGATCTTTAAAACTTTTTACGGTTCGAGATTTTTTAAACTTTTTTCAGAAGGATTTTTGGCAACGAACTTGGTAGACGTGATCCTTGTATTTTTGTTGGCATGCACAAAAAAATTCAGCTAAAAAATTGAAGTGTACAAGATTTTGTGACTATTTGAAAAAAGTGTCTCCATTTCAGACACTTTAATGGCTACTGGCAGCAAACCTGTAAAATTGCAAATGCTCTTTAAGGAGGTGTGAGTTCTTGAGGTTTGATGAGGGATAGGGGGCCAATATAAGGGCCAAGTGCCAGCACCCATCGGACATCATTTGCGTACACCCCCCAGCCCCCCCGATCGTAGGAACCCCAACGCCCCCGGTCAGGTTCTCCGGCGATGGTGTCCCGGTGAAGAAAAATACGGCACCAGCACATTCCCGAGCCCAGCATGTGCTACCGGAACCCTCGGTCTGGTCCGATCATAGACTGGGAATGAACTCCGTATGCTTAGACTGGGAATGAACTCCGTATGCCTAAGTGAACCCACGAAACGAACGCGCGAGCTCTCAGCTGGCTAGAGGGGCGGGATGCGCAAGCGAGGGATCGGTCAGGTCCCCCTTTGCGTGCTATCGATCCTGCTACCGTAACCCTCGGTTTGGTTCGATCTTAGACTGGGCATGAACTCTGTATGCCTAAGTCGACCGACGAAATGAGCGGGCGGGCGGGCAGGCACTACGTCGACCAGAGAGGCGGGATGCGCAAGCCGTGGATCGATAGGGTGGTAGGTGGGTTTACGCACATCTTCATATTTTTTCCATGCCAATGACATTTTTTTGGCTTGTAAATTCATACAATGGTCCCTTAAGCCTTCATGTGAAGTTTCATGGCAAGACGACTCGTTTTCTATTTTTCACGATTTTCAAAACTTGTTACTGTTCAGGATTTTTTAAAATTTTTTTAGAAGGAGTTTTGGCCCCAAACTTGGTAGACGTGATCCTTGTATTTTTTTTGGCATGCACAAAAATATTCAGCTAAAAACTTGAAGTGTAAAAGATTTTGAGACAATTTGAAAAAAGTGTCCCCATTTCAGACACTTTAATTGCTACTGGCAGCAAACCTGTAAAATCTCAAATGCTCTTTAAGGGGGTGGGAGTTCTCAAGGTTTGATGAGGGATAGGGGGCCAATATAAGGGCTAAGTACCAGCACCCATCGCACATCATGTGCGCACACCCCCCTCGGCCCCCCCGATCGTCGGAACCCCAATGCCATCGGTCAGGTTCACCGGTGTTGGTGTCCTGGTGAAGAAAAATGCAGCACCAACACATGCTCGAGCGCAGTATGTGCAGCTGTAACCCTCATTCTGGTCTGATCTTAGACTGGGAATGAACTCCATACGCCTAAGTGAACCCAAGAAACGAGCGTACGGGCGCTCAGCTGGCCAAAGGGGCAGGATACGCAAGCCAGGGATTGACCGGGTCCCCCTCTGCGTGCTGCCACATCCCTCGGTCCGGTGCAATCTTAGACTGGGAATGAACTCCGTATGCCTAAGCCAATCGACGAAATGAGCGGGCGGGCGGGCGGACACTACGCCGGGCAGAGAGGCGAGTTGTGCAAGCCGTGGATCGATAGGGTGGTAAGTAGGTTTAGGCACATCTTCATATTTCTGCCATGCCAATGCCATTTTTCTGGCTTGTAAATTCATACAATGGTCCCTTAAGCCTTCATGTGAAGTTTCATTGCAAGACGACTCGTTTTATATATTTTATGATTTTTGAAACTTTTTATGGTTCGGGATTTTTTAAACTTTTTCAGAAGGAGTTTTGGCCCCAAACTTGGTAGACGTGATCCTTGTATTTTTGTTGGCGTGCACAAAAAAATTCAGCTAAAAACTCGAAGTGTACAAGATTTTGTGACCATTTGAAAAAAGTGTCCTCATTTCAGACACTTTAACGGCTATTGGCAGCAAACCTGTAAAATCTCAAATGCTCTTTAAGGGGGTGTCAGTTCTCGAGGTTTGATGAGGGATAGCGGGCCAATATAAGGGCCAAGTACCAGCACCGATCGCACATCATGTGTGCACACCCCCCCGGCCCCCCGATCGTCGGAACCCCAATGCCACCGATCAGGTTCTCCAGCGATGGTGTCCCGAAGAAGAAAAATGTGGCACCAGCACATGCCTGAGCCCAGCATGTGCTCCCGTAACCTTCGATCTGGTCCGATCTTAGATGGGAATGAACTTGGTATGCTTAGACTGGGAATGAACTCCGTATGCCTAAGTCAACCCATGAAAAGAGTGTACGGGCGCCCAGCCAACCAGAGGGGCGGGATGCGCAAGCCGGGGATTGACCGGGTCCCCTTCTACGAGCTGCCGATCCTATGTCCGCAACCCTCAGTCTGGTCTGATCTTAGACTGGGAATGAACTCCGTATGCCTAAGTGAACCCACGAAACGAGCGCGCGGGCTCTCAGCCGGCTAGAGGGGCGGGATGCGCAAGCGTGGGATTGGTCGGGTCCCCCTTTGCGTGCTGTCGATCCTGCTACCGTAACCCTCGGTCCGGCCCTTTCTTAGACTGGGAATGAACTCTGTATGCCTAAGCCGAGCGACGAAATGAGCGGGCAGGCACTACGTCGACCAGAGAGGCGAGATGCGCAAGCCATGGATCGATAGGGTGGTAGGTGGGTTTACGCACATCTTCATATTTTTGTCGTGCCAATGCCATTTTTCTAGCTTGTAAATTCATACAATGGTCCCTTAAGCCTTCATGTGAAGTTTCATATCAAGACGACTCATTTTCTATTTTTCACGATTTTCAAAACTTTTTACTGTTCGGGATTTTTAAAAAATTTTTCAGAAAGAGGGTTGGCCCCAAACTTGGTAGACGTGATCCTTGTATTTTTGTTGGCTTGCACAAAAATATTCAGCTAAAAACTCGAAGTGTACAAGATTTTGAGACCATTTGAAAAAAGTGTCCTCATTTCAGACACTTTAATGGCTATTGGCAGCAAACCTGTAAAATCTCAAATGCTCTTTAAGGGTGTGTGAGTTCTCGAGGTTTGATGAGGGATAGAGGGCGAATATAAGGGCTAAGTACCAGCACCCATCACAGATCATGTGCGCACAACCCCCTCGGCCCCCTCGATCGCCGGAACCCCAATGGCGCCGGTCAGGTTCTCCGGCGATGGTGTCCCGGTGAAGAAAAATGCAGCACAAGCACATGCTCGAGCGCATCATATGCAATCGTAACCCTCGTTCTGGTCTGATCTTAGACTGGGAATGAACTCTGTATGCCTAAGTCAACCCACGAAATGAGCGTACGGGCACTCAGCTGGCCCGAGGGGCGGGATGCGTAAGCTGGGGATCGGTCGGGTCCCCCTCTGCGTGCTGCCACATCCCTCGGTCTAGTGCAATCTTAGACTGGGAATGAACTCCGTATGCCTAAGCCAACCGACGAAATGAGCGGGCGGGTGGGCGGACACTACGCCGGGCAGAGAGGCGAGTTGTGCAAGCCGTGGATCGATAGGGTGGTAAGTGGGTTTAGGCGCATCTTCATATTTCTGCCGTGCCATGCCATTTTTCTGGCTTGTAAATTCATACAATGGTCCCTTAAGCCTTCATGTGAAGTTTCATTGCAAGACGACTCATTTTCTATATTTCATGATTTTTGAAACTTTTTACGGTTCCAGATTTTTTAAACTTTTTCAGAAGGAGTTTTGGCCCCAAACTTGGTAGACGTGATCCTTGTATTTTTGTTGGCGTGCACAAAAAAATTCAGCTAAAAACTCGAAGTGTACAAGATTTTGTGACCATTTGAAAAAAGTGTCCCCATTTCAGACACTTTAATGGCTACTGGCAGCAAACCTGTAAAATTTGAAATGCTCTTTAAGGGGGTGTCAGTTCTCGAGGTTTGATGAGGGATAACGGGCCAATATAAGGGCTAAGTACCAGCACCCATCGTACATCATGTGCGCACACCCCCCCGGCCCCCCGATCGCCGGAACCCCAATGCCACCGGTCAGGTTCTCCAGCGATGGTGTCCCGACGAAGAAAAATGTGGCACCAGCACATGCCTGAGCCCAGCATGTGCTCTCGCAACCTTCAGTCTGATCCGATCTTAGATGGGAATGAACTTGGTATGCTTAGACTGGGAATGAACTTCGTATGCCTAAGTCAACCCACGAAACAAGCGTGTGGGCGCCCAGCCAACCAGAGGGGCGGGATGCGCAAGCCGGGGACCGATCGGGTACCCCTTTACGAGCTGTCGATCCTGCTACTGTAACCCTCGGTCCGGTCCGATCTTAGACTGGGAATGAACTTTGTATGCTTAGACTGGGAATGAACTCCGTATGCCTAAGTGAACCCACGAAAGGAGCGCGCGGGCGCTCATTCGGCCAGAGGGGCGGGATGCGCAAGCCAAGGATCGATCGGGTCCCCCTTTACGTGCTATCGATCCTGCTACCGTAACCCTCGGTCCGGTCTGATCTTAGACTGGGAATGAACTCTGTATGCCTAAGCCGACCAACGAAACGAGCGGGCGAACGGGCAGGCACTATGTCGAAAAGAAGGGCGGGATGCGCAAGCCGTGGATCGACAGGGTGGTAGGTGGGTTTAGGCACATCTTCATATTTTTGCCGTGCCAATGCCATTTTTCTGGCTTGTAAATTCATACAATGGTCCCTTTAGCCTTCATGTGAAGTTTCATGGCAAGACGACTCGTTTTCTATTTTTCACGATTTTCAAAACTTTTTACTGTTCGGGATTTTTTAAAATTTTTTCAGAAGGAGTGTTGGCCCCAAACTTGGTAGACGTGATTCTTGTATTTTTGTTGGCATGCACAAAAATATTTAGCTAAAAACTCGAAGTGTACAAGATTTTGAGACCATTTGAAAAAAGTGTCCCCATTTCAGACACTTTAATGGCTATTGGCAGCAAACCTATAAAATCTCAAATGCTCTTTAAGGGTGTGTGAGTTCTCGAGGTTTGATGAGGGATAGAGGGCCAATATAAGGGCTAAGTACCAGCACCCATCGCAGATCATGTGCGCACACCCCCCTCGACCCCCCCGATCGCCGGAACCCCAATGGCGTCGGTCAGGTTCTCTAGTGATGGTGTCCCGGCGAAGAAAAATGCGGCACCAGCACATGCTCGAGCCCAGCACGTGTAGCTACAACCCTTGTTCTGGTCCGATCTTAGACTGGGAATGAACTCCGAATGCTTAGACTGGGAATGAACTCCGTATGCCTAAGTCAACCCACGAAACGAGCGTGCGGGCGCTCAGCCGGCCAGAGGGGCGGGATGCTCAAGCCGGGGATCGGTCGGGTCTCTCTCTGTGTGCTGTCGATCCTACTACCGCAACCCTCGGTCCGGTCTAATCTTAGACTGGGAATGAACTCCGTATGCCTAAGCGAACCGACGAAATGAGCAGGCGGGTGGGCGGGCACTACGTCGGGCAGAGAGGCGGGTTGTGCAAGTCGTGGATCGATAGGGTGGTAAGTGGGTTTAGGCACATCTTCAAAATTTTGCCATGCCAATGCCATTTTTTTGGCTTGTAAATTCATACAATGGTCCCTTAAGCCTTCATGTGAAGTTTCATAGCAAGACGACTCATTTTCTATTTTTCACAATTTTCAAAACTTTTTACGGTTCGGGAATTTTTAAAATTTTTCCAGAAGGAATTTTGGCGCCAAACTTGGTAGACGTGATCCTTGTATTTTTTTTGGCATGCACAAAAAAAATTCAGCTAAAAACTCAAAGTGTACAAGATTTTGTGACCATTTGAAAAAAGTGTACCCATTTCAGACACTTTAATGGCTACTGGCAGCAAACTTGTAAAATCTCAAATGCTCTTTAAAGGGGTGTGAGTTCTCGAGGTTTGATGAGGGATAGGGGGCCAATATAAGGTCCAAGTACTAGATCATCATGTGTGCAAACCCCTCCCGATCGTCGGTCAGGTTCTCCGACGATGGTGTCCCAACGAAGAAAAATGTGCCACCAACACATGCCCGAGCCCAGCATGTGCTACCGCAACCTTCGGTCCGCTCCGATCTTAGACTGGGAATGAACTCCATATGCTTAGACTGTGAATGAACTCCGTATGCCTAAGCCAACCCATGAAACGAGCGTACGGGGGCTAAGCCCGCCAGAAGGGCAGGATGCACAAGCCGGGGATCGATCGGTTCCCCCTTTGCGTGCTGCCGACCCTGCTGCCGCTAGAGGGGCGGGATGCGCAAGTCGGGGATCGGTCGGGTGCCCCTCTGTGTGCTGCCAACCCTGCTGCCACAACCCTCGGTCCAGTCCGATCTTAAATTGGGAATGAACTCCGTATGCCTAACCCAACTGACGAAACGGGCGGGCGGGCGGGCACTACGCCGGCTAGAGTGGCGGGATGCGCAAGCCGTGGATCGATAGGGTGGTAGGCGGGTTTAGGTACATCTTCATTTTTCTGTCTTGCCAATGCCATTTTTCTGGCTTGTAAATTCATACAATGGTCCTTTAAGCCTTCATGTGAAGTTTCATGGCAAGACGACACGTTTTCTATTTTTCACGATTTTTAAAAATTTTACGGTTCAAGATTTTTTAAAATTTTTTCAGCAGAAGTTTTGGCCCCAAATTTCATAGACGTGATCCTTGTATTTTTGTTGGCAGGCACAAAAATATTCAGCCAACAACTCGAAGTGTACAAGATTTTCTGACCATTTGAAAAAAGTGTCCCCATTCCAAACACTTTAATGGCTACTGGCAGCAAACCTGTAAAATCTCAAATGCTTTTTAAGGGAGTGTGAGTTCTCGAGGTTTGATGAGTGATAGGGGGCCAATATAAGGGCCAAGTACCAGTACCCATCGCACTTCATGTGCGCACACCCCCTGCCCCCCCGATCGCCGGAACCCCAATGCTGCCTGTCAGGTTCTCCGACGATGGTGTCCCGACGAAGAAAAATACGGCACCAGCACATGCTTGAGCCCCGCGTGTGCTGTCGTAACCCTCGGTCCGGTCTGATCTTAGACTGGGAATGAACTCTGTCTGCCTAAGTCAACCCACGAAACGAGTGTGCGGGCGCTCAGTCGGCCAGAGGGACGGGATGCACAACCTGGGGATCGGTCGGGTACCCCTCTGCGTGCTGCCGATCCTGCTGCCGTAACCCTTGGTCCGGTTTGATCTTAGACTGGGAATGAACTCCGTATACCTAAGCCAACTGACGAAACGAGCCGACGGACGGGCGGGCACTACGTCGGTCAGAGAGTCGGGATGCGCAAGCAGTGGATCAATAGGGTGGTAGGTGGGTTTAGGCCCATCTTCATATTTTTGCCATGCCAATGCCATTTTTCTGGCTTTTAAATTCATACAATGGTCCCTTAAGCGTTCATATGAACTTTCATGGCAAGACGACTCGTTTTCTATTTTTCACGATTTTTGAAACTTTTTACGATTCGGGATTTTTTAAAATTTTTTCAGAAGGAGTTTTGGCCCCAAACATGGTAGACATGATCCTTGTATTTTTGTTGGCATGCACAAAAAAAATCAGCTAAAAATTTGAAGTGTACAACATTTGTGACCATTTGAAAAAAGTGTCCCCATTTCAGACACTTTAATTGCTACTTGCAGCAAACCTGTAAAATCTCAAATGCTCTTTAAGGGGGTGTGAGTTCTCAAGGTTTGATGAGGGATAGTGGGCCAATATAAGAGCCAAGTACCAGCAGCCATCGCACATCATGTGCGCACACCACCCCCGGCCCCCCTAATCATTGGAACCCTAATGTCGCTGGTCAAGTTCTCCGATGATGGTGTCCCGACGAAGAAAAATGCGCCACTAGCACATGCTCGAGTCCAGCATTTGCTGCCGCAACCCTCGGTCCGGTCCGATCATAGACTGGGAATGAACTCCGTATGCCTAAGTCAACCCACGAAATGAGCGTGCAGGCGCTCAGCCGGCCAGAGGGGCGGGATGCGCAAGCTGGGGATTGGTTGGGTCCCCCTCTGTGTGTCGTCGATCCTACTACCGCAACCCTCGGTCCGGTCCGATTTTAGACTGGAAATGAACTCCTTATGCTTAGACTGGGAAAAAACTCCGTCTGCCAAAGTCAACCCATGAAATGAGCGTGCGGGCGCTCAGCCGGCCAGAGGGGCTGGATGCACAAGCCAGGGATCGGTTGGGTCCCCCTCTACGTGCTGCTGATCCTGCTATCACAACCCTCGGTCTGGTCTGATCTTAGACTGGGAATGAACATTGTATACCTAAGAAAACTGATGAAACGAGCGAGCGGGCGGGCAGGCACTATGCAGGCCAGAGAGGCGGGATGCGCAAGCCATGGATCGATAGGATGGTATGTGGGTTTAGGCACATCTTCATATTTCTGCCATGCCAATACCATTTTTCGGCTTGTAAATTCATACAATGGTCCCTTAAGCCTTCATGTGAAGTTTCATGGAAAGACGACTCGTTTTCAATTTTTCATAATTTTTTGGAACTTTTTACGGTTTGGGATTTTTTTAAATTTTTTCAGAAGGAGTTTTGGCCCTAAACTTGGCAGACATGATCTTTGTATTTTTGTTGGCATGCACAAAAAAATTCAGCTAAAAACTCAAAGTATACAAGATTTTGTGACCATTTGAAAAAAGTGTCCCCATTTTAGACACTTTAATGGCTACTGGCAGCAAACCTGTAAAATCTTAAATGCTCTTTAAGAGGGTGTGAGTTCTCAAGGTTTGATGAGGGATAGGGGGCCAATATAAGGGCCAAGTACCAGCACCCATCGTACATCATGTGTGCTCACCCCCCCGCCCCCCCGATCGCCAATGCCACCGGTCAGGTTCTCCGGTGATGGTGTCCCGACGAAAAAAAATGCGGCACCACCACATAGTCGAGCCCAGTATGTGCTGCCGCAACCCTCGGTCCGGTCCGATCTTAGATCGGGAATGAACTCCGTATTTTTAGACACTTTAATGGCTACTGGCAGCAAACCTGTAAAATCTCAAATGCTCTTTAAGGGAGTGTGAGTTCTCGAGGTTTGATGTGGGATGGGCGGCCAATATAAGGGCCAAGTACCAGCACCCAACGCACATCATATGCGTACACCCTCTCCGGCCCCCCCGATCGCCAAAACCCTAATGCCACCGGTCAGGTTCTCCGGTGATGGTTTCCCGATGAAGAAAAATACGGCACCAGCACATGCCCGAGCCCAGCATGTGTTGCCGCAACCTTCGATCCGATCTGATCTTAGACTGGGAATGAACTCCGTATGCCCAAGTCAACCCACAAAACGAGCGTGCAGGCGCTCAGCTGGCTAGAGGGGCAGGATGCGCAAGCCGGGGATCGGTCGAGTCCCCCTCTGCGTGCTACCGATCCTGCTGCCGTAACCCTCGGTCCAGTCTGATCTTAGACTGGGAATGAACTCCGTATGCTTAAGTCAACTGATGAAACGGGCAGGCGGGCGGGCGGGCACTATGCCTGCCAGAGAGGCGGGTTGCGCAAGCCGTGGATCGATGGGGTGGTAGGTGGGTTTAGGCACATCATCATATTTCTACTATGCCAATGCCATTTTTCTTGCTTGTAAATTCATACAATGGTCCCTTAAGCCTTATTGTGAAGTTTCATGGCAAGACGACGCGTTTTCTATTTTTCATGATTTTTGAAACTTTTTACGGTTTGAGATTTTGTAAAATTTTTTCAAAAGCAGTTTTCACCCCAAACTTGGTAGACGTGATCCTTGTATTTTTTTTGGCATGCATAAAAAAATTCAGCTAAAAACTCGAAGTGTACAAGATTTTGTGACCATTTGAAAAAAGTGTCCCTATTTCAGACACTTTAATGGCTACTGGCAGCAAACCTGTAAAATCTCAAATGCTCTTTAAGGGAGTGTGAGTTCTCGAGGTTTGATGAGGGATAGGGGGCCAATATAAGGCCCAAGTACCAGCACCCATCGCACATCATGTGCGCACACCCCCCCGGCCCCCCCGATTGCCGGAACCCCTATGCCGCCCGTCAGGTTCTCCGACGATGGTGTCCCGATGAAGAAAAATGTGGCACCAGCACATGCCCGAGCCCAGCATGTGCTGCCGCAACCCTCGGTCTGGTCTGATCTTAGGCTGGGAATGAACTTCGTATACCTAAGTCAACCCACGAAACGAGCGTAGGGGGCTCAGCCGGCCAGAGGGACGGGATGCAGAAGTCGAGGATCGATCGAGTCCCTCACAACGTGCTACCGATCCTACTACCGCAACCCTCTATTTGGTCTGATCTTAGACTGGGAATGAAATCCGTATGCCTAAGCCAATCGCCGAAATGGGCGGGCGGGTGGCCGAGAACTACGCCGGCCAGAGAGGCGGGATGCGCAAGCCGTGGATCGATAGGGTGGTAGGTGGGTTTAGGCACATCTTCATATTTCTGCCATGCCAATGCCATTTTTCTGGCTTGTAAATTCATACAATGGTCCCTTAAGCCTTCATGTGAAGTTTCATGGCAAGATGACTCATTTTTTATTTTCCATGGTTTTCAAAACTTTTTACGGTTCGAGATTTTTTAAAATTTTTTCAGAAGGATTTTTGGTCCCAAACTTGGTAGACGTGATCCCTGTATTTTTTTTGGCATGCACAAAAAAAATTCAGCTAAAAACTCGAAGTGTACAAGGTTTTGTGACCATTTGAAAAAAGTGTCCCCATTCTAGACACTTTAATGGCTACTTTCAGCAAACCTGTAAAATCTTAAATGCTCTTTAAGGGGGTGTGAGTTCTCGAGGTATGATGAGGGATAGGGGGCCAATATAAGGTCCAAGTACCAGCACCCATTACACATCATGTGAGCACATCCCCCCCGACCCCCCCGATCGTTGAAACCTCAATGCCGCCGGTCAGGTTCTCCAGCGATGGTGTCCCGACGAAGAAAAATGCGACACCAGCACATGCTCGAGCCCAGCATGTGCTGCCGAAACCCTTAGTTCGGTCCGATTTTAGACTGGGAATGAATTCCGTATGCTTAGACTGGGAATGAACTCTGTATGCCTAAGTCAACCCATGAAATGAGCGTGCAGGCGCTCAGCTGGCCAGAGGAGCAAGATGCGCAAGCCAAGGATTGGTCGGGTCCCCCTCTGTGTGCTACCGATCTTGCTGCCGTAACCCTCAGTCTGGTCCAATCTTAGACTGGGAATGAACTCTGTATGCCTAAGTCAACTCACGAAACGAGCGTGCGGGCGCTCAGCCGGCCAGAGAGTCGAAATGCGCAAGCCGGGGATCGATTGGGTCCCCCTCTGCGTGCTGTCGATCCTACTGCCGGAACCCTCAGTCCAGTCTGAACTTAGACTGGGAATGAACTCCGTATGCCTAAGCCAATCGATGAAACGATCGGGCTGGCAGGCGAGCATTACGTCGGCCAGAAAGGCAGGATGCGCAAGCCGTGGATCGATAGGGTGGTAGGTGGGTTTAGGCACATCTTCATATTTCTCCCATGTCAATGCCATTTTTTTGGCTCGTAAATTCATACAATGGTCCCTTAAGCCTTCATGTGCAGTTTCACGGCAAGACGACTCGTTTTCTATTTTTCACGATTTTTGAAACTTTTTACGGTTCAGGATTTTTTAAAATTTTTTCAGAAGGAGTTTTGGCCCCAAATTGGTAGACGTGATCCTTGTATTTTTTTTTGGCATGCACAAAAAAATTCAGCTAAAAACTCGAAGTGTATAAGATTTTGTGACCATTTGAAAAAACTATCCCCATTTCAGACACATTAATGGCTACTGGCAGCAAACCTGTAAAATCTCAAATGCTCTTTAAGGGGGTGTGAGTTCTCGAGGTTTGATGAGGGATAGGGGGCCAATATAAGGGCCAAGTACCAGCACCCATCGTACATCATGTGTGCAAACCCCCCGGCCCCCTCGATAGCCGGAACCCCAATGCCGCCGTTCAGGTTCTCCGGGGATGGTGTCCCGACGAAGAAAAATGCGGCACCAGCACATGCCCAAGCCCAGCACGTGCTGCTACAACCCTCGGTCTGGTCTGATCTTAGACTGGGAATGAACTCCGTATGCCTAAGTCAACCCACGAAACGAGCGTGCGGGCGCTCAGCCGACCAGAGGGGCGGGATGCGTAAGCCAGGGATCGGTCGGGTCCCCCTCTGCGGGCTATCGATGCTGCTGCCACAACCCTCGGTCCGATCCATTCTTAGACTGGGAATGAACTCTGTATGCTTAGACTGGGAATGAACTCCGTATGCCTAAGTCAACCCATGAAACGAGCGTGTAGGCGCTCAACCGGCTAGAGGGGCGGGATGCGTAAGTCGGGGATCGACCGGGTTCCCCTCTGCGTGCTGCCGATCCTACTGTCGCAACCCTCGATCCGGTCTGATCTTAGACTGGGAATAAACTACGTCTGCATAAGCCAACCGACGAAACGAGCGGGCGGGCGGGCGGGCACTACGTCGGCCAGAGAGGCGGGATGCACAAGCCGTGGATCGATAGGGTGGTAGGTGGGTTTAGGCACATCTTCATATTTTTGTCATGCCAATGCCATTTTTCTGGCTTGTAAATTCATACAGTGGTCCCTTAAGCCTTCATGTGAAGTTTCATGGCAAGACGACTCGTTTTCTATTTTTCACAATTTTTGAAACTTTTTATGGTTCGGGATTTTTTCAAATTTTTTCAGAAGGATTTTTGCAACAAAACGTGGTAGACATGATCCTTGTATTTTTGTTGGCATGCACAAAAAAATTCAGCTAAAAATTTGAAGTGTACAAGATTTTGTGACCATTTGAAAAAAGTGTCCCCATTTCAGACACTTTAATGGCTACTGGCAGCAAACCTGTAAAATCTCAAATGCTCTTTAAGGGGGTGTGAGTTCCCAAGGTTTGATGAGAGATAGGTGGCCAATATACGGGCCAAGTACCAGCACCCATCGCACATCATGTGCGCACACCCCCCGGCACCCCCCAATCGTCAGAACCACAATGCCATCGGTCAGGTTCTCCGGCGATGGTGTCCCAAGGAAAAAAAATTGACACCAACCGATGCCCGAGCATAGCATGTGCTACCGTAACCCTCGGTTCGGTCTGATCTTAAACTGGGAATGAACTCCGTATGCTTAGACTGGGAATGAACTCCATATGCCTAAGTCAACCCACGAAATGAGCGTGCAGGCGCTCAGCCGACCAGAGGGGCGAGATGCGTAAGCCGAGGATCGATCGGGTCCCCCTCTGCGTGCTATTGATCCTGCTACCGCAACCCTCGGTCTGGTCCGATCTTAGACTGGGAATGAACTCTGTATGCCTAAGCCAACCGACGAAACGAGTGGGCGAGTGGGCGGGCACTACACCGGCCTGAGAGGCGGGATGCGTAAGCCGTGGATCGATAGGGTGGTAGGTGGGTTTTGGCACATCTTCATATTTCTGCCGTGCCAATGCCATTTTTTTGGCTTGTAAATTCTTACAATGGTCCCTTAAGCCTTCATGTGAAATTTCATGGTAAGACGACTCGTTTTCTATTTTTCATGATTTTTAAAACTTTTTACGGTTAGAGATTTTTTTAAATTTTTTCAGAAGGAGTTTTGGCCCCAAACTTGGTAGACGTGATCCTTGTATTTTTGTTGGCATGCACAAAATAATTCAGCTAAAAACTCGAAGTGTATAAGATTCTGTGACAATTTGAAAAAAGTGTCCCCATTTCAGACACTTTAATGGCTACTGGCAGCAAACCTGTAAAATCTTAAATGCTCTTTAAGAGGGTGTGAGTTCTCGAGGTTTGATGAGTGATAGTGGGCAAATATAAGGGCCAAGTACCAGCACCCTTCGCACATCATGTGCGCACACCCCCCCCGGCCCCCCCGATCGTCGAAACCCAAATACCGCCGATCAGGTTCTCCGGCGATGGTGTCCCGACGAAGAAAAATACGGCACCAGCACATACCCGAGCCCTGCATGTGCTGCCGTTACCCTCGGTCTGGTCCGATCTTAGACTGGGAATGAATTCCGTATGCTTAGAATGGGAATGAACTCCGTATGCCTAAGTCAACCCACGAAATGAGCGTGCGGGCGATCAGTCGGCCAGAGGGGCGGGATACGTAAGCTGGGGATCGGCTGGGTCCCCCTCTGCGTGTTTTCGATCCTGTTATCGCAACCCTCATCCGGTCCGATCTTAGACTGGGAATGAACTCCGTATGCCTAAGCCAACTAACGAAACGAGCGGGTGGGCGGGCACTACATCGGCTAGAGAGACGGGATGTGCAAGCCGTGGATCAATAGGGTGGTAGGCGGGTTTAGGCACATCTTTATATTTTTGCCATGCCAATGCAATTTTTCTAGCTTGTAAATTCATACAATGGTCCCTTAAGCCTTCATGGGAAATTTCATGGCAAGACGACTCGTTTTCTATTTTTCATGATTTTTGAAACTTTTTACGATTCAGGATTTTTTAAAATTTTTTCAGAAGGATTTTTGGCCCCAAACTTGGTAAACGTGATCCTTGTATTTTTGTTGCCATGCACAAAAAAATTCAGCTAAAAACTCGAAGAGTAAAAGATTTTGTGACAATTTGAAAAAAGTGTCCCCGTTACGAACACTTTAATGGCTACTGGCAGCAAACCTGCAAAATCTCAAACGCTCTTTAAGGGGGTGTGAGTTCTTGAGGTTTGATGAGGGATAGGGGGCCAATATAAGGGCCAAGTACCAGCACCCATCGCACATCATGTGCTCACACCCCCCCGGCCCCCCCGATTGTCGGAACCCCAATGCCGCCGGTCAGGTTCTCCGACGATGGTGTCCCGACGAAGAAAAATGTGGCACCAGCACATACCCGAGGCCAGCATGTGTTGCCGTAACCCTCAGTCTGGTCCGATCTTAGACTAGGAATGAACTCCATATGCTTAGATTGGGAATGAACTCTGTATGCCTAAGTCAACCCACGAAATGAGCGTGTGGGTCACACTCTGTGTGCTACCGATCCTGCTATCGCAACCCTCGATCCGGTTTGATCTTAGACTGGGAATGAACTCCGTATGCCTAAGCCAACCGGTGAATCAAACGGGTGGGCGGGCGGGCACAACGCTGGCCAGAGAGGCGGGATGCGTAAGCCATGGATCGATAGGGTGCTAGGTGGGTTTAGGCACATCTTCATATTTCTGCCATGCCAATGCGATTTTTCTGGCTTGTAAATTCATACAATGGTCCCTTAAGCCTTCATGTGAAGTTTCATGGCAAGACGACTCGTTTTCCATTTTTCATGATTTTTCAAACTCTTTACGGCTTGAGATTTTTTAAAATTTTTTCAGAAGGAGTTTTGGCCCCAAACTTGGTAGACGTGATCCTTGTATTTTTGTTGGCATGCACAAAACAATTCAGAGAAAAACTCGAAGTGTACAAGATTTTGTGACCATTTGAAAAAAGTGTTCCCATTTCAGACACTCTAATAGCTACTGGCAGCAAACCTGTAAAATCTCAAATGCTCTTTAAGGGGGTATGAGTTCTCGAGGTTTGATTAGGGAGAGGGGGCCAATATAAGGGCCAAGTACCAGCACCCATCGCACATCATGTGCGCACACCCCCCAGATCACCCTTGATCACCGAAACCCCAAAGTCGTCGGTCAGGTTCACCGGTGATGGTGTCTCGACGAAGAAAAATACGGCACCAGCAAATGCCCAAGCCTAGCATGTGTTGCCGCAACCCTCGGTCTGGTCCGATCTTAGACTGGGAATGAACTCCGTATGCTAAGATTCAGAATGAACTCGGTACGCCTAAGTTAACCTACAAAATGAGCGTGCAGGCGCTCAGCTGGCCATAGGGGCGGGATGCACAAGCCGGGGATCGGTCGGGTCCCCCTCTGCGTGCTGCCGATCCTACTGCTGCAACCCTCGGTCTGGTTCAATCTTAGACTGGGAATGAACTCTGTTTGCCTAAGCCAACCGATGAAACGAGCCGGCGGGCGAGCGAGCACTACGCCGGCCAGAGAGGCTTGATGCGCAAGCCATGGATCGATAGGGTGGTAGGTGGGTTTAGGCACATCTTCATATTTCTGCCATGCCAATGCCATTTTTCTAGCTTGTAAATTCATACAATGGTCCCTTAAGCCTTCATGTGAAGTTTCATGGCAAGACGACTCGTTTTCTATTTTTCACGATTTTCCAAACTTTTTACGGCTCGGGATTTTTTAAAATTTTTTCAGAAGGAGTTTTGACCCCAAACTTGGTAGACGTGATCCTTGTATTTTTGTTGGATGCAGAAAACAATTCAGCGGAAAACTCAAAGTGTACAAGATTTTGTGACCATTTGAAAAAAGTGTCCCCATTTCATACACTTTAATAGCTACTGGCAGCAAACCTGTAAAATCTCAAATGCTCTTTAAGGGGGTGTGAGTTCTCGAGGTTTGATGAGGGATAGGGGGCCAATATAAGGGCCAAGTACCAGCACCCATCACACATCTTGTGCGCACACCCCCCGGCCCCCTCGATCGTCGGAACCCCAATGTCGTCGGTCAGGTTCTCAGGCGATGGTGTTTCGGCGAAGAAAAATACGACACCAGCACATGCCCGAGCCCAACATGTGCTGCCGTAACCCTCGGTCCGGTCCGATGTTAGACTGGGAATGAACTCCGTATGCCTAAGTCAACCCACGAAACGAGCGTGCGGGTGCTCAGCCGACCAGAGGGGTGGGATGCACAAGCAGTGGATCGGCCGGGTCCCCCACTGCGTGCTATCGATCCCGCTGTGGTAACCTTCAGTCCGGTCTGATCTGAGACTGGGAATGAACTCGATAGCCCTAAGCCAACCGATGAAACGAGCGGGCGACCGAGAGGGCAATAGGTCGGCTAGAGAGACGGGATGTGCAAGCCGTGGATCGATAAGGTGATAGGTGGGTTTAGGCACATCTTCATATTTCTGCCATGCCAATGCCATTTTTCTGGCTTGTAAATTCATACAATGGTCCCTTAAGCCTTCATGTGAAGTTTCATGGTAAGACGACTCGTTTTCTATTTTTCACGATTTTCCAAACTTTTTACGGCTCGAGATTTTTTAAAATTTTTTCAGAAGGAGTTTTGGCCCCAAACTTGGTAGACGTGATCCTTGTATTTTTGCTGGCATGCAGAAAACAATTCAGCGGAAAACTCGAAGTGTACAAGATTTTGTGACCAGTTGAAAAAAGTGTCCCCATTTCATACACTTTAATAGCTACTGGCAGCAAACCTGTAAAATCTCAAATGCTCTTTAAGGGGGTGTGAGTTCTCGAGGTTTGATGAGGGATAGGGGGCCAATATAAGGGCCAAGTACCAGCACCCATCACACATCTTGTGCGCACACCCCCCGGCCCCCTCGATCGTCGGAACCCCAATGTCGTCGGTCAGGTTCTCAGGCGATGGTGTCCTGGCGAAGAAAAATACGACACCAGCACATGCCTGAGCCCAGCATGTGCTGTCGTAACCCTCGGTCCGGTCTGATCTTAGACTGGGAATGAACTCCGTATCCCTAAGTCAACCCACGAAATGAGCGTGCGAGCGCTCAGCCGGCCAGAGGGGTCGGATGCGCAAGTAGGGGATCGATCGGGTTCCGCACTGCGTGCTGTCGATCTCGCTGTGGCAACCCTCAGTCCGGTCTGATCTTAGACTAGGAATGAACTCGATAGCCCTAAGCCAACCGATGAAACGAGCGGGCGGCCGGGAGGGCAATAGGCCGACCAGAGAGACGGGATGTGCAAGCCGTGGATCGATAAGGTGATAGGTGGGTTTAGGCACATCTTCATATTTCTGCCATGCCAATGCCATTTTTCTGGCTTGTAAATTAATACAATGGTCCCTTAAGCCTTCATGTGAAGTTTCATGGCAAGACACTCGTTTTCTATTTTTCAAGATTTTCAAAACTTTTTATGGTTCGTGATTTTTTAAAATTTTTTCAGAAGGATTTTTGGCCCCAAACTTGGTAGACGTGATCCTTGTATTTTTATTGACATGCACAAAAATATTCAGCTAAAAACTCAAAGTGTACAAGATTTTGTGACGATTTCAAAAATGTGTCCCCATTTCAGACACTTTAATGGCTACTGGCAGCAAACCTGTAAAATCTCAAATGCTCTTTAAGGGGGTGTGTGTTCTCGAGGTTTGATGAGGGATAGGGGGCAACTATAAGGGCTAAGTACCAGCACCCAACGCACATCATGTGCGCACACCCCCCCGGCCCCCCCGATCGTCGGAACCCTAATGCCGCTGATCAGGTTCTCCGGAGATGGTGTCCCGACGAAGAAAAATGTGGCACCAGCACATGCCAGAGCCCAGCTTGTGCTGCCACAACCCTCGGTCTGGTCGGATCTTAGACTGGGAATGAACTCCGTATGCTAAGATTCAGAATGAACTCCGTATGCCTAAGTCAACCCACAAAACGAGCATGCGGGCGCTCAACCGGCCAGAGGGGCGAGATGTGCAAGCCGGGGATCGGTCGGATCTCCCTCTGCTTGTTGCCGATCTTGCTGTCACAACCCTCGATTCGATCCAATCTTAGACTGGGAATGAACTTCGTATGCCTAAACCAACCGACAAAACGGGTGGACGGGTGGGGGGGCACTACACCGGCCAAAGAGGCGGGATACGCAAGCCGTGGATCGATAGGGTGGTAGGTGGATTTAGGCACATCTTCATATTTCTACTAAGCCAATGCCATTTTTCTGGCTTGTAAATTCATACAATGGCCCCTTAAGCCTTCATGAGAAGTTTAATGGCAAGACGACTCCTTTTCTATTTTCCATGATTTTTGAAACTTTTTACGGTTCGGGATTTTTTAAAATTTTTTCAGAAGGAGTTTTGGCCCTAAACTTGGTAGAGGTGATCCTTGTATTTTTTTTTGGCATGCACAATAAAATTCAGCTAAAAACTCAAAGTGTACAAGATTTTGTGACCATTTGAAAAAAGTGTCTGCATTTCAGACAATTTAATAGCTACTGGCAGCAAATCTATAAAATCTCAAATGCTCTTTAAGGGGGTGTGAGTTCTTGAGGTTTGATGAGGGATAGGGGGCCAATATAAGAGCCAAGTGCCAGCACCAATCACACATCATGTGCGCACACCCCGGTGATGGTGTCCCGGGGAAGAAAAATACGGCACAAGCACATGCCCGAGCCCAGCATGTGCTGTCGCAACCCCAGGTTCGGTTCGATCTTAGACTGGGAATAAACTCCATATGCTTAGATTGGGAATGAACTCCATATGCCTAAGTCAACCCATGAAACGAGCGTGCGGGCGCTCAGTCGGCCAAAAGGGCGGGATGCGCAAGCCGGGGATCGGCCGGGTCCCCGTCTGCGTGCTGTCGATCCTGCTGCCGCAACCCTCAGTCTGGTCTGATCTTAGACTGGGAATGAACTCCATATGCCTAAGCCAACCGACGAAACGAACGGGCGGGCGGGTGGGCACAACGTCGGCCAGAGAGGCGGGATGCGCAAGCCGTGGATCAATAGGGTGGTAGGTAGGTTTAGGCACATCTTCATATTTTTGCTGTGCCAATGCCATTTTTTTGGCTTGTAAATTCATACAGTGGTCCCTTAAGCCTTCATATGCCTAAGTCAACCCACGAAACGAGTGTGCGGGCGCTCAGCCGGCCAGAGGGGCGGGATACGCAAGTCGGGGATTGGTCGGGTCCCCCTCTGCGTGCTGTCGATCCTGCTGCTGCAACCCTCGGTCCGGTCCGATCTTAGGCTGGGAATGAACTCCGTATGCCTAAGCTAATCGACAAAACGAGCGGGCGGACAGGCGGGCAGTACGATGGCCAGAAAGGCGGGATGCGCAAGCCATGGATCGATAGGGTGGTAGGTGGGTTTAGGCACATCTTCATATTTATGCCATGCCAAAGCCATTTTTCTGGCTTGTAAATTCATACAATGGTCCCTTAAGCCTTCATGTGAAGTTTCATGGCAAGACGACTCGTTTTTTATTTTTCACGATTTTTAAAACCTTTTATGGTTTGAGATTTTTTAAAATTTTTTCAGAAGGAATTTTGGCCCAAAACTTGGTAGACGTGATCCTTGTATTTTTTTTGGCATGCACAAAAAAAATCAGCTAAAAACTCGAAGTGTACAAGATTTTGTGACCATTTGAAAAAAGTGTCCCCATTTCAAACACTTTAATGGCTACTGGCAGCAAACCTGTAAAATCTCAAATGCTCTTTAAGGGTGTGTGAGTTCTTGAGGTTTGATGAGGGATAGGGGGCCAATATAGGGGCCAAGTACCAGCACCCATTGCACATCATGTGCGCACACCCACCCCGGCCCCCCGGATCGCCAGAACCCTAACGTCACCAGTCAGGTTCTCCAGCGATGGTGTCCCGACGAAGAAAAATGCGGCACCAGCACATGCCCGAGCCCAACATGTGCTGCCGTAACCCTCAGTCTGGTCCGATCTTAGACTGGGAATGAACTCTGTATGCCTAAGTTGACCATTTGAAAAAAGTGTCCCCGTTTCAAACATTTTAATGGCTACTGGCAGCAAACTTGTAAAATCTCAAATGCTCTTTAAGGGGTGTCAGTTCTCGAGGTTTGATGAGGGATAGGGGCCTAATATAAGGGCCAAGTACCAGCACCCATCGCATATCATGTGCGCACACCCCCCCGGCCCCCTCGATCGCTGGAACCCCAATGCCGTCGGTCAGGTTCTCTGACGATGGTGTCCCGGCGTAGAAAAATGGGGCACCAGTACATGCCCGAGCCCAGCATGTGCTGCCGCAACCCTCGGTCCGATCTGATCTTAGGCTGGGAATGAACTCCGTATGCCTAAGCCAACCGATGAAACGAGCGGGCAGACGGGCGGGCACTATGCCGGCCATAAAGGCGGGATGCGCAAGCCGTGGATCAATAGGGTGGTAGGTGGGTTTGGGCACATGTTCATATTTCTACCATGCCAATGCCATTTTTCTTACTTGTAAATTCATACAATGGTCCCTTAAGCCTTCATGTGAAGTGTCATGGCAAGACGACTCGTTTTCTATTTTTCACGATTTTTAAAACTTTTTGCGATTCGGGATTTTTTAAAATTTTTTCAGATGGACTTTTGAACCCAAACTCGGTAGAGGTGATCCTTGTATTTTTGTTGGTATGCACAAAAAAATTTAGCTAAAACCTCGAATTGTACAAGATTTTGTGACCATTTGAAAAAAGTATCCCCATTTCAGACACTTTAATGGCTACTGGCATCAAACCTGTAAAATCTCAAATTCTCTTTAAGGGGGTGTGAGTTCTCGAGGTTTGATGAGGGATAGGGCACCAATATAAGGGCCAAGTACCAGCACCCATCGCACATCATGTGCGCACACCCACCCCCCAGATCGCCCTGATCGTCGGAACCCCAATGCCGCCGGTCAGGTTCTCCGACGATGGTGTCCCGACGAAGAAAAATATGGCACCAGCACATGCCCGAGCCCAGAATGTGCTACTGCAACCCTCGGTCTGATCCGATCTTAGACTAGGAATGAACTCCTTATGCCTAAGTCAACCCACGAATTGAGCGTGCGGGCGCTCAGCCGAACAGAGGGGTCGAATGCGCAAGCCGAGGATCGACCGGGTCCCCCACTGCATGTTGCTGAACCTACTGCCACAACCGTCAGTCCGGTCCGATCTTAGACTGGGAATGAACTTCGTATGCCTAAGCCAACAGACAAAAGGAGCAGGCGGGCGGACGGGCACTACGCCAGCCAGACAGGTGGGATGCGGAACTCGTGGATCGATAGGGTGGTAGGTGGGTTTAGGCACATCTTCATGTCTCTACCGCAACCCTTGGTCCGATCCGAACTTATACTTGGAATGAACTCCGTATGCCTAAGCCAACCGACGAAACGAGCGGGCGGACGGGCACTGCGTTGGCCAGATAGGCGAGATGCGCAAGCCGTGGATCGATAGGGTGGTAGGTGGGTTTAGGCACATCTTCATATTTTTGCCGTGCCAATGCCATTTTTTTGGCTTGTAAATTCATACAATGGTCCCTTAAGCCTTCATGTGAAGTTTCATCGCAAGACGACTCGTTTTCTATTTTTCAAGATTTTTAAAACTTTTTACTGTTCGGGATTTTTTAAAATTTTTTCAGAAAGATTTTTGGCCCCAAACTTGGTAGACGTGATCCTTGTAATTTGTTTGGCATGCACAAAAAAATTCAGCTAAAAACTCGAAGCGTACAAGATTTTGATACCATTTGAAAAAAGTGTCCCCATTTCAGACACTTTAATGGCTACTGGCAGCAAACCAGTAAAATCTCAAATGCTCTTCAAGGGGTGCGAGTTCCTGAGGTTTGATGGGGGATAGGGGGCCAATATAAGGGCCAAGTACCAGCACCCATCGCACATCATGTGCGCACACCCCCCCGGCTGGCAATGGTGACCCGATAAAAAAAATGCGGCACCAGCACATGCCCGAGGCCAGTATGTGATGCCATAACCCTTGGTCCGATCCGATCTTAGACTAGGAATGAACTCCATATGGTTAGACTGGGAATGAACTCTGTATGCCTAAGTCAACCAATGAAACGAGCGTGCGGGCACTCAGTCGACCAGTGGGGCGGGATGCGCAAGCCGGGGATCAACTGGGTCCCCCTCTGCATGCTACCGATCCTACTGCCGCAACCCTTGGTCTGGTCCGATCTTATACTGGGAATGAACTCTGTATGCCTAAGCCAACCGACAAAACGAGCGGGCGGGCGGGCGGGCACTTCGTTGGCCAGATAGACGGGATGCACAAGCCGTAGATCGATAGGGTGGTAGTTGGGTTTAGGCACATCTTCATATTTCTGCCATGCCAATGCTATTTGTTTGGCTTGTAAATTCATACAATGGTCCCTTAAGCCTTCATGTGAAGTTTCATGGCGAGACGACTCGTTTTCTATTTTTCATGATTTTCAAAACTTTTTAAGGTTCGACATTTTTTAAAAATTTTTCAGAAAGAGTTTTGGCCCCAAACTTGGTAGACGTGATCCTTGTATTTTTCTAGGCATGCACAAAAAAATTCAGCTAAAAACTCGAAGTGTACGAGATTTTGTGACCATTTGAAAAAAGTGTCCCCATTTTAGACACTTTAATGGGTACTGGAAGCAAACCAGTAAAATCTCAAATGCTCTTTAAGGGGTGTGAGTTCCCGAGGTTTGATGAGGGATAGGGGGCCAATATAAGGGCCAAGTACCAGCACCCATCGCACATCATGTGCGCACACCCCCCTCGGTCCCCCCGATCGCCGGAACGCCAATACCGCCGGTCAGGTTCTCCGACGATAGTGTCCCGACGAATAAAAATATGGCACCAGCACATGCTCGAGCCCAGCAAGCGCCACCGTAACCCTTGGTCCGGTCTGATCTGAGACTGGGAATGAACACTGTATGCCTAAGTCAACCCACGAAATGAGCGTGTGGGCGCTTAGTCGGCCAGAAGGGTGGGATGCGCAAGTCGGGGATCGGTCGGGTCCCTCTCTTCGTGCTGTCGATCCTGCTGCCACAACCCTCAATCTCGTCTGATCTTAGACTGGGAATGAACTTTGTATGCCTAAGCCAACCGACGAAACGAGCGGGCGAACGGACGGGCACTATGTCGGCCAAAGAGACGGGATGCGCAAGCCGTGGATCGATAGCGTGGTAGGTGGGTTTAGGCACATCTTTATATTTCTGCCATGGCAATGCCATTTTTTTGTCTTGTAAATTCATACAATGGTCCCTTAAGCCTTCATGTGAAGTTTCATGGCAAGACGACTCGTTTTCTATTTTTCATGATTTTTGAAACTTTTTACGATCTGGATTTTTTAAAATTTTTTCAGAAGGAGTTTTGGCCCCAAACTTGGTAGACATGATCCTTGTATTTTTATTGGCATGCATAAAAAAATTCAGCTAAAAACTCGAAGTGTACAAGATTTTGTGACCATTTGAAAAAAGTGTCCCCATTTCAGACACTTTAATGGCTACTGGCAGCAAACCTGTGAAATCTCAAATGCTCTTTAAGTGGGTGTGAGTTCTCAAGATTTGATGAGGGATAGGGGGCCAATATAAGGGCGAAGTGCCAGCACCCATCACACATCATGTGCGCACACCCCTCGGCCCCCCCGATCGTCGGAACCCAATACCGCCGGTCAGGTTCTCCGGCGATGGTGTCCCTAGGAAGAAAAATACGGCAGCAGCACATGCCCGAGCCCAGCATGTCCTACCGCAACCCTCGGTCTTGTCCGATCTTAGATTGGGAATGAACTCCGTATGCTTAGACTGGGAATTAACTCCGTATGCCTAAGTCAACCCACGAAACGAGAGCGCGGGCGCTCAACCGGCCAGAGGGGCGGGATGCGCAAGCCGGGGATCGGCCGGGTCCACCTCTGCGTGCTACCGATCCTGCTACCGCAACCTTCAGTCCGGTCTGATCTTAGACTGGGAATGAACTCCGTATGCCTAAGCCAACCAACGAAACGAGCGGGCGGGCGGGCGGGCACTATGTCGGCCAGAGAGGCGGGATGCGCAAGCTGTGGATCGATAAGGTGGTAGGTGGGTTTAGGCACATCTTCATATTTCTGCCGTGCCAATGCCATTTTTCTGGCTTGTAAATTCATACAATGGTCCCTTAAGCCTTCATGTGAAGTTTCATGGCAAGACGACTCGTTTTCTATTTTTCATGATTTTCAAAACTTAATACGGTTCAAGATTTTTTAAAATTCTTTCAGAAGGATTTTTGGCCCCAAACTTGGTAGACGTGATCCTTGTATTTTTGTTGGCATGCACAAAACAATTCAGCCAAAAACTCGAAGTGTACAAGATTTTGTGACCATTTGAAAAAAGTGTCCCCATTTCAGACACTTTAATGGCTACTAGCAGCAAACCTGTAAAATCTCAAATGCTCTTGAAGGGGGTGTGAGTTCTTGAGGTTTGATGAGGGATAGGGGCCAATATAAGGCCTAAGTACCAGCGCCCATCACACATCATGTGTGCACACCCCCCTTGGCCCCCTCGTTCGTCGAAACCCCAATGTCGTCGGTTAGGTTCTCCAGTGATGGTGTCTCGGCGAAGAAAAATACGACACCAGCACATGCTCAAGCCCAGCATGTGCTGCCGTAACCCTCGATCCAATTCAATCTTAGACTGGGAATGAACTCCATATGCCTAAGTCAACCCATGAAACGAGCGTGCGGGCGGGCGGGCACTACGTCAGCCAGAGAGGCGGGATGCGCAAGCCGTGCATCGATAGGGTGGTAGGTGGGTTTAGGCACATCTTCATATTTTTTTCATGCCAATGCCATTTTTCTGGCTTGTAAATTCATACAATGGTCCATTAAGCCTTCAAGTGAAGTTTCATGGCAAGACGACTCGTTTTCTATTTTTCATGATTTTTGAAACTTTTTACGGTTCGGGATTTTTTAAAATTTTTTCAGGTGGAGTTTTGGCCCTAAACTTGGTAGACGGGATCCTTGTATTTTTTTTGGCATGCACAAAAAAATTCAGCTAAAAACTCGAAGTGTATAAGATTTTGTGACCATTTGAAAAAAGTGTCCCCATTTTAAACACTTTATTGGCAGCAAACTTGTAAAATCTCAAATGCTCTTTAAGGGGGTGTGAGTTCTCAAGGTTTGATGAGGCATAGTGGGCCAGTATAAGGGCCAAGTACAAGCACCCATCGCACACCATTTGCGCACCCCTCGGCCCCTCCGATCGCCAGAACCCCAATGCCGTCGGTCAGGTTCTCCGGCGATGGTGTCCCGATGATGCGGCACCAGCACATGCCCGAGCCCAGCATGTGCTGTCGTAACCCTCAGTCCGGTCTGATTTAGACTTTGGAATGAACTCCGTATGCTTAGACTGGGAATGAACTCTGTATGCCTAAGTCAACCCATGAAACGAGCATGTGGGTGCTCAACCGGCCAAAGGGGCGGGATGCGCAAGCCGGGGATCGGTCGGGTCCCCTTCTGCATGCTACCGATCCTGCTACCGCAATCTTCAGTCTGGTCTGATCTTAGACTGGGAATGAACTCCGTATACCTAAGCCAACCGACGAAACGGGCGGGTGGGCGGGCGGGCACTACGTCGGCCAGAGAGGTGGGATGTGCAAGTCGTGGATCGATACGGTGGTAGGTGGGTTTAGGCACATCTTCATATTTCTGCAGTGCCAATGCCATTTTTCTGGCTTGGAAATTCATACAATGGTCCCTTAAGCCTTCATGTGAAGTTTCATGGCAAGACGACTCATTTTCTATTTTTACGATTTTCAAAACTTTTTACGGTTCGAGATTTTTGAAAATTTTTTCAGAAGGAGTTTTGAACCCAAACTTCGTAGACATGATCCTTGTATTTTTGTTGGCATACACAAAAAAATTCAGCTAAAAACTCGAAGTGGACAAGATTTTGTGAGCATTTGGAAAAAGCGTCCCCATTTCAGACACTTTAATTGCTATTGGTAGCAAACCTGTAAAATCTCAAATGCTCTTTAAGGGAGTGTGAGTTCTCGAGGTTTGATGAGGAATGGGGGGCCAATATAAGGGCCAAGTACCAGCACCCATCGCACATCATGTGCGCACACCCCCCCGATCGCCGGAACCCCAATGCCGCCAGTCAGGTTCTCCGGTGATGGTGTCCCGGCGAAGAAAAATGCGGCACCAGCGCATGCTCAAGCCCAGCATGTGCTGCCGCAACCCTCGGTCTGATTCGATCTTAGATAGGGTGGTATGTGGGTTTAGGCACATATTCATATTCATATGGTTAGACTGCGAATGAACTCCGTATGCCTAAGTCAACCCATGAAACGAGCGTGCGGGCGAGCGGGTACTACGTCGGCCAGAGAGGCAGGATGCGCAAGCCGTGCATCGATAGGGTGGTATGTGGGTTTAGGCACATATTCATATTTCTGCCATGCCAATACCATTTTTCTGGCTTGTAAATTCATACAATGGTCCCTTACGCCTTCATGTGAAGTTTCAAGGCAAGACGACTCGTTTTCTATTTTTCATGATTTTTGAAACTTTTTTACGGTTCGGGATTTTTTAAAATTTTTTCAGAAGGAGTTTTGGCCCCAAACTTGGTAGACGTGATCCTTGTATATTTTTTGGCATGCACAAAAAATTTTGCTAAAAACTCGAAATGTACAAGATTTTGTGACCATTTGAAAAAAGTGTCCCCATTTCAGACATTTTAATGGCTACTGGCAGCCCACCCCACTCGGCCCCCCTGATCATGTGCGCACACCCCACTCGGCCCCCCCGATCATCGGAACCCCAATGCCGTCGGTCAGGTTCTCCGACGATGGTGTCTCGATGAAGAAAAATGCGACACCAGCACATGCCCGAGCCCAGCATGTGCTGCCACAACCCTCGGTTCGGTCCGATCTTAGACTGGGAATGAACTCCGTATGCCTAAGTCAATGCACGAAACGAGCGTACGGGCGCTCAGCCGGCCAGAAAGGTGGGATGTGCAAGCCGGAGATTGATCGGGTCCCCCTCTGCGTGCTGCCGATCTTGCTGCCGTAACCTTCGATCTGGTCTGATCTTAGACTGGAAATGAACTCCGTTTGCCTAAGCCAACCGACAAAATGAGCGGGCGGGCGGGCAGGCACTATGCCGGCCAGAGAGGCGGGATGCGCAAGCCATGGATCAATAGGGTGGTAGGTGGGTTTAGGCACATCTACATATTTATGCCGTGCCAATGCCATTTTTTTGGCTTGTAAATTCATACAATGGTCCATTAAGCCTTCATGTGAAGTTTCATGGCAAGACGACTCATTTTCTATATTTCACGATTTTCAAAACTTTTTACGGTTCGAGATTTTTTAAAATTTTTTCAGGAGTTTTGGCCCAAAACTTGCTAGACGTGATCCTCGTATCTTTGTTGGCATGCACAAAATAATTCAGCTAAAAACTCGAAGTGTACAACATTTTGTGACCATTTGAAAAAAGTGTCCCCATTTAGGACACTTTAATGGCTACTGGCAGCAAACCTGTAAAATCTCAAATGCTCTTTAAGAGGGTGTGAGTTCTCGAGGTTTGATGGAGGATAGGGGGCCAATATAAGGGCCAAGTAACAGCACCCATCACACATCATGTACGCACACCCCCCCGGCCCCCCCGATCCCGGAACCCCAATGCCGTCGGTCAGGTTCTCCGACGATGGAGTCTCGGTGAAGAAAAATACGACACCAGCACATGCCCGAGCCCAGCATGTGCTACCGCAACCCTCAGTCTAGTCCGATCTTAGACTGGGAATGAACTCAGTATGCTTAGACTGGGAATGAACTCCGTATGCCTATGTCAACCCACGAAACGAGCGTGCGGGCGCTCAGTCGACAGGAGGGGCGCGATGCGCAAGCCGGGGATCGGTTGGATCCACCTCTGCGTGCTATCGATCCTGCTACCGCAACCCTCTGTTCGGTCCAATCTTAGACTAGGAATGAACTCTGTATTCCTAAGCCAACTGACAAAATGAGCGGGAGGGCGGGCGAGCACTACGTCAGCCAGAGAGGCGGGATGCGCAAGCCATGGATCGATAGGGTGAGAGGTGGGTTTAGGCACATCTTCATATTTTTACCCTGCCAAGGCCATTTTTCTAGCTTGTA
Organism: Durio zibethinus; assembly: GCF_002303985.1. The sequence continues at coordinate 15,610,886 of NW_019168159.1, forward strand.
AATTCATACAATGGTCCCTTAAGCCTTCATGTGAAGTTTCATGGCGAGACGACTCATTTTCTATTTTTCACAATTTTTGAATCTTTTTACGGTTCGGGATTTTTTAAAATTTTTTTAGATGTATTTTTGGCCCCAAACTTGGTAGACATGATCCTTGTATTTTTGTTGGCATGCAAAAAAAAAATCAGCTAAAAACTCGAAGTGTACAAGATTTTATGACCATTTGAAAAAGGTGTCCCTATTTCAGACACTTTAATGGCTACTGGCAGCAAACCTGTAAAATCTCAAATGCTCTTTAAGGGGGTGTGAGTTCTCGAGGTTTGATGAGGGATAGGAGGACAATATAAGGGCCAAGTACCAGCACCCATCACACATCATGGGCACACACCCCCCCAGCTGCCCTGATGGCCAGAACCCAAATGCCGTCGGTCAGGTTCTCCGGCGATGGTGTCCCGGTGAAGAAAAATTCTGCACCAGCACATTTTCGAGCCCAGCATGTGCTGCCGTAACCCTCGGTCTGGTCTGACTTAGACTGGGAATGAACTCCGTATGCTTAGACTGGGAATGAACTCCGTATGCCTAAGTCAACCCACGAAACGAGCGTGCGGGCGCTCAGTCGGCCAGAGGGGTTGGATGCACAAGTCGGGGATCGACCGGGTCCCCATCTGCGTGTTGCTGATCCTACTACAGCAACCCTCGATCCGGTCCGATCTTAGACTGGAAATGAACTCCGTATGCCTATGCCAACCGATGAAACGAGTGGGCGGGCGAGCGGGCACTACGTCGGCCAGAGAGACGGGCTGTGCAAGCCGTGGATCGATAGGGTGGTAGATGGGTTTAGGCACATCTTCATATTTCATGATTTTTGAAACTTTTTACGGTTCAAAATTTTTTTAAATTTTTTCAGAAGAAGTTTTGGTACCAAACGTGGTGGACGTGATCCTTGTATTTTTGTAGCATGCGCAAAAAAATTCAGCTAAAAACTCGAAGTGTACAAGATTTTGTGACCATTTGAAAAAAGTGTCCCCATTTCAGACACTTTAATGGCTACTGGCACAAAACTTGTAAAATTTCAAATGCTCTTTAAGGGCATGTGAGTTCTCGTGGTTTGATGAGGGATAGGGGGCCAATATATGGGCCAAGTACCAGCACCCATCGCACATCATGTGCGCACCCCTTGTCGGTCCCCCCGATCGTCGAAACCCCAATGCCGCGGGTTAGGTTCTCCGGTGATGGTGTCCCGGTGAAGAAAAATGTGACACCAGCACATGCCCGAGCCCAGCATGTGCTGCCATAACCCTCAGTCCAGTCCGATCTTAGACTGGGAATGAACTCCGTATGCCTAAGTCAACCCACGAAAAGAGCGTTCGAGCACTCAGCCAGCCAGAGGGGCAGGATGTGCAAGCCGAGGATCGATCAGGACCCCCTCTACGTGCTATCGATCCTGCTGCCACAACCTTCGATCCGGTCTGATCTTAGACTGGGAATGAACTCCGTATGCCTAAGCCAACCGACGAAACGAGCGGGCGGGCGGGCGGGCACTAAGTCGGCCAAAGAGGCGGGATGCGCAAGCTGTGGATCGATAGGGTGGTAGGAGGGTTTAGGCACATCTTCATATTTTTGCCATGCCAATGCCATTTTTTTGGCTTGTAAATTCATACAATGGTCCCTTAAGCCTTCATGTGAACTTTCATGGCAAGACGACTCATTTTCTATTTCTCACGATTTTTGAAACTTTTTACGGTTCAAGATTTTTTAAAATTTTTTCAAAAACGTTTTGGTACAAAACGTGGTAGACGCGATCGTTGTATTTCAAAAAAATTCAGCTAAAAACTCGAAGTGTACAAGATTTTGTGACCATTTGAAAAAAGTGTCCCTATTTCAGACACTTTAATGGCTACTGGCAGCAAACCTGTAAAATCTCAAATGCTCTTCAAGGGGGAGTGTGTTCTTGAGGTTTGATGAGGGATATGGACCAATATATAGGCTAAGTTCCAGCACCCATCGCACATCATGTGCGCACACCGCCCTGGCCCCACCGATCGCCAGAACCCCAATGCCGCCGGTTAGGTACTCCGGCGATGGTGTCCCGGCAAAGAAAAATACGACACCAGAACATGCTTGAACCCAGCATGTGCTACCGCAACCCTCGATCCGGTCTGATCTTAGACTAGGAATGAACTCTGTATGCCTAAGTCAACCCATGAAATGAGCGTACGGGCGCTCAGCTGGCCAGAGGGGTTGGATGCGAAAGTCGGGGATCGATCGGGTCCCCATCTGCGTGCTGCCGATCCCGCTACCGCAACCCTCGGTTCAGTCCAATCTTAGATTTGGAATGAACTCCGTATGCCTAAGCCAATCGATGAAACGAGCAGGCGGGCGGGTGGGCACTACGTCGGCCAGAGAGGCGGGATGCGCAAGCCATGGATCGATAGGGTGGTAGGTGGGTTTAGGCACATCTTCATATTTTTGCCATGCCAATGCCATTTTTTTGGCTTGTAAATTCATACAATGGTCCCTTAAGCCTTCATGTGAACTTTCATGGCAAGACGACTCGTTTTTTATTTTTCATGATTTTTGAAACTTTTTACGGTTCAGGAGTTTTTAAAATTTTTTCAGAAGAAGTTTTGGTACCAAACGTGGTGGACATGATCCTTGTATATTTTGTACCATGCGTAAAATAATTCAGCTAAAAACTCAAAGTGTACAAGATTTTGTGACCATTTGAAAAAAGTGTCCCCATTTCAGACACTTTAATGGCTACTGGCAACAAACCTGTAACATCTCAAATGCTCTTTAAGGGGGTGTGTGTTCTTGAGGTTTGATGAGGGATAGGGGGCAATATAAGGGCCAAGTACCAGCACCCATCGCACATCATGTGCGCACACCCCCCCGCCCCCCCGATCACCGGAACCCTAATGTCGCCGGTCAGGTTCTCCGGTGAAGAAAAATGTGGCACCAGTACATGCCCTAGCCCAGCATGTGCTGCCGCAACCCTCAATCTGGTCCGATCTTAAATTGGGAATGAACTCCACATGCTTAGACTGGTAATGAACTCCATATGCCTAAGTCAAGCCACGAAACGAGCGTGCGGGCGCTCATCCGACCAAAGGGGCCGGATACGCAAGCCGGGGATCGACCGGGTCCCCCTCTGTGTGCTGTCGATCCTGCTATCGTAACCCTCGGTCTGATCTGATCTTAGACTGGGAATGAACTCCGTATGCCTAAGCCAACCGAAGAAATGAGCGGGCGGGCGGGCGGGCACTACTCCGACTAGAGAGACGGGATGCGCAAGCCGTGGATCGATAGGGTGGTAGGCGGGCTTAGGCACATCTTCATATTTCTGCCATGCCAATGCCATTTTTTTGGCTTGTAAATTCATACAATGATCCCTTAAGCCTTCATGTGAAGTTTCATGGCAAGACAACTCGTTTTCTATTTTTCACGATTTTTAAAACTTTTTGCGTTTCAGGATTTTTTAAAATTTTTTCAGAAGGACTTTCGGCTTCAAACTTGGTAGACGTTTTCCTTTTATTTTTTTTTGGCATGCACAAAAAAATTCAGCTAAAAACTCGAAGTGTACAAGATTTTGTGACCATTTCAAAAAAGTATCCCCATTTCAGACACTTTAGTTGCTACTGGCAGCAAACCTATAAAATCTCAAATGCTCTTTAAGGGGGTGTGAGTTCTCGAGGTTTGATGAGGGATAGGGGGCCAATATATAGGCCAAGTACCAGCACCCATCGCACATCATGTGCACACACCCCCTAGCCCCCCCGATCGTCGGAACCCTAATGCCGTTGGTTAGGTTCTCCGGTGATGGTGTCCCGGTGAAGAAAAATGCGACACCAGCACATGCCCGAGCCCAGCATGTGCTGCTGTAACCCTCGGTTCGATCTGATCTTAGACTGGGAATGAACTCCGTATGCCTAATCAACCCACGAAATGAGCGTGTGGGCGCTCAATCGGCCAGAGGGGCTGGATGCGGAAGTCGGGGATCGATCGGGTCCCCATCTACGTGCTGCCGATCCTGCTATCGTAACCCTTGGTCCAGTCTGATCTTAGACTGGGAATGAACTCCGTATGCCTAAGCCAACCAATGAAATGAGCGGGCGGGCGAGCACTACGTCGGCCAAAGAGGCGGGCTACGCAAGCCGTGGATCGATAGGGTGGTAGATGGGTTTAGGCACATCTTCATATTTCTGCCATGCCAATGCCATTTTTCTGGCTTGTAAATTCATACAATGGTCCCTTAAGCCTTCATGTGAAGTTTCATGGCAAGACAACTCGTTTTCTATTTTTCACAATTTTTAAAACTTTTTACGGTTTAGGATTGTTTAAAATTTTTTCAGAAGAAGTTTTGGTACCAAAGTGGTGGACGTGATCCTTGCATTTTTGTAGCATGCACAAAAAAATTCAGCTAAAAACTCGAAGTGTACAAGATTTTGTGACCATTTGAAAAAAGTGTCCCTATTTCAGACACTTTAATGGCTACTGGCAGCAAACCTGTAAAATCTCAAATGCTCTTTAAGGGGGTGTGTGTTCTTAAGGTTTAATGAGGGATAGGGGGCAATATAAGGGCCAAGTACCAGCACCCATCGCACATCATGTGCGCACACCCCCCCGCCCCCCAATCGCCGGAACCCCAATGTCGCCGGTCAGGTTCTCCGGTGAAGAAAATTATGGCACCAGCATATGCCCTAGCCCAGCATGTGCTGTTGCAACCCTCGATCTGGTCCGATCTTAGACTGGGAATGAACTCCGTATGCTTAGACTGGGAATGAGCTCTATATGCCTAAGTCAACCCAAAAAATGAGCGTGCGGGCAGTCATCCGACCAGAGGGGCCGGATGCGCAAGCCGGGGATCGATCGGGTCCCCTCTATCTGCTGCCGATCCTGCTGCTGCAACCCTCATCTGATCTGATCTTAGAATGGGAATGAACTCTGTATGCCTAAGCCAACCAACGAAACAAGTAGGCGGGCGGGCGGGCACTACTCTGACTAAAGAGACGGGATGCGCAAGCCGTGGATCGATAGGGTGGTAGGTGATTTTAGGCACATCTTCATATTTTTGCCATGCCAATGCCATTTTTCTGGCTTGTAAATTCATACAATGGTCCCTTAGGCCTTCATGTGAAGTTTCATGGCAAGACGACTCATTTTCTATTTTTCACGATTTTTAAAACTTTTTACGGTTTGGGATTTTTTAAAATTTTTGCAGAAGCACTTTTGGCATCAAACTTGGTAGACGTGATCCTTGTATTTTTTTTGGCATGCAAAAAAAAGTTCAGCTAAAAACTCAAAGTGTACAAGATTTTGTGACCATTTGAAAAAAGTATCCCTATTTCAAACACTTTAATGGCTACTGGCAGCAAACCTGTAAAATCTCAAATGCACTTTAAGGGGGTGTGAGTTCTCAACGTTTGATGAGGGATAGGGGGCCAATACAAGGGCCAAGTACCAGCACCCATCGCACATCATGTGCGCACACCCCCCACGGCCGCCCTGATCGTCGAAACCCCAATGCCGCCGGTCAGGTTCTCCGATGATGGTGTCTCGATGAAGAAAAATACGGCACCAGCACATGCCCGAGCCGAGCATGTGCTGTCGCAACCCTCGGTCTGATCCGATCTTAGAGTGGGAATGAACTCCGTATGCCTAAGAAAACCCACGAAATGATAGTGCGAGCGCTCAACCGGCCAGAGTGGTCGGATGCACAAGCCGGGGATCCATCGGGTCCCCCTCTGTGTACTGCCGATCTTGCTGCCGCAACCCTTGGTCTGATCCGATCTTAGACTGGCAATGAACTTCGTATGCCTAAGCCAACCGACGAAATGAGCGGGCGGGCGGGCGGGCACTACTCCAGCCAGAGAGGCGGGATACGCAAGCCGTGGATCGATAGGGTGGTAGGTGGGTTTAGGCACATCTTCATATTTTTGCCATGCCACTACCATTTTTCTGGCTTGTAAATTCATACAATGGTCCCTTAAGCCTTCATGTGAAGTTTCATGGCAAGATGACTCGTTTTCTATTTTTCACGATTTTTGAAATTTTTTACGGTTTGGGATTTTTTAAAATTTTTTCAGAAAGCTTTTTGCGCCCAAACTTGGTATACGTGATCCTTGTATTTTTGTAGGCATGCAAAAAAAAATTCAGCTAAAAACTCGAAGTGTACAAGATTTTGTGACCATTTGAAAAAAGTGTCCCCATTTCAGACACTTTAATTGCTACTGGCAGCAAACATGTAAAATCTCAAATGCTCTTTAAGGGGTGTGAGTTCCTGAGGTTTGATGAGGTATAGGGGGCCAATATAAGGGCCAAGTACCAGCACCCATCGCAGATCATGCGTGCACACCCCCCGGCCCCCCATCGCCGGAACCCCTATGCCTCCGGTCAGGTTCTCTGGCAATGGTGTCCCGACGAAAAAAAAAGAGGTACTAGCACATGCCCAAGCCCAGTATGTCCTGTCGCAACCCTCAGTCCAGTTTGATCTTATACTGGGAATGAACTCCGTATGCTTAGACTGGGAATGAACTCCGTATGCCTAAGTCAACCTATGAAACGAGCCTGCAGGTGCTCAGTCGGCCAGAGGGGCGGGATGCGCAAGCCGGGGATCGGTCGGGTCCCCCTCCGCGTGCTGCCAATCCTACTGCCACAACCCTTGGTCTGGTTCAATCTTAGACTGGGAATGAACTCCATATGCCTAAGCCAATCGACGAAACGAGCGGGCGGGTGGGCCGGCACTACGTCAGCCAGAGAGGCGGGATGCGCAAGCCATGGATCGATAGGGTGGTAGGTGGGTTTAGGCACATCTTCATATCTCTACCATGCCAGTGCCATTTTTCTAGCCTGTAAATTCATACAATGGTCCCTTAAGCCTTCATGTGAAGTTTCATGCCAAGACGGCTCGTTTTCTATTTTTCTCGATTTTTGAAACTTTTTACGGTTCGGGATTTTTAAAATCTTTTCAGAAGGAGTTTCAGCCCCAAACTTATTAGACATGATCCTTGTATTTTTGTTGGCGTGCACAAAAAAATTCAGCTAAAAACTCGAACTGTACAAGATTTTGTGACCATTTGAAAAAAGTGTCCCCATTTCAGACACTTTAATGGCAACTGGCAGCAAACCTGTAAAATCTCAAATGCTCTTTAAGGGGGTGTGAGTTCTTGAGGTTTGATGAGGGATAGGGGGCCAGTAGAAGGGCCAAGAACCGGCACCCATCGCACATCTTGTGCGCACACCTCCCGGGCCCCCCCGATCATCGGAACCCCAATACCGCCGGTCAGGTTCTCTGGCAATGGTGTCCTGGCGAAGAAAAATACGGTATCAGCACATGCCCAAGCCCAACATGTGTAGCCGCAACCCTCAGTCCGGTCTGATCTTAGACTGGGAATGAACTCCGTATACTTAGAATGGGAATGAACGCAGTATGCCTAAGTCAACCCACGAAACGAGCGTGCGGGTGCTCAGCCGGCCAGAAGGGCAAGACGTGTAAGCCGGGGATCGGTCGATTTCACCTCTGCATGCTGTCGATCATACTGTCGTAACCCTCGATCCGATTTGATCTTAGACTGGGAATGAACTACGTATGTCTAAGCCAACCGATGAAACGAGTAGGCGGGCGGGTGGGCACTACGTCGGCCAGAGAGAGGGGATGCGCAAGCCGTGGATCGATAGGGTGGTTGGTGGGTTTAGGCACATCTTCATATTTTTGAAGTGCCAATGCCATTTTTCTGGCTTGTAAATTCATACAATGGTCCCTTAAGCATTCATGTGAACTTTCATGGCAAGATGACTCGTTTTCTATTTTTCACGATTTTGAAAATTTTTCAGGTTCAAGATTTTTTAAAATTTTTTCAGAAGAAGTTTTGGTACCAAACGTGGTAGACGTGATCCTTGTATTTTTTTTGGCATGCACAAAAAAATTCAGCTAAAAACTCGAAGTGTACAAGATTTTGTGACCATTTCAAAAAAGTGTCCCCATTTCAGACACTTTAATGGCTACTGGCAGCAAACCTGTAAAATCTCAAATGCTCTTTAAGGGGGTGCGTGTTCTTGAGGTTTGATGAGGGATATGGGGCCAATATATAGGCCAAGTATCAGCACCTATCGCACATCACATACGCACACCCCCCCGCCCCCCCCGATCACCGGAGCCCCAATACCTTCGGTTAGGTTCTCCGGTGATGGCGTCCCAGCGAAAAAAAAATGGCACCAGCACATGCCCGAGCCCAGCATGTGCTGCCACAACCCTCGGTCCGATCCAATCTTAGACTGGGAATGAACTTCGTATGCCTAAGTCAACCCACGAAACAAGCGTGCAGGGCTCAGCCGGCCAGAGGGGCTGGATGCGCAAGTCGGGGATTGACCGGGACCCCATCTGCGTGCTGTCGATCCTGCTACCGCAACCCTCATTCTGGTCCAATCTTAGACTGGGAATGAACTTTGTATGCCTAAGCCAACCGATTAAACGAGCGGGCAGGCGGGCGGGCATTACGTCGGCCAGAGAGGCGGGATGCGCAAGCCATGGATCGATAGCGTGGTAGGTGGGTTTAGGCACATCTTCATATTTCTGCCATGCCAATGCCATTTTTCTGGCTTGTAAATTCATACAATGGTCCCTTAAGCCTTCATGTGAAGTTTCATGGCTAGACGACTCGTTTTCTATTTTTCACGATTTTTGAAACTTTTTACGGTTTGGGATTTTTTAAAATTTTTTCAGAAAGAGTTCTAGGCCCAAACTTGGTAGATGTGATCCTTGTATTTTTGTAGGCATGCACAAAAAATTCGGCTAAAAACTCGAAGTGTACAAGATTTTGTGACTATTTGAAAAAAGTGTCCCCATTTCAGACACTTTAATGGCTACTGGCAGCAAACATGTAAAATCCCAAATGCTCTTTAAGGGGTGTGAGTTCTTGAGGTTTGATGAGGGATAGGGGGCCAATATAAGGCCAAGTACCAGCACCCATCGCATATCATGCGCACACACCCCCGCGGCCCCCTCATCGCCGGAACCCCTATGCCTTCGGTGAGGTTCTCTGGCGATGGTGTCCCGACGAAAAAAACTGTAGCACCAGCACATGCCCGAGCCCAGTATGTGCTGTCACAACCCTCGGTGTGGTCCGATCTTAGACTGGGAATGAACTCCGTATGCCTAAGTAAACCCACGAAACGAGCGTGCAGGCACTCAGCCGGTTAGAGGGGCGGGATACGTAAGCTGGGGATCGATCGGGTCCCCCTCTGCGTGCTGTCGATCCTGCTACCGCAACCTTCAGCTTGGTCTAATCTTAGACTGGGAATGAACTCTGTATGCCTAAGCCAACCGATGAAACGAATGGACAGGCGGGCAGGCACTACGCCGGCCAGAGAGGCGGGATGCGCAAGCCATGGATCGATAAGGTGGTAGGTGGGTTTAGGCACATCTTCATATTTCTGCCATGCCAATGCCATTTTTTTGGCTTGTAAATTCATACAATGGTCCCTTAAGCCTTCATGTGAAGTTTCATGGCAAGACGATTCGTTTTCTATTTTTCACGATTTTCAAAACTTTTTACGGTTCAAGATTTTTTAGAATTTTTTCAGAAGAATTTTTGGCCCCAAACGTGGTAGACGTGATCCTTGTATTTTTTGTTGGCATGCACAAAAAATTTCAACTAAAAACTCGAAGTGTACAAGATTTTGTGACCATTTGAAAAAAGTGTTCCCATTTCAAGCACTTTAATGGCTACTGGCAGCAAACCTGTAAAATCTCAAATGCTCTTTAAGGGGGTGTGAGTTCTCGAGGTTTGATGAGGGATAGGGGGCCAATATAAGGGCCAAGTACCAGCACCCATCGCACACCCCCCGCCCCTACCTCGATCATCGGAACCCCAATGCCGCCGGTTAGGTTCTCCGGCGATGCTGTCCCGACGAAGAAAAATACGGCACCAGCACATGCCCGAGCCCATAATGTGCTGCCACAACCCTCACTACGGTCCAATCTTAGACTGGGAATGAACTCCGTATGCCTAAGTCAACCCACGAGACGAGCGTGTGGGCGCTCTGCCGTCCAGAGGGGGGGATGCGCAAGCTGGGGATCGACTAGGTCCCCCTCTGCATGCTGCCGATCCTGCTGCCGCAACCCTTGGTCCGATCTGATCTTAAACTAGAAATGAACTCCGTATGCCTAAGCCAACCGATAAAATAAGCGGGTGGGCGGGCAGGCACTACGCCGGCCAGAGAGGCGGGATGCGCAAGCCGTGGATGGATAGGGTGGTGGTGGGTTTAGGCATGTCTTCATATTTCTGCCATGCCAATGCCATTTTTTTGGCTTGTAAATTCATACAATGGTCCCTTAAGCCTTCATGCGAAGTTTCATGGCAAGACGACTCATTTTCTATTTTTCACGATTTTTGAAACTTTTTACGGTTCGGGATTTTTTAAAATTTTTTCAGAAAGAGTTTTAGCCCCAAACTTGGTAGACATGATCCTTGTATTTTTGTTGGCATGCACAAAACAATTCAGCTAAAAACTCAAAGTGTACAAGATTTTGTGACCATTTGAAAAAAGTGTCCCCATTTCAGAAACTTTAATGACTACTGGCAGCAAACCTGTAAAATCTCAAATGCTCTTTAAGGGGGTGTGAATTTTCGAGGTTTGATGAGGGATAGGGGGCCAACATAACGGCCAAGTACCAGCACCCATTGCACACCATGTGCGCACACCCCCCTGGCACCCCCCAATCGTCAGAACCCTAATGTCGTCTGTCAGGTTCTCTGGCGATGGTGGCCCGACGAAGAAAAATGCGGCACCAGCACATCCCCTCCAACAGCATGTGGTACTGCAACCCTCAGTTTAGTCCAATCTTAGACTGGGAATGAACTCCGTATGCCTAAGTCAACCCACGAGACGAGCGTGCGGGCGCTCTGCCGTCCAGAGGGGGGGATGCGCAAGCTGGGGATCGGCTAGGTCCCCCTCTGCATGCTGTCGATCCTGCTGCCGCAACCCTTGGTCCGATCTGATCTTAAACTAGGAATGAACTCCGTATGCCTAAGCCAACCGATAAAATAAGCGGGTGGGCGGGCAGGCACTACGCCGGCCAGAGAGGCGGGATGCGCAAGCTGTGGATGGATAGGGTGGTGGTGGGTTTAGGCACGTCTTCATATTTCTGCCATGCCAATGCCATTTTTTTGGCTTGTAAATTCATACAATGGTCCCTTAAGCCTTCATGCGAAGTTTCATGGCAAGACGACTCATTTTCAATTTTTCACGATTTTTGAAACTTTTTATGGTTCGGGATTTTTTAAAATTTTTTCAGAAAGAGTTTTAGCCCCAAACTTGGTAGACATGATCCTTGTATTTTTGTTGGCATGCACAAAACAATTCAGCTAAAAACTCGAAGTGTACAAGATTTTGTGACCATTTGAAAAAAGTGTCCCAATTTCAGACACTTTAATGACTACTGGCAGCAAACCTGTAAAATCTCAAATGCTCTTTAAGGGGGTGTGAGTTTTCGAGGTTTGATGAGGGATAGGGGGCCAACATAACGGCCAAGTACCAGCACCCATTGCACACCATGTGCGCACACCCCCCTGGCACCCTCCAATCGTCAGAACCCTAATGTCGTCTGTCAGGTTCTCTGGCGATGGTGGCCCGACGAAGAAAAATGCGGCACCAGCACATCCCCTCCAACAGCATGTGCTACTGCAGCCCTCAGTTTAGTCCAATCTTAGACTGGGAATGAACTCCGTATGCCTAAGTCAACCCACGAAACGAGCGTACGGGCGCTCAGTCGGCCAGTGGGGCGGGATGCGTAAACTGGGGATAAATCGGGTCCCCTTCTGCGTGCTGTCGCAACCCTCGTTCCGGTCTGATCTTAGACAGGGAATGAAATCTGTATGCCTAAGCCAACAGACAAAACGGCCAGGCGGGCGGGTGGGCACTACACCGGCCAGAGAGACGGGATGCGCAAGCCGTGGATCGATAGGGTGGTAGGTGCGTTTAGGCACATCTTCATATTTCTACCGTGCCAATGCCATTTTTCTAGCTTGTAAATTCATACAATGGTCCCTTAAGCCTTCATGTGAAGTTTCATGGCAAGACGACTCGTTTTCTATTTTTCATGATTTTTGAAACTTCTTACCGTTCGGGATTTTTTTAAATTTTTTCAGAAGGAGTTTTGGCCCCAAACTTACTAGATGTTATCCTTGTATTTTTGTTGGCATGCCCAAAAAAATTCAGCTAAAAACTCGAAGTGTACAAGATTTTTGACCATTTGAAAAAAGTGTCACCATTTCAGACACTTTAATTGCTACTGGCAGCAAACCTATAAAATCTCAAATGCTCTTTAAGGGGGTGTGAGTTCTCGAGGTTTGATGACGAATAGGGGGTCAATATAAGGGCCAAGTACCAGCACCCATCGCACATAATGTGCGCACACCCCCCGGTCCCCCGGTCCCCCGATCACCGAAACCCCAATGCCGCCGGTTAGGTTCTCCGACGAAGGTGTCTCGACGAAGAAAAATACAGCACCAGCACATGCCCGAGCCCAGCATATGCTGCCGCAACCCTCTATCCAGTTCGATCTTACACTGGGAATGAACTCCGCATGCTTAGACTGGGAATGAACTCCGTATGCCTAAGTCAACCCACGAAACGAGCGTGCGGGCGCTCAACCGGCCAGACGGGCGGGATGCTCAAGCCGGGGATCGGTCGGGTCCCCCTCTGCGTGCTGCCGATCCCGCTGCCGTAACCCTTAGTCCGGTCCAATCTTATGTTGGGAATGAACTTTGTATGTCTAAGCCAACCGATGAAACGAGCCGGCGGGCGGGCAGGCACTACGCCGGTTAGGGGGACGGGATGCGCAAGCCGTGGATCGATAGGGTGGTAGGTGGGTTTAGGCACATCTTCATAATTCTACCATGCCAATTCCATTTTTCTGGCTTGTAAATTCATACAATGGTCCCTTAAGCCTTCATGTGAAGTTTCATGGCAAGATGGCTCGTTTTCTATTTTTCAAGATTTTTGAAACATTTTACGATTTGGGATTGTTTAAAATTTTTTCAGAACAAGTTTTGGCGCCAAAATTGGTAGACATGATCCTTGTATTTTTGTTGGCATGCACAAAAAAATTCTGCTAAAAACTCGAAGTGTACAAGATTTTGTGACCATTTGAAAAAAATGTCCCCATTTCAGACACTTTGATGGCTACTGGTAGGAAACCTGTAAAATCTCAAATGCTCTTTAAGGGGGTGTGAGTTCTTGAGGTTTGATGAGGGATAGGGGGACAATATAAGGGCCAAGTACCAGCACCCATCGCACATCATGTGCGCACACCCCCCCGACCCCCCCCGATCGCCGAAACCCAAATGTCGTCGATCAGGTTCTCCGGCGATGGTGTCCCGACGAAGAAAAATACGGCACCAGCAAATGCTCGAGCCCAGCATGTGCTGCCGCAACCCTCGGTCCAGTCTGATCTTAGACTGGGAATGAACTCCGTATGTTTAGATAGGGAATGATCTCCGTATGTCTAAGTCAACGCACGAAATGAGCGTGCAGGCGCTCAGCCGGCCAGAGGGGCGGGATATGCAAGCCGCGGATCGACCGGGCCCCCATTTACATGCTACCATTCCTGCTGCCGCAACCCTCGGTCCGGTCTGATCTTAGACTGGGAATGAACTCCGTATACCTAAGCGAACTGATGAAACGAGCGGGCGGGCGGGCACTACGTTGGCCAGAGAGGCGGGATGCGCAAGCCGTGATCGATAGGGTGGTAGGTGGGTTTAGGCAGATCTTCATATTTCTGCTGTGCCAATGAAATTTTTTTGGCTTGTAAATTCATACAATAGTCCCTTAAGCCTTCATGTGAAGTTTCATGGCAAGACGACTCGTTTTCTATTTTTCACAATTTTCAAAACTTGTTACGGTTTGGGATTTTTTAAAATTTTTTCAGAAAGAGTTTAGGCCCCAAACATGGTAGACGTCATCCCTGTATCTTTTTTGGCATGCACGAAAAAATTCAGCTAAAAACTCGAAGTGTACAAGATTTTGTAACCATTTGAAAAAAGTGTCCCCATTTCAGACACTTTAATGGCTACTGGCAGCAAACCTGCAAAATCTCAAATGCTCTTTAAGGGGGTGTGAGTTCTTGAGGTTTGATAAGGGATAGGGGGCCAATATAAGGGCCAAGCACCAGCACCCATCGCACATCATGTGTGGACACCCCCCCGGCCACCCCCGATCGTCGGAACCCCAATGTCGTCGGTTAGGTTCTCCGACGAAGAAAAATGCGGTATCAGCACCTGCTCGACCCCAGCATGTGCTGCCGCAACCCTCGATCCGATCCGATCTTAGACTGGGAATGAACTTCGTATGCTTAGACTGGGAATGAACTCCGTATGCCTAAGTCAACCCACGAAACGAGCGTGCGGGCGGGCGGGCACAACGTCGGCCAGAGAGACGAGATGCGTAAGCCGTGGATCGATAGGGTGGTAGGTGGATTTAGGCAAATCTTCATATTTCTGCCATGCCAATGCCATTTTTTTGGCTTGTAAATTCATACAATGGTCCCTTAAGCCTTCATGTGAAGTTTCATGGCAAGACGACTCGTTTTCTATTTTTCAGGATTTTCAAAACCTTTTACGATTCGGGATTTTTGAAAATTTTTTTAGAAGGACTTTTGGTACCAAACATGGTAGACGTGATCCTTGTATTTTGTTGGCATGCATAAAAAAATTCAGCTAAAAACTCGAAGTGTACAAGATTTTGTGACCATTTGAAAAAAGTGTCCCCATTTCAGACACTTTAGTGGCTACTGGCAGCAAACTTGTAAAATCTCAAATGCTCTTTAAGGGGGTGTGAGTTCTCGAGGTTTGATGAGGGATAGGGGCCAATATAAGGGCCAAGTATGAGCACCCATCGCACATCATGTGCGCACACCCCCCGGTCCCCCCATCGCCAGAACCCCAATGCCGCCAGTCAGGTTCTCCGGCGATGGTGTCCCGGTGAAGAAAAATGCGACACCACCACATGCCCAAGCCTAGCCTGTGCTGCCGCAACCCTTGGTCCAGCCCGATCTTAGACTGGGAATGAACTCCGTATGCCTAAGTCAACCCACGAAACGCGTGTGCGGGCACTCAACTGGCTAGAGGGGCTGGATGCGCAAGTCATGGATCGGTCGGGTCCCCATCTGCGTGCTGTCGATCCTGCTGCCGCAACCCTCAGTCTGGTCTGATCTTATTCTGGGAATGAACTCCGTATGCCTAAGCCAACCGACGAAACGAGCGAGCGGGTGGGCGGGCACTACGCCAGCCATAAAGGCGGGATGCGCAAGTCGTGGATCGATAGGGTGGTAGGTGGGTTTAGGCACATCTTCATATTTCTGCCATGCCAATGCCATTTTTCTACCTTGTAAATTCATACAATGGTCCCTTAACCCTTCATGTGAAGTTTCATGGCAAGACGACTTGTTTTCTATTTTTCATGATTTTTGAAACTTTTTACGGTTCGAGATTTTTTAAAATTTTTTCAGAAAGAGTTTTGGCCCCAAACTTGGTAGATGTGATCCTTGTATTTTTGTAGGCATGCATAAAAAACTTCAGCTAAAAACTCGAAGTGTACAAGATTTTGTGACCATTTGAAAAAAGTATCCCCATTTTAGACACTTTAATGGCTACTGGCAGCAAACCGGTAAAATCTTAAATGCTCATTAAGGGGGTGTGAGTTCTCAAGGTTTGATGAGGGATAGGCGGTCAATATAAGGGCCAAGTACCAGCACCCATTGCACATCATGTGCGCACACCCCCCGGCCCCCCCGATCGCCATAACCCTAATGCCGCCGGTCAGGTTCTCCGGTGATGGTGTCCCGACGAAGAAAAATACGGCACCCGCACATGCCCGAGCCCAGCCTGTGCTACCGCAACCATCGGTTCTGTCTGATCTTAGATTGGGAATGAACTCCAAATGCTTAGACTGGGAATGAACTCCGTATGCCTAAGTCAACCCACGGAACGAGCGTGTGGGCACTCAGTCGGCTAGAGGGGCGAGATGCGTAAGCCGAGGATCGATCGGGTCCCCCTCTGCATGCTGCTGATCCTGCTGCCGTAACCCTTAGTCCCGTCCGATCTTAGACTGAGAATGAACTCCGTATGCCTAAGCCAACCGACGAAACGAGCGGGCGGGCGGGCGGGCACTACGCCGGCCAGAGAGACGGGATGCGCAACCCATGGATCGACAGGGTGGTAGGTGGGTTTAGGTACATCCTCATATTTCTTCCATGCCAATGCCATTTTTCTGGCTTGTAAATTCATACAATGGTCCCTTAAGCCTTCATGTGAAGTTTCATGCCAAGACGACTCGTTTTCTATTTTTCACGATTTTTGAAACTTTTTACGGTTCGGGATTTTTTAAAATTTTTTCAGAAAGATTTCGGGGCCCAAACTTGGTATACGTGATCCTTGTATTTTTTTAGCCATGCACAAAAAAATTCAGCTAAAAACTCGAAGTGTACAAGATTTTGTGACCATTTGAAAAAGGTGTCCCCATTTTAGACACTTTAATGGCTACTGGCAGCAAACCTGTAAAATCTCAAATGCTCTTTAAGGGGGTGACAGTTCTCGAGGTTTGATGAGGGATAGGGGGCCAATATAAGGGCCAAGTACCAGCACCCATCGCACATCATGTGCGCACACCCCCCGGCCCCCCCCGATCGTCGGAACCCCAATGCCACCGATTAGGTTCTCCGGTGATGGTGTCCCGGTGAAGAAGAATGCGACAGCAGCACATGCCCAAGCCTAGCATGTGCTGTCGCAACCCTCGGTCCAGTCTAATCTTAGACTGGGAATGAACTTCGTATGCTTAGACTGGGAATGAACTTTGTATGCCTAAGTCAACCCACGAAACGAGCGTGCGGGCGCTCAGTCGGCCAGAGGGGCGGGATGTGCAAGCCGGAGATTGATCTGGTCTGCCTCAGCATGCTGTCAATCCTGCTACCGCAACCTTCGGTCCGGTCTGATCTTTGACTGGGAATGAACTTCGTATGCCTAAGCTAGCCGACGAAACGAGCAGACGGGCGGGCGGGCACTACGCCGGCAGGAGAGGCGGGATGTGCAAGCCGTGGATCGATAGGGTGGTAGGTGGGTTTAGGTACATCTTCATATTTCTGCCGTGCCAATGACATTTTTTTGGCTTGTAAATTCATACAATCGTCCCTTAAGCCTTCATGTGAAATTTCATGGCAAGACGACTCGTTTACTATTTTTCATGATTTTTGAAACTTTTTACGGTTCGGGATTTTTTAAAATCTTTTCAGAAGGATTTTTGGCCCCAAACTTGGTAGACGTGATCCTTGTATTTTTGTTGGCATGCATAAAAACATTCGGCTAAAAACTCGAAGTTTACAAGATTTTGTGACCATTTGAAAAAAGTGTCCCCATTTCAAACACTTTAATGGCTACTGGCAGCAAACCTGTAAAATCTCAAATGATCTTTAAGGGGGTGTGAGTTCTCAAGGTTTGATGAGGGATAGGGGGCCAATATAAGGTCCATGTACCAGCACCCATCGCACATCATGTGCGCACACACCCCGATCGTCGGAACCCTAGTGCCGCCGGTCAGGTTCTCCGGTGATGGTGTCCCGACGAAGAAAAATGTGACACCAGCACATGCCCGAGCCCAGCATGTGCTGCCGCAACCCTCGGTCCGGTCCGATCTTAGACTGGGAATGAACTCCGTATGCTTAGACTGGGAATGAACTCCGTATGCCTAAGTCAACCCCTGAAACGAGCGTGCGGGCGTTCAGCCGTCCATAGGGGCGGGATGTGCAAGCTGGGGATCAGCTGGGTCCCCCTCTGTGTGCTGCCAATCCTGCTACCGCAACCCTCAGTCTGGTCTGATCTTAGACTGGGAATGAACTCCGTATGCTTAAGCCAATCGATGAAACAAGCGGGCGGACGGGCGGGCACTACGTTGGCCAGAGAGGCGGGATGCGTAAGCCGTGGTTCGATAGGGTGGTAGGTGGGTTTAGGCACATCTTCATATTTCTGCCATGCCAATGCCATTTTTCTGGCTTGTAAATTCATACAATGGTCCCTTAAGCCTTATTGTGAAGTTTCATGGCAAGATGACTCGTTTTCTATTTTTCACGATTTTTGAAACTTTTTACGGTTCGAGATTTTTTAAAATTTTTTCAGAAGCAGTTTTGGCCCCAAACTTGGTAGATGTGATCCTTGTATTTTTTTTGGCATGCATAAAAAAATTCAGCTAAAAAATCGAAGTGTACAAGATTTTGTTACCATTTGAAAAAAATGTTCCTATTTCAGACACTTTAATGGCTACTGGCAGCAAACTTGTAAAATCTCAAATGCTCTTTAAGGGGGTGTGAGTTCTCGAGGTTTGATGAGGGATAGGGGGCCAATATAAGGGCCAAGTACCAGCACCCATCGCACATCATGTGCGTACACCCCCCCGGCCCCCCGATCGTCGGAACCCTTATGTCGCATCAGGTTCTCCGATGATGGTGTCCCAGTGAAGAAAAATGCGACACCAGCACATGTCCGAGCCCAGCATGTGCTGCCGCAACCCTCGGTCTGATCTGATCTTAGACTGGGAATGAACTCCGTATGCTTAGACTGGGAATGAACTCTGTATGCCTAAGTCAACCCATGAAACGAGTGTGACGGGGCTCAGCTGGCCAGAGAGACGGGATGCACAAGCCGAGGATCGACCGGGTCCCCCGCGACGTGCTACCAATCCTGCTGCCACAAGCCTCGGTCCGGTCCAATCTTAGACTGGGAATGAACTCCGTATGCCTAAGGCAACCGACGAAACGGACGGGCGGGTGGGCGGGCACTACGCCGGCCAGAGAGGCGGGATGCGTAAGCCATGGATCGATAGGGTGGTAGGTGGATTTAGGCACATCTTCATATTTTTGCTGTGCCAATGCCATTTTTCTGGCTTGTAAATTCATACAATGGTCCATTAAGCCTTCATGTGAAGTTTCATGGCAAGATGACTCGTTTTCTATTTTTCACGATTTTTGAAACTTTTTACGGTTCGGGATTTTTTAAAATTTTTTCAGAAGAAGTTTAGACCCTAAACTTGGTAGACATGATCCTTGTATTTTTGTTGGAATTCACAAAAACATTCAGCTAAAAACTTGAAGTGTACAAGATTTTGTGACCATTTGAAAAAAGTGTCCCCATTCTAGACACTTTAATGGCTACTTTCTGTAAACATGTAAAATCTCAAATGCTCTTGAAGGGGGTGTGAGTTCTCAAGGTTTGATGAGGGATGGGGGGCCAATATAAGGGCCAAGTACTAGCACCCATTGCACATCATGTGTGCACACCCCCCGGCCCCCCTCGATCACCGAAACCCTAATGCCGTCGATCAGGTTCTCCGACGATGGTCTCCCAACAAAGAAAAATATGGCACCAGCACATGCCCAAGCCGAGCATGTGCTGCCGCAATCCCCGGTCCGGTCCGATCTTAGATTAGGAATGAACTCCGTATGCTTAGACTGGGAATGAACTCCGCATGCTAAGTCAACCCACGAAACGGAGCGTCGCGAGGGCGCTCAGCCGGCCATAGGGTGGATGCGTAAGTCGGGGAATCGAGTCGGCCCCTGTCTAGTGCTGCCGATCTTGTTGTCGCAACCTTGGTCCAATCGATCTTAGACTGAATGAACTCCGTATTCCTATCCAACCGATTTGAACGACGCGGGCGGCGGGCACTACCTCGACCAAGAGAGTATGCGGGATGCGGCAAGCCGGGTGGATCGATAGTGGTGGTAGGTGGGTTTAGGCACATCTTCATATTTTTGCCATGCCAATGCCATTTTTCTTTCTTGTAAATTCATACAATAGTCCCTTAAGCCTTCATGTGAGGTTTCATGGCGAGACAACTCGTTTTTTATTTTTCACGATTTTCAAAAAGTTTTACGGTTCGGGATTTTTTGAAATTGTTTTACAAGGAGTTTTGGCCCCAGACTTCGTGTGTACAAGATTTTGTGACCATTTGAAAAAAGTGTCCCCATTTCAGACACTTTAATGGCTACTGGCAGCAAACCGGTAAAATCTCAAATGCTCTTTAAGGGGGTGTGAGTTCTCGAGGTTTGATGAGCGATATGGGGCCAATATAAGGGCCAAGTGCCAGCACCCATCGCACATCATGTACGCACACCCCTCGACCCCCCGATCGTCGAAACCCCAATGCCGTCGGTTAGGTTCTCCGACGATGGTGTCCTGACGAAAAAAAATGCTGCACCAACACATGCTCGAGCCCAGCATGTGCTGTCGAAACCCTCGGTCTGGTTCGATCTTAGACTGGGAATGAACTTTGTATGCTTAGACTGGGAATGAACTCCGTATGCCTACGTCAACCCACGAAACGAGCGTGCGGGCGCTCAGCCGGCCAGAGGGGCGGGATACGCAAGTCGGGGGTCAGTCGGGTCCCCATCTGCGTGCTACCGATCCTGCTGTCACAACCCTCGGTCCGATCTAATCTTAGACTAGGAATGAACTCCATATGCCTAAGCCAACCGACGAAACAAGCGGGCGGGCGGGCGGGCACTACATCGGCCAGAGAGACGGGATGCGTAAGCTGTGGATCGATAGGGTCGTAGGTGGGTTTAGGGACATCTTCATATTTTTGTCGTGCCAATGCCATTATTTTGGCTTGTAAATTCATACAATGGTCCATTAAGCCTTCATGTGAAGTTTCATGGCAAGACGACTCGTTTTCTATTTTTCATGATTTTTGAAACTTTTTACAGTTTGAGATTTTTTAAAATTTTTTCAAAAGCAGTTTTGACCCCAAACTTGGTAGACGTGATCCTTGTATTTTTGTTGGCGTGCACAAAAAAATTCAGCGTGGATCGATAGGGTGATAGGTGGATTTAGGCACATCTTCATATTTCTGTCGGGCCAATACCATTTTTCAGGCTTGTAAATTCATAAAATGGTCCCTTAAGCCTTCATGTGAAGTTTCATGGCAAGACGACTCGTTTTCTATTTTTCACGATTTTTCAAAACTTTTTACGGTTTAAGATTTTTTAAAATTTTTTCAGAAGGAGTTTTGTTCCCAAACTTGGTAGACGTGATCCTTGTATTTTTGTTGGCATGCATAAAACAATTCAGCTAAAAACTTGAAGTGTACAAGATTTTGTGACCATTTGAAAAAAGTGTCCCCATTTAAGAAACTTTAATGGCTACTGGCAGCAAACCTGTAAAATCTCAAATGCTCTTTAAGTGTGTGTGAGTTCTCGAGGTTTGATGAGGGATAGGGGGCCAATATAAGGGCCAATTACCAGCACCCATCGCACATCATGTGCTCACACCCCCTCCGGCGCCCTTGATCATCGGAACCCCAATACCGCCGGTCAGGTTATTTGGCGATGGTGTCCCGGTGAAAAAAAATACGACACCAGCACATGCCCGAGCCCAGCATGTGCTGCCGTAACCCTCGGTCCGATCCGATCATAGACTGGGAATCAACTTCGTATGCTTAGATTGGGAATGAACTCCGTATGCCTAAGTCAACCCATGAAACTAGCGTGCGGGCGCTCAGTCCACCAGAGGGGCGAGATGCGTAAGCTGGGGATCGGTCGGGTCCCCCTCTGCATGCTATCGATCCTGCTACTGCAACCCTCTGTTCGGTCTGATCTTAGACTGGGAATGAACTCCGTATGCCTAAGCCAACCGACGAAACGAGCGGGCGGGCGGACGGGTGGGCGCTCAGCCGGCCAGAGGGGTGGGATGCGTAAGCCAGGGATCGACCGGGTCCCCCACTGCGTGCTGCTGATCCTGCTACCGCAACCCTCAGTCCAGTCTGATCTTAGACTGGGAATGAGCTCCGTATGCCTAAGCCAACCGACGAAATGAGCGGGCGGGCGGGCTGGCACTACGCCGACCAGAGAGGTGGGATGCGCAAGCCGTGGATCGATAGGGTGGTAGGTGGGTTTATGCACATCTTCATATTTCTGCTGTGCCAATGCCATTTTTCTGGCTTGTAAATTCATACAATGGTCCTTTAAGCCTTCATGTGAAGTTTCATGGCAAGATGACTCGTTTCTTATTTTTTTTTATTTTTGAAACTTTTTACGGTTCAGGATTTTTTAAAATTTTTTCAGAAGGAGTTTCGGCCCTAAACTTGGTAAATGTGATCCTTGTATTTTTGTTGGCATGCACAAAAAAATTCAGCTAAAAATTCGAAGTGTACAAGATTTTGTGATCATTTGGAAAAAGTGTCCCCATTTCAGACACTTTAATGGCTAGTGGCAGCAAACCTGTAAAATCTCAAATGCTCTTTAAGGGGGTGTGAGTTCTCGAGGTTTGATGAGGGATAGGTGGCCAATATAAGGGACAAGTACCAGTCCCCATCGCACATCATGTGCGCACACCCGTCGGCTCCCCCGATCGTCGGAACCCCAATGCCGTCGGTTAGGTTCTCCGGCGATGGTGTCCCGGTGAAGAAAAATACGGCACCAGCATATGCCCGAGCCCAGTATGTGCTGCCACAACCCTCGGTCTGATCCAATCTTAGACTGGGAATGAACTCCGTATGCTTAGACTGGGAATGAACTCCGTATGCTTAGACTGGGAATGAACTCTATATGCCTAAGTCAACCCACGAAACGAGCGTGTAGGCACTCAACCGGTTAGAGGGGCGGGATACGCAAGCCAGGGATCGATCGGGTTCCCCTCTACGTGCTATCGATCCAGCTGCCGCAACCCTCAGTACAGTCTGATCTTAGACTCGAAATGGACTACATCTGCATAAGCCAACCGACGAAATGAGCGGGCGGGCGGGCAGGCACTACGCCGGCCAGAGAGACGGGATGCGCAAGCCATGGATCGATAGGGTGGTAGGTGGGTTTAGGCACATCTTCATATTTCTGTCATGCCAATGCCATTTTTCTGGCTTGTAAATTCATACAGTGGTCCCTTAAGCCTTCATGTGAAGTTTCATGGCAAGACGACTCGTTTTCTATTTTTCACGATTTTTGAAACTTTTTATGGTTTGGAATTTTTTAAAATTTTTTCAGAAGGAGTTTTACCCCAAAATGTGGTAGACGTGATCCTTGTATTTTTGTTGGCATGCACAAAAAAATTCAGCTAAAAATTCGAATTGTACAAAATTTTGTGACCATTTGAAAAAAGTGTCCCCATTTCAGACACTTTAATGGCTACTGGTAGCAAACCTGTAAAATCTCAAATGCTCTTTAAGGGGGTCGGAGTTCTCGAGGTTTGATGAGAGATAGGTTGCCAATATACGGGCCAAGTAACAGCACCCATCGCACATCATGTGCGCACACCCCCCGGCCCCCCCGATCGTCGGAACCCCAATGCCGCCGGTCAGGTGCTCCGACGATGGTGTCCCGACGAAGAAAAATGTGGCACCAGCACATGCCCGAGCCTAGTATGTGCTGCCACAACCCTCGCTTCGATCCGATCTTAAACTGGGAATGAACTCTGTATGCTTAGACTGGGAATGAACTCCGTATGCCTAAGTCCACCGACGAAACGAGCGTGCAGGGCGCTCGGCGGGTCGGAGGGGCGGGATGCGCAAGCCGGGGATCGACCGGGTCCCCCTCTGTGTGCTGCCGATCCTACTGGTGTAACCCTCAGTCTGGTCTGATCTTAGACTGGGAATGAACTTCGTATGCCTAAGCCAACCGATGAAACTAGCGGGCGGGCGGGCACTACGCCGTCCAGAAAGGCGGGATGCGCAAGCCGTGGATCGATAGGGTGGTAGGTGGGTTTAGGCACATCTTCATATTTCTACCATGCCAATGCCATTTTTCTGGCTTGTAAATTCATACAATGGTTCCTTAAGTCTTCATGTGAAGTTTCATGGCAAGAAGACTCGTTTTTTATTTTTTAAGATTTTTGAAACTTTTTACGGTTCGGGATTTTTTAAAATTTTTTCAGAAGGAGTTTTTGCCCCAAACTTTGTAGACGTGATCCTTGTATTTTTTATGGCATGCACAAAAAAATTCAGCTAAAAACTCGAAGTGTACAAGATTTTGTGACCATTTGAAAAAAGTGTCCCCATTTCAAACACTTTAATGGCTACTGCAGCAAACCTGTAAAATCTCAAATGCTCTTTAAGGGGGTGTGAGTTCTCGAGGTTTGATTAGTGATAAGGGGCCAATATAAGGGCCAAGTACCAGCAGCCATCGCACATCATGTGCGCACACCCCCCCGACCCCCCCGATCGCCAGAACCCCAATACCGCCGATCAGGTTCTCCGACGATCGTGTTTCGGTGAAGAAAAATACGGCACCAGCACATGCTCGAGCCCAGCATGTGCTGTCGCAACTCTTGATCCGATCCAATCTTAGACTGGGAATGAACTCTGTATGCTTAGACTGGGAATGAACTCTGTATGCCTAAGTCAACCTACGAAACGAGCGTGCGGGCGCTCAACTGGCCAGACGGGCGGGATGTACAAGCTGGGGATCGATCGGGTCCCTCTCTGCGTGCTGTAGATCCTGCTGCCACAACCCTTGGTTCGGTCTGATCTTAGACTGGGAATGAACTCCGTATGCCTAAACCAACCGATGAAACGAGCGGACGGACGGGCGGGCACCTCGCCGGCCAGAGAGGTGCGATGCGCAAGCCGTGGATAGATAGGGTGGTAGGTGGGTTTAGGCACATCTTCATATTTTTGAAATGCCAATCCCATTTTTCTGGCTTCTAAATTCATACAATGGTCCCTTAAGCCATCATGTGAAGTTTCATGGCAAGATGACTCGTTTTCTATTTTTCACGATTTTCAAAACTTTTTACGGTTCGGGATTTTTTTAAATTTTTTCAGAAGGGGTTTTGGCCCCAAACTTGGTAAACGTGATCCTTGTATTTTTGTTGTGATGCACAAAACAATTCAGCTAAAAACTCGAAGTGTACAAGATTTTGTGACCATTTGAAAAAAGTGTCCCCGTTTCAAACACTTTAATGGCTACTGGCAGCAAACCTGCAAAATCTCAAATGCTCTTTAAGGGGTTGTGAGTTCTCGAGGTTTGATGAGGGATAGGGGGCCAATATAAGGGCCAAGTACCAGCACCCATCGCACATCATGTGCGCACACCCCCCCGACCCCCCTCGATCACCGAAACCCTAATGCCGTCGGTCAGGTTCTCCGACGATGGTGTCCCAACGAAGAAAAATGGGGCACCAGCACATACCCGAGGCCAGCATGTGCTGCCGTAACCATCGATCTGGTCTGATTTTAGACTGGGAATGAACTCCGTATGCTTAGACTGGGAATTAACTCCGTATGTCTAAGTCAACCCGCGAAACGAGCGTGCGGGCGCTCAGTCGACCAAAGAGGTAGGATGCGGAAGCCGGGGATCGGTCGGGTCCCCCGCTACGTGCTACCGATCCTGCTACTGCAACCCTCGATCTGGTCTAATCTTAAATTAGGAATGAACTCCGTATGCCTAAGCCATCCGGCGAATCGAACAGGCGGGCGAGCAGGCACTATGCCGGCCAGAGAGGCGGGATGCGCAAGCCGTGGATCGATAGGGTGGTAGGTGGGTTTAGGCACATCTTCATATTTCTGCTGTGCCAATGACATTTTTCTAGCTTGTAAATTCATACAATGGCCCTTTAAGCCTTCATGAGAAGTTTCATGGCAAGATGACTCGTTTTCTATTTTTCATGATTTTTGAAACTTTTTACGGTTTCGGATTTTTTAAAATTTTTTCAGAAGGATTTTTGGCCCTAAACTTGGTAAAGGTGATCCTTGTATTTTTTTTTTGGCATGCACAAAAAGATTCAACTAAAAACTCGAAGTGTACACGATTTTGTGACCATTTGAAAAAAGTGTCCCTATTTCAGACACTTTAATGGCTACTACCAGCAAACCTGTAAAATCTCAAATGCTCTTTAAGAGGGTGTGAGTTCTCGAGGTTTGATGAGGGATAGGTGGCCAAAATAAGGGCCAAGTACCTGCACCCATCGCACATCATGTGCGTACACCCCCCCTGGCCCCCCAATCGTCGGAACCACATTGCCGCTAGTCAGGTTCTCCGATGATGGTGTCTCGATGAAGAAAAATGCGACACCAGCACATGCCCAAGCCCTGCATGTGCTACCGTAACCCTCGGTCCGATCCGATCTTAGACTGGGAATGAACTCCATATGCTTAGACTGGGAATGAACTCTGTATGCCTAAGTCAACCCATGAAACGTGCGTGCGGGCGTTCAGCTGGCCAGAGGGGCGGGATAAGCAAGCCGGGGATCGGTTGGGTCCCCCTCTGTGTGCTACCGATCCTACTGCCTGTCCGATCTTAGACTGGGAATAAACTCCGTATGACTAAGCCAACAGATGAAATGAGCGGGCGGACGGGTGGGCACTACGTCGGCCAGAAAGGCAGGATGCGCAAGACGTGGATTGATAGGGTGGTAGGTGGGTTTAGGCACATCCTCATATTTCTGCCATGCCAATGCCACTTTTCTGGCTTGTAAATTCATACAATGGTCCCTTAAGCCTTCATGTGAAGTTTCACGGCAAGACGACTCGTTTTTTATTTTTCATGATTTTTGAAATTTTTACCCTTCGGGATTTTTTAAAATTTTTTCAGAAGGAGTTTTGGCCCCAAAGTTGGTAGACGTGATCCTTGTATTTTTTTTGGCAAGCACAAAAACATTCAGCTAAAAACTCGAAGTGTACAAGATTTTGTGACCATTTGAAAAAAGTGTCCCCATTTCAGACACTTTAATGGCTACTGGCAACAAAACCTGTAAAATCTCAAATGCTTTGTAAAGGGGTGTGAGTTCTCAAGGTTTGATGAGGGATAGGGGGCCAATATAAGGGCCAAGTACCAGCACCTACGGAACATCATGTGCGCACACCTCCCGGCCCCCCCGATCGCCGGAACCCCAATGCCACCGGTCAGGTTCTCCGACGATGGTGTCGCGGTGAAGAAAAATGTGACACCAGCACATGCCCGAGCCCAGCATGTACTGCTGGAACCCTCGGTCCGGTCTGATCTTAGACTGGGAATGAACTCTGTATGCTTAGACGGGGAATGAACTCCGTATGCCTAAGTCAACCCACGGAACGAGCATGTGGGTGCTCAACCGACCAGAGGGGCGGGATGCGCAAGTCGGGGATCGGCCAGGTCACCTTCTGCGTACTGCCAATCCTGCTACCGTAATCCTCGATCCAGTTTGATCTTAGACTAAGAATGAACTCTGTATACCTAAGCCAACCGACGAAAGAAGCGGGCGGTCGGGCAGGCACTATGTCGGCCAGAGAGACGGGATGCGCAAGCCGTGAATCGATAGGGTGGTAGGTGGGTTTAGGCATATCTTCATATTTCTGCCATGCCAATGCCATTTTTTTGGCTTTTAAATTCATAGAATGGTCCATTAAGCCTCCATGTGAAGTTTCATGGCAAGACAACTCCTTTTCTATTTTTCATGATTTTTGAAACTTTTTACGATTCGGGATTTTTGAAAATTTTTTCAGCAGGAGTTTTGGCCCCAAACTTGGTAAACGTGATCCTTGTATTTTTGTTGGCATGCACAAAAAAATTCAGCTAAAAACTCGAAGTGTACAAGATTTTGTGACCATTTGAAAAAAGTGTCCCCATTTCAGACACTTTAATGGCTACAGGCAGCAAACCTGTAAAATCTCAAATGCTCTTTAAGGGGGTGTGTGTTCTCGAGGTTTGATGAGGGATAGGGGGCCAATATAAGGGCCAAGTACCGGCACCCATCGCACATCTTGTGCGCACACCCCCCGGCCCCCCCGATCCCCGGAACCCCAATGCCGTCGGTCAGGTTCTCCGACGAAGAAAAATGTGGTACCAGCACATGCCCGAGCCTAGCTTGTGCTACCGTAACCCTTGATCCGATCTGATCTTAGACTGGGAATGGACACCGTATGCCTAAGCCATCCAATGAAACAAGCAGGCGAGCGGGCACTACGTCGGCCAGAGAGGCGAGATGCGCAAGCCGTGAATCGATAGGGTGGTAGGTGGGTTTAGGCACATCTTCATATTCTGGCCATTCCAATGCCATTTTTTTGGCTTGTAAATTCGTACAATGGTCCCTCAAGCCTTCATGTGAAGTTTCATGGCAAGACGACTCGTTTTCTATTTTTCACAATTTTCAAAACTTTTTACGCTTCGAGATTTTTTAAAATTTTTTCATAAGGATCCTTGTATTTTTTTTGGCATGAACAAAAATATTCAGCTAAAAACTCGAAGTGTACATGATTTTGTGACCATTTGAAAAAAGTGTCCCCTTTTCAGACACTTTAATGGCTATTGACAGCAAACCTGTAAAATCTCAAATGCTCTTTAAGGGGGTGTGAGTTCTTGAGGTTTGATGAGGGATAGGGGGCCAATATAAGGGCCAAGTACCAGCACCCATCACACATCATGTGCGCACACCCCCTCGGCCCCCCCGATCGTCGAAAACCTAATGTCGTCGGTCAAGTTCTCCAGTGATGGTGTCCCGACGAAGAAAAATACGGCACCAGCACATGCCCGAGCCCAGCATGTGCTGTCGCAACCCTTCGTCCGATCTGATCTTAGACTAGGAATGAACTCCGTATGCCTAAGTCGACCCACGAAATGAGCGTGTGGGCGCTCAGCCGGCCAGAGGGGCGGGTTGCACAAGTCGAGGATCGATCGGGTCCCCCTCTGCGTACTACTGATCCTACTGCCGCAACACTCAGTCCGGTCTGATCTTAGACTGGGAATGAACTCCGTATGCCTAAGCCAACTGACGAAACGAGCGGGCGGGTGGGCACTACGTCGGCCAGAGAGGCGGGATGCGCAAGCCGTGGATCGATAGGGTGGTAGGTGGGTTTAGGCACATCTTCATATTTTTCTGCCATGCCAATGCCATTTTTCTGGCTTGTAAATTGATACAATGGTCCCTTAAGGCTTCATGTGAAGTTTCATGGCAAGATGACTCGTTTTCTATTTTTCATGATTTTTGAAACTTTTTACAGTTCAAGATTTTTTAAAATTTTTTCAGAAGGAATTTTGGTCCCAAACTTGGTAGACATGATCCTTTTATTTTTGTTGGCATGCACAAAAATATTCAGCTAAAAACTCGAAGTGTACAAGATTTTGTGACCATTTGAAAAAAGTGTCCCCATTTTAGACACTTTAATGGCTACTAGCAGCAATCCTATAAAATCTCAAATGCTCTTTAAGGGGGTGTGTGTTCTCGAGGTTTGATTAGGGATAGGGGGCCAATATAAGGGCCAAGTACCAGCACCCATCACACATCATGTGCGCACACCCTCCCCAGCCCCCCCGATCGTCGGAACCCCAATGCCGCCGGTCAGGTTCTTCGGTGATGGTGTCCCGATGAAGAAAAATATGGCACCAGCACATGCCCAAGCCCACCATGTGCTGTCGCAACCGTCGGTCCGATCCGATCTTAGACTGGGAATGAACTCCATATACTTAGATTGGGAATGAGCTCTGTATGCCTAAGTCAACCCACGAAACGAGCATGTGGGCGCTCAGCCGGCCAGAGGGGTGGGATGCGTAAGCTGGGGATCGACCGGGTCCCCCTTTGTGCGCTGTCGATCCTGCTACCACAACCCTTGGTCTGGTCTGATCTTAGACTGGGAATGAACTCCGTATGCCTAAGCCAACTGACGAAACGAGCGGGCGAGCAAGCATGCACTACGCCGGCCAGAGAGGCGGGATGTGCAAGCCGTGGATCGATAGGGTGGTAGGTGGGTTTAGGCACATCTTTATATTTCTACCATGCCAATGCCATTTTTCTGGCTTGTAAATTCATACAATGGTCCCTTAAGCCTTCATGTGAAGTTTCATGGCAGGACGACTTGTTTTCTATTTTTGAGGATTTTTGAAACTTTTTACAGTTCAGGATTTTTTCAAATTTTTTCAGAAGGAGTTTTGGCCCAAAACTTGGTAGACGTGATCCTTGTATTTTTTTTCGCATGCATAAAAAAATTCAGCTAAAAACTCAAAGTGTACAAGATTTTGTGACCATTTGAAAAAAGTGTCTTAATTTCAGACACTTTAATGGCTACTGGCAGCAAACCTGTAAAATCTCAAATGCTCTTTAAAGGGGTGTGAGTCTCGAGGTTTAATCAGGGATAGGGTGCCAATATAAGGGCCAAGTGCCAGCACCCATCGCACATCATGTGTGCAAACCCCCTGGCCCCCCCGATCGTTGGAACCCCAATACCGTCGGTCAGGTTCTCCGACGATGGTGTCCCGGTGAAAAAAAATGCGGCACCAGCAAATGCCCGAGCCCAGCATCTGCTGTCGTAACCCTCGGCCCACTCCGATCTTAGACTGGGAATGAACTCCTTATGCTTAGACTGGGAATGAACTCCGTATGCCTAAGTCAACCCATGAAACGAGCATGCGGGCGTTCAGCCCGTCAGAGGGGCGGGATGCGCAAGTCAGGGATCTGTTGGGTCCCCCTCTGCATGTTACCGATCCTGCTACTGCAACCCTCGGTCTGGTCTGATCTTAAACTGGGAATGAACTCCATATGCCTAAGCCAACCGACGAAATGAACGGGCGAGCACTACGTCGACCAGAGAGGCGAGATGCGCAAGCCGTGGATCGATAGGGTGGTAGGTGGGTTTAGGCACATCTTCATATTTTTGCCGTGCCAATGCCATTTTTCTGGCTTGTAAATTCATACAATGGTCCTTTAAGCCTTCATGTGAAGTTTCTTGGCAAGACGGCTCGTTTTCTATTTTTCACGATTTTTGAAACTTGTTACGGTTTGGGATTTTTTAAAATTTTTTCAGAAGGTGTTTTGGTCCCAAACTTGGTAGACGTGATCCTTGTATTTTTGTTCACATGCACAAAAAATTTCAGCTAAAAACGTGAAGTGTACAAGATTTTGTGACCATTTGAAAAAAGTGTCCCCATTTCAGACACTTTCATGGCTACTGGCAGCAAACCTGTAAAATCTCAAATGCTCTTTAAGGGGGTGTGCATTCTCGAGGTTTGATGAGCGATAGGGGGCCAATATAAGGGCCAAGTACCACCACCCATCGCACATCATGCGTGCACACCCCCCCGGCCCCCCCGATCGTCAGAACCCCAATGCCGCTAGTCAGGTTCTCCAGCGATAGTGTCCAGACAAAGAAAAATGCGGCACCAGCACATGCCCGAGCCCAGCATGTGCTGCCGCAACCCTCGGTCCGATCCAATCTTAGACTGGGAATGAACTTCGTATGCTTAGACTGGGAATGAACTCCGTATGCCTAAGTCAACCCACGAAACGATCGTGCGGGCGCTCAGCCGGCCAGAGGGCCGGGATGCGCAAGCCAAGGATCGACCAGGTCCCCCTCTGCGTGCTGCCGATCCTGCTACCACAACCCTCGGTCCAGTCAGATCTTAGACTGGGAATGAACACTGTATGCCTAAGCTAACCGACGAAACGAGTGGGCGGGTGGGCGGGCACTACGCAGGCCAGAGAGGCAGGATGCGCAAGCCATGGATCGATAGGGTGGTAGGTGGGTTTAGGCACATCTTCATATTTCTACCGTGCCAATACCATTTTTTTGGCTTGTAAATTCATACAGTGGTCCCTTAAGCCTTCATGTGAAGTTTCATGGCAAGACGACTCGTTTTCTATTTTTCACGATTTTTGGAACTTTTTACGGTTCGGGATTTTTTAAAATTTTTTCAGAAGGAGTTTTCAACCCAAACTTGTAGACATGATCTTTGTATTTTTGTTGGTACGCACAAAAAAATTCAGCTAAAAACTCGAAGTGTACAAGATTTTGTGACCATTTGAAAAAAGTGTCCACATTTCAGACATTTTTATGGCTACTGGCAGCAAACCTATAAAATCTCAAATGCTCTTTAAAAGGGTGTGAGTTCTCGAGGTTTGATGAGGGATAGGGGGCCAATATAAGGGCCAAGAACCAGCACCCATCACACATCATGTGCGCACACCCCACTAGCTCCTCCCGATCGTCGGAATCCTAATGCCGTCGGTCAGGTTCTCCGGCGATGGTGTCTCGGTGAAGAAAAATACGGCACCAGCACATGCCCGAGCCCAGCAAGTGCTGCCGCAACCCTCGGTCTAATCCGATCTTAGACTAGGAATGAACTCCGTATGCCTAAGTTAACCCACGAAATGAGGGGCGGGATCTCAGTCGGCTAGAGGGGCGGGATGCGCATGCCGGGAATCGATCCTATTTTTCTATGGTAAGACGACTCGTTTTCTATTTTTCACGATTTTCAAACTTTTTACGGTTCGGGATTTTTTAAAATTTTTTTAGAAAGAGTTTTATCCCTAAACTTTGTAGTCATGATCCTTGTATTTTTATTGG
The DNA here is from genome assembly GCF_002303985.1 of Durio zibethinus. The sequence continues at coordinate 15,643,169 of NW_019168159.1, forward strand.
CATGCACAAAAATATTCAGCTAGAAACTCGAAGTGTACAAGATTTTGTGACCATTTGAAAAAAGTGTTCCCATTTCAGACACTTTAATGGCTACTGGCAGCAAACCTGTAAAATCTCAAATGCTCTTTAAGGGGGTGTGAGTTCTCAAGGTTTGATGAGGGATAGGGGCCAATATAAGGGCCAAGTACCAGCAGCCATCGCACATCATGTGCGCACACCCCCCCGGCCACCCCCGATCACCGGAACCCCAATGCCGCTGGTCAGGTTCTCCGACGATGGTGTCCAGGTGAAGAAAAATACGGCACCAGCACATGCCTGAGCCCAGCATGTGCTGTCGCAACCTTCGGTCTGGTCTGATCTTAGACTGGGAATGAACTCCGTATGCTTAGACTGGGAATGAACTCCGTATGCCTAAGTCAACCCATGAAACGAGCGTGCGGGCGCTCAACCGACCAAAGGGACGGGATGCGCAAGCCAGGGATCGGTCGGGTCCCTCTCTGCATACTGCCGAGCCTGCTGCCGCAACCCTTGGTCGGATCCGATCTTAGACTAGGAATGAACTTCGTATGCGTAAGCCAACCGACGAAACGGGCGGGCGGGCGGACGGGCACTACGCTAGCCAGAGAGGCGTAATGCTCAATTCTTGGATCGATAGGGTGGTAGGTGGGTTTAGGCACATCTTCATATTTCTGCCATGCCAATGCCATTTTTTTGGCTTGTAAATTCATACAATGGTCCCTTAAGCCTTCACGTGAAGTTTCATGGCAAGACGACTCATTTTCTATTTTTCACGATTCTCGAAACTTTTTATGGTTCTGGATTTTTTAAAATTTTTTCAGAAGGATTTTTGGCCCCAAACTTGGTAGACGTGATCCTTGTATTTTTGTTGGCAAGCACAAAAAAATTCAGCTAAAAACTCAAAGTTTACAAGATTTTGTGACCATTCGAAAAAAGTGTCCCCATTTCAGACACTTTAATGGCTGCTGGCAGCAAACCTGTAAAATCTCAAATGCTCTTTAAAAGGGGTGTGAGTTCACGAGGTTTGATGAGGGATAGGGGGGAAATATAAGGGCTAAGTACCAGCACCCATCGCACATCATGTGGGCATACCCCCCCGACCACCCCTGATTGACTGAACCCAATGCCGTCGGTCAGGTTCTCCGGTGATGGTGTCCCGACGAAGAAAAATGCGATGCCAGCACATGCCTGAGCCCAGCATGTGCTGTCGCAACCCTCGGTCCGGTCCGATCTTAGACTGGGAATGAACTCTGTATGCTTACACTGGGAATGAACTCCGTATGCTTAAGTCAACCCATGAAACGAACGTACGGGCACTCAGCAGTTCAGAGGGGTGGGATGCGCAAGCCGGGGATCGGCCGGGTCCCCCTTTGCATGCTCTCGATCCTGCGACTGCAACCCTCGATCCGATCCAATCTTAGACTGGGAATGAACTCAGTATGCCTAAGCCAATCAACGAAACGGGCGGGCAGGCGGGCAAGCGGGCACTACGTCGACCAGAGAGGCGGGATGCACAAGCAGTGGATCGATAGGGTGGTAGGTGGGTTTAGGCCTATCTTCATATTTCTGCCATGCCAATGCCATTTTTCTGGCTTGTAAATTCATACAATGGTACCTTAAGCCTTCATCTGAAGTTTAATGGCAAGACGACACGTTTTCTATTTTTCACGATTTTTGAAACTTTTTACGGTTCGGGATTTTTTAAAATTTTTTCAGAAGGAGTTTTGGCCCCAAACTTGGTGGACGTGATCCTTGTATTTTTTTTGGCATGCACAAAAACATTCAGCTAAAAACTCGATGTGTACAAGATTTTGTGACCATTTGAAAAAAGTGTCCCCATTTTAGACACTTTAATGGCTATTGGCAGCAAACCTGTAAAATCTCAAATGCTGTTTAAGGGGGTGTGAGTTCTTGAGGTTTGATGAGGGATAGGGGGCCAATATAAGGGCCAAGTACCAGCACCCATCGCACATCATGTGCGCATACCCCCCGGTCCCACCTGTCGCTCGAACCCCAATGCCGTCGGGCAGGTTCTCCGAAGATGGTGTCCCGACGATGAAAAATGCGACACCAGCACATGCCCGAGCCCAGCATGTGCTGCTGCAACCCTTGGTTCAGTTCGATCTCAGACTGGGAATGAACTCCATATGCCTAAGTCAACCCAGAAAACGAGCGTGCGGGCGCTCAGCCGGCCAGAGGGGTGGGATGCGCAAGCCGGGGTTCGGTTGGGTCACCTTCTGCGTGTTGTCGATCCTGCTGTTGCAACCCTCGATCTGATCCACTCTTAGACTGGGAATTAACTCCGCATGCTAAGCCAACCGACGAAACGGACAGGCGGGTGGGCCGGCGGGCACTACGCCGGCCTGAGAGGCGGGATGCACAAGCCATGGATCGATAGGGTGGTAGGTGGGTTTAGGCCCATCTTCATATTTCTTCCATGCCAATGCCATTTTTCTGGCTTGTAAATTGATACAATGGTACCTTAAGCGTTCATGTGAAGTTTCATGGAAAGACGACTCGTTTTTTAGTTTTCATGATTTTTGAAACTTTTTACGGTTCATGATTTTTTAAAATTTTTTCAGAAGGAGTTTTGGCCCCAAACTTGGTAGAGTGACCCTTGTATTTTTGTTGGCATTTACAAAAAGATTCAGCTAAAAACTCGAAGTGTACAAGATTTTGTGACCATTTGAAAAAAGTGTCTTAATTTCAGACACTTTAATGGCTACTGGCAGCAAACCTATAAAATCTCAAATGCTCTTTAAGGGGGTGTGAGTTCTCGAGGTTTGATGAGGTATAGGGGGCCAATATAAGGGCCAAGTACCAGTACCCATCGCACATCATGTGCGCACACCCCCCCGGTGCCCCCCATCATCGGAACCCCAATGCCGCCGGTCAGGTTCTCAGACGGTGGTGTCCCGGCGTAGAAAAATGGAGCACCAGCACATGCCTGAGCCCAGCATGTGCTGCGGCAACCCTCGGTCCAGTCCGATCTTAGACTGGGAATGAACTCCGTATGCTTAGACAAGGAATGAACTCCGTATGCCTAAGTCAGCCCAAGAAACGAGCGTTCGGGCACTCAGCCTACGAGAAGGACGGGATGCTTAGGCCGGGGATCGGTCGGGACCCCCTCTGCGTGCTGTCGATCCTGCTACTGCAACGCTCGGTCTGGTCCGATCTTAGACTGGGAATGAACTTCGTATGCCTAAGCCAATCGACGAAATGGGCGGGCGGGCGGATGGGCACTACGTCGGTCAGAGAGGCGAGATGCGCAAGCCATGGATCGATAGGGTGGTAGGTGGGTTTAGGCACATCTTCATATTTCTGCCATGCCAATGCCTTTTTTCTGGCTTGTAAATTCATACAATGGTCCCTTAAGCCTTCATGTGATGTTTCATGGCAAGACGACTCGTTTTCTATTTTTCACGATTTTTGAAACTTTTTATGGTTCGGGATTTTTTAAAATTTTTTCAGAAGGAGTTTTGGAACCAAACGTGGTAGACATGATCCTTGTATTTTTGTTGGCATGCACAAAAAAATTCAGCCAAAAACTCGAAGTGTACAAGATTTTGTGACCATTTGAAAAAAGTGTCCCCATTTCAGACACTTTGATGGCTACTCACAGCAAACCTGTAAAATCTCAAATGCTTTCTAAGGGGGTGTGAGTTCTTGAGGTTTGATGAGGGATAGGGGGCCAATATAAGGGCCAAGTACCAGCACCCATCACACATCATTTGCGCAAACCCCCCCGCCCCCCCGATCGTCGGAACCCCAATGCCACCAGTCAGGTTCTCCGGCGATGGTGTCCCGGTGAAGAGAAATGCGGCACTAGCACATGCTCGAGCCCAACATGTGCTGCCACAACCCTCGGTCTGGTCCGATCTTAGATTGGGAATGAACTCCGTATGCCTAAGTCAACCCACGAAATGAGCGTGCGGGCGCTTAGCCGGCCAAAGGGGCGGAATGTGCAACCCGGGGATCGGTCGGGTCCCCTTCTACGTGCTGTCGATCCTGCTACCATAACCCTCGATCTAGTCTGATCTTAGACTGGGAATGAACTCCGTATGCCTAAGCCAAACGTCGAATCGAACGGGCAGGCGGACGGGCACTACGTCGGCCAGAGAGGCGTGATGCGCAAGCCGTGGATTGGTTGGATCCCTCTATGCGTGCTGTTGATCCTACTATCGTAACCCTCGGTCTGGTCTGATCTTAGAATGGGAATGAACTCCGTACGCCTAAGCCAATCGACGAATCGAGTGGGCGGGTAGGCGGGCACGAAGCCGACTAGAGAGGCGGGATGCGCAAGCCGTGGATCGATAGGGTGGTAGGTGGGTTTAGGCATATCTTTATATTTCTGCCGTGCCAATGCCATTTTTCTAGCTTGTAAATTCATACAATGGTCGCTTAAGCCTTCTTGTCAAGTTTCATGGCACGACGACTCATTTTCTATTTTTCATGATTTTTGAAACTTTTTACGCTTCAGGATTTTTTTAAATTTTTTCAGAAGGTGTTTGGCCCCAAACTTGGTAGACGTGATCCTTGTATTTTTGTTGGCATGTACAAAAACATTCAGCTAAAAACTCAAAGTGTACAAGATTTTGTGACCATTTAAAAAAGTGTCCCCATTTCAGACACTTTAATGGCTACTGGCAACAAACCTATAAAATCTCAAATGCTCTTTAAAGGGGTGTGAGTTCTCGAGATTCGATGAGGGATAGGGGGCCAATATAAGGGCCATGTACCAGGACCCATCGCACATCATGTGCGCACCCCCCCCGGCCCTCCGATCGCCGGAACCCCAATACCACCGTTCAGGTTCTCCGACGATGGTGTCCTGACGAAGAAAAATGCGGCACCAGCACATGCCCGAGCCCAGCATGTGCTGCTGTAACCCTCGGTCCAGTCTGATCTTAGACTGGGAATGAACTCCGTATGCTTAGACTGGCAATGAACTCCGTATGCCTAAGTCAACCCACGAAACGGGCGTACGGGCGCTCAGTCGGCCAGAGGGGCGGGATGCGTAAGCTGGGGATCAGTCGGGTCCGCCTCTGCGTGCTGCCGATCCTGCATCCGCAACCCTCAGTCCTATTTGATCTTAGATTGGGTATGAACTTCGTTTGCCTAAGCCAACCGACATAACTAGCGGGCAGGCGGGCGGGCACTACGTCGGCCAGAGAGGTGGGATGCGCAAGCCGTGGATCGATAGGGTGGTAGGTGGGTTTAGGCACATCTTCATATTGCTGCCATGCCAATGCCATTTTTTTGGCTTGTAAATTAATACAATGGTCCCTTAAGCCTTCATGTGAAGTTTCATGGCAAGACGACTCGTTTTCTATTTTTTACGATTTTCAAAACTTTTTACGGTTCGAGATTTTTTAAAATTTTTTCAGAAGGAGTTTTGGCCCCCAAACTTGGTAGACGTAATCCTTGTATTTTTTTTGGCATGCATAAAACCTTTCAGCTAAAAACTCGAAGTGTACAAGATTTTGTGACCATTTGAAAAAAGTGTCCCCATTTTCAGACACTTTAATGGCTACTGGCAGCAAACCTGTAAAATCTCAAATGCTCTTTAAGGGGGTGTGAGTCTCGAGGTTTGATGAGGGATAGGGGGCCAATATAAGGGCCAAGTACCAGCACCCATCGCACATCATGTGCGCAAACCCCCCTGCCCCCCCGATCGCCGGAACCCGAATGCCACCGGTCAGGTTCTCCGGCGATGGTGTCCCGACGAAGAAAAATACGGCACCAGCACATGCCTGAGCCCAGCACATGCCGCAACCCATGGTTCGGTCCGATCTTAGACTAGGAATGAATTCCGTATGCTTAGATTGGGAACGAACTCCGTATGCCTAAGTCAACCCACAAAACGAACATGTGGGCGCTCAGCCGGCCAGAGGGGCGGGATGCGCAAGTCGGGGATTGGTCGGGTCCCCTCTGTGTGCTGTCGATCCTGTTGCCGTAACCCTCGATGCAGTCTGATCTTAGACTAGGAATGAACTCCGTATGCCTAAGCCAACCGATGAAACGAGTGGGCAGATGGGCGAGCACTACTCTAGCCAGAGAGGCGGGATGCGCAAACCGTGGATCGATAGGGTGGTAGGTGGGTATAGGCACCTCTTCTTATTTCTGTCATGCCAATGCCATTTTCTTGGCTTGTAAATTCAGACAATGGTCCCTTAAGCCTTCATGTGAAGTTTCATGGCAAGACGACTCGTTTTCTATTTTTCATGATTTTTCAAACTTTTTAAGGTTTGGGATTTTTTAAAATTTTTTCAGAAGGAGTTTTGGCCCCAAACTTGGTAGACGTGATCCTTGTATTTTTTTTGGCATGCACAAAAAAATTCAGCTAAAAACCTCGAAGTGTACAAGATTTTGTGACCATTTGAAAAAAGTGTCCCCATTTCAGACACTTCAATGGCTACTGGCAGCAAACCTGTAAAATCTCAAATGCTCTTTAAGGGGGTGTGAGTTCTCGAGGTTTGATGAGGGATAGGGGACCAATATAAGGGCCAAGTACTAGCACCCATCGCACATCATGTGCACTCCCCCCCATCCCCCCGATCGTCGGAACCCCAATGCCGTCGGTCAGGTTCTCCGGTGATGGTGTCTCGGTCTGGTCCGATCTTAGACTGGGAAAAAACTCCGTATGCCTAAGCCAACCGACGAAACGGGCTGGCGGGCGGGCGGGCACTATGTCGGCCAGAGAGGCGAGATGCGCAAGCCGTGGATCGATAGGGTGGTAGGTGGGTTTAGCCACATCTTCATATTTCTACCATGCCAATGCCATTTTTCTGGCTTGTAAATTCATACAATTGTCCCTTAAGCCTTCATGTGAAGTTTCATGGCAAGACGACTCGTTTTTTATTTTTCAAGATTTTCAAAACATTTCACGGTTCGGGATTTTTTCAAATTTTTTCAGAAGCCTTTTTGGCCCTAAACTTGTTAGACGTGATCCTTGTATTTTTGTTGGCATGCACAAAAAAATTCAGCCAAAAACTCGAAGTGTACAAGATTTTGTGACCATGTGAAAAAAGTGTCCCCATTTCAGACACTTTAATTGCTACTGGCAGCAAACCTGTAAAATCTCAAATATTCTTTAAGGGGGTGTGAGTTCTCGAGCTTTGATGAGGGATAGGGGCCCAATATAAGGGCCAAGTACCAGCACCCATCGCACATGATGTGTGCACACCCCCCCCGGCCCCCTCGATCGTCCGAACCACAATGCCGTCGGTCAGGTTCTCCGACGATGGTGTCCCAACGAAGAAAAATATGGCACCAGCACATGCCCGAGCCCAGCATGTTCTACCGCAACCCTCGGTCCGGTCTAATCTGACACTGGGAATGAACTCCATATGCCTAGATAGGGAATGAACTCCGTATGCCTAAGTCAACCCACGAAACGAGCGTGTGGGCGCGTAGTCGGCCAGAGGGGCGGGATGCGCAAGCCGAGGATCGGTTGGGTCCCCCTTTGCGTGCTGTCGATCCTGCTGCTGTAACCCTCAGTCTGGTCCAATCTTAGACTGGGAATGAACTCTGAATGCCTAAGCCAACCGATGAAACGAGGGGGTGGGCGGGCGGGCACTATGCCGGCCAGAGAGACGAGATGCGCAAGCCGTGGATCGATAGGGTGGTAGGTGGGTTTAGGCACATCTTCGTATTTCTACCGTGCCAATGCCATTTTCTGGCTTGTGAATTCATACAATGGTCCCTTAAGCCTTCATGTGAAGTTTCATGGCAAGATGACTCGTTTTCTATTTATCATGATTTTCGAAATTTTTTAAGGTTCGAGATTTTTTAAAATTTTTACATAAGGAGTTTTGGCCCCAAACTTGGTAGACATGATCATTGTATTTTTGTTGGCATGCAAAAAAAATTCAACTAAAAACTCGAAGCGTGCAAGATTTTCTGACCATTTGAAAAAAGTATCCCCATTTCAGACACTTTAATGGCTACTAGAAGCAAACCTGTAAATCTCAAATGCTCTCTAAGTGAGTGTGAGTTCTCGAGGTTTGATGAGAGATAGGGGGCCAATATAAGGGCCAAGTACCAGCACCCATCGCACATCATGTGTGCACACCCCCTCGGCCCCCCCGATCGTCGGAACCCCAAAATTGCCAGTCAGGTTCTCCGACGATAGTGTCCCGGTGAAGAAAAATGCGGCACCAGCACATGCCCGAGCCCAGCATGTGCTGCTGCAACCCTCAGTCCGATCCGATCTTAGACTGTGAATGAACTCCGTATGCCTAAGCCAACCGACAAAACGAGCGGGTAGGCGGGCATGTGCTACATCGGCCAGAGAGGCGGGACGCGCAAGTCGTGGATCGATAGGGTGGTAGGTGGGTTTTGGCACATCTTCATATTTCTACCGTGCCAATGCCATTTTTCTGGCTTGTAAATTCATACAATGGTCCCTTAAGCCTTCATGTGAAGTTTAATGGCAAGATGACTCGTTTTCTATTTTTCAGGATTTTTGAAACCTTTTACGGTTCGGGATTTTTTGAAATTTTTTCAGAAGGAGTTTTGGCCCCAAACTTGGTACACGTGATCCTTGTATTTTTGTTGGCAGGCATAAAAAAACTCAGCTAAAAACTCGAAGTGTACAAGATTTTGTGACCATTTGAAAAAAATGTCCCCATTTCAGACACTTTAATGGCTACTGGCAACAAACCTGTAAAATCTCAAATGCTCTTTAAGGGGGTATGAGTTCTCGAGGTTTGATGAGGGATAGGGGGCCAATATAAGGGCCAAGTACCAGCACCCATCGCACATCATGTGCGCACACCCCCCGGCCCCCCCAATCACCGGAACCCTAATGTCGTCGATCAGGTTCTTCGATGATGGTGTCCCGACAAAGAAAAATACGGCACCAACACATGCTTGAGCCCAGCATGTGCTGCTCCAACCCTCGGTCCGGTCCAATCTTAGACTGGGAATGAACTCCATATGCCTAAGTCTACCCACGAAACGAGCGTGCGGGCGCTCAGTCGGCCAGAGGGGCGAGATACGCAAGTCGGGGATCGGTCGGGTCCCCCTCTTCGTGCTGTCGATCCTGCTGCCGCAACACTCAGTCCCATCCAATCTTAGACTGGGAATGAACTACGTATGCTTAAGCCAACCGATGAAAAGAGCGGGCGGACGGGCAGGCACTATGTCGGCCAGAGAGACGGGATGCGAAAGCCGTGCATCGATAGCATGGTAGGTGGGTTTAGGCACATCTTCATATTTCTACCGTGACAATGCCATTTTTCTACTTGTTAAATTCATACAATTGTCCCTTAAGCCTCATGTGAAGTTTCACTGCAGGATGATCCTTTTCTATCTTTTTCTGATTTCTTTAAACTTTGTAAGATTCAGTTTTTTTATTTTTTCAGAGAGTTTTGGCCCAAAGCTTGGCACACGTGGTCCTTGTTTTTTGTTGGCATGCATAAAAAATTCAGCTAAAACCCGAAGTGTAAATTTTGTGACCATTTGAAAAAAGTGTTCCCATTTCAGACACTTTAATTGGCTACATGGCAGCAACTTGTAAATCTCAAATGCCTTTAAGGGGTGAGTTCTCTAGGGTTTGATGAGAGATAGGTGAGAAAAATATAAGGGCAAGTACAGCACATCGTGACATCATGTGCGCACACCCCCCGGCCCCCCCGATCGTCGGAACCCCAATGCCACCGGTCAGGTTCTCCGACGATGGTGTCCCGACGAAGAAAAATACGGCACCAGCACATGCCCGAGCCTAGCATGTGTTGCCGCAACCCTCGGTCCTGTCCGATCTTAGACTGGGAATGAACTCCGTATGCCCAAGTGAACCCATGAAACGAGCGTGTTGGATGCGCAAGCCAGGGATCAGCCGGGTCCCCCTCTGCGTGCTACCTATCCTGCTGTCACAACCCTCGATCCGATCTGATCTTAGACTGAGAATGAACTCCGTATGCCTAAGCCAACTGACGAAACGAGCGAGCGGGCTGGTGGGCACTACGTCGCCCAGAGAGGTGGGATGAGCAAGCCGTGGATCGATAGGGTGGTAGGTGGGTTTAGGCACATCTTCATATCTCTGCCTTGCCAATGCCATTTTTCTGGCTTGTAAATTCATACAATGGTCCCTTAAGCCTTCATGTGAAGTTTCATGGAAAGACGACTCGTTTTATCTATTTTTCATGATTTTTGAAACTTTTTACGGTTTGGGATTTTTTAAAATTTTTTCAGAAGGGGCTTTGGCCCCAAACTTGGTAGTCGTGATCCTTGTATTTTTGTTGGCATGCATAAAAAAATTCAGCTAAAAACTCGAAGTGTACAAGATTTTGTGACCATTTGAAAAAGTGTCCCCATTTCAGACCTTTTAATGGCTACTGGCAACAGACCTGTAAATTCTCAAATGCTCTTTAAAGGGGTGTGAGTTCTCGAGGTTTGATAAGGGATAGGGGGCCAATATAAGGGCCAAGTACCAACACCCATCGCACATCATGTGCGCACAGACCCCTCGCCCACCCAGATCGTTGGAACCCTAATGTTGTCGGTCAGGTTCTCCGACGATGGTGTCCGACGAAGAAAAATGCGGCACCAGCACATGCCCGAGCCCAGCATGTGCTGCCGTAGCCTTCATTTTGGACCGATCTTAGATTGGGAATGAACTCCGTATGCTTAGACTAGGAATGAACTCCGTATGCCTAAGTCAACCCACGAAACGAGCATGTGGGCGCTCAGCCGACCAGAGGGGCGGGATGCACAAGCCAGGGATCGGCCGGGTCCCCCTCTGCGTGCTGCCGATCTTGTTGCCACAACCCTCAATCTGGTCCGATCTTAGACTGGGAATGAACTCTGTATGCCTAAGCCAACCGACGAAACGAGCGGGTGGGCACTACGCCGGCCAGAGTGGCAGGATGCGCAAGTCGTGGATCGATAGGGTGGTAGGTGGGTTTAGGCACATCTTAATATTTCTGCCATGCCAATGTGATTTTTCTGGCTTGTAAATTCATACAATGGTCCCTTAAGCCTTCATGTGAAGTTTCATGGCAAGACGACTCGTTTTCTATTTTTCACGATTTTCAAAACTTTCTGCGGTTTGGGATTTTTTAAAATTTTTTTAGAAGGAGTTTTGGCTCCAAACTTGGTAGACATGATCCTTGTATTTTTGTTGGCATGCACAAAAAAATTCATCTAAAAACTTGAAGTCCACAAGATTTTGTGACCATTTGAAAAAGTATCCCCATTTCAGACACTTTAATGGCTACTGGCAACAAACCTGTAAAATCTCAAATGCTCTTTAAGGGGCTATGAGTTCTTGAGGTTTGATGAGGGATAGGGGGCCAATATAAGGGCCAAGTACCAGCGCCCATTGCACATCATGTGCGTACACCCCCTGGCCCCCCCAATCGCCGGAACCCCAATGCCGTCGGTAAGATTCTCCGACGATGGTGTCCCGACGCAGAAAAATGTGGCACCAGCACATGCCTAAGCCCAGCATGTGCTACAGCAACCCTCGGTCCAGTCTGATCTTAGACTGGGAATGAACTCCATATGCTTAGACTAGGAATGAACCCTGTATGCCCAAGTCAACCCACGAAACGAGCGTGCGGGCGCTCAACCGGCCAGAGGGGCGGGGTGCGCAAGTTGGGGATCGATCGGGTCCCCCTCTATGTGTTGTTGATCCTACTATCACAACCCTTGATCCAATCGGATCTTAGACTGGGAATAAACTCCATATGCCTAAGCCAACCGACGAAAAGAGCGGGCGGGCGGACGGGCACTACGCCGGCCAGAGAGCCGGGATGCGCAAGCCATGGATCGATAGGGTGGTAGGTGGGTTTAGACACATCTTCATATTTTTGCCATGCCAATGCCATTTTTTTGGCTTGTAAATTCATAGAATGGTCCCTTAAGCCTTCATGTGAAGTTTCATGGCAAGACGACTCGTTTTCTATTTTTCACAATTTTGGAAACTTTTTACGGTTCGGGATTTTTTAAAAGTTTTCAGAAAGAGTTTTGGCCCCAAACTTGGTAGACGTGATCCCTGTATTTTTTTGGCATGCACAAAAAAATTCAGCTACAAACTCGAAGTGTACAAGATTTTGTGACCATTTGAAAAAAGTGTCCCCATTTTAGACACTTTAATGGCTACTGGCAACAAACCTGTAAAATCTCAATTGCTCTTTAAGGGGGTGTGAGTTCTCGAGGTTTGATGAGGGATAGGGGGCCAATATAAGGGCCAAGTGCCAGCACGCATAGCACACCATGTGCGTACACCCCTCCGGGCCCCTCCGATCGTCGGAACCCCGATCGTCGGAACCCCAATGCCCCCGGTCAGGTTCTCCGGCGATGGTGTCCCAGCAAATAAAAATACGATACCAGCACATGCCCGAGCCCAGCATGTGCTGCCGCAACCCTCGGTCCGATCTGATCTTAGACTGGGAATGAACTCCGTATGCTTAGACTGGGAATGAACTCCGTATGCCTAAGTCAACTCGCGAAACGAGCGTGCGGGCGCTCAGTCGGCCAGAGGGGCAGGATGCTCAAGCTGGGGATCGGTCAGGTCCCCCTCTGCGTGCTGCCAAACCTACTACCGCAACCCTCAGTCTGATCCGATCTTAGACTGGGAATGAACTCCGTATGCCTAAGCAAACCAACGAAACGAGTGGGCGGGCGGGCGGGCACTACGCCGGCAAGAGAGG
>NW_019168159.1:15656845-15878291 GCF_002303985.1 Durio zibethinus
CTGTTCTTCCAATATTCCACTATGTCCCATAGTTCTTCCACATCCTTCTTGGATCCCTTCAAAGGTCTACTATCAACCTTAATTTCTTATTTTCTTGATGCAGATCTTACAGATCCCTCTTTCAATACTTTTCGTTCTTTAGTCAACTTCTGTACTGCATCATTTTTCATCATCAAATCATATCTTAGTTGGTTAACCTGATCCATCATAGCCATTTTTTCTTTCTCTAACCTTTTCTTTTCAATCTCAAACTCTCGTTGAGCGATCTCAAGAGTCGACAATATCGATACTGAAACAGGAACCGATAACTTCTCTTGAAACATCAGCTGGTAGAGGCCTAATTTCGTAACTCTTCATCCTCCACACAGTAACCTTCAGCAACATATCTGTGAGTCTAGCTGGGCTCATTCAGTTGACCTGCTTCCATGCTTTGATGATTTCACGAACCCCTTTTCATATAACCGGGTGTTTCATAATCAACTCGAGTGAACCAAGCCTATGAGTCATAGGGATGAACTGTCGTGAATCATATTGTCTTTCAACCATAAGGGGTGCGTAACTCACTGCCCCTATATTCCTAACAGAGGTACCCATGACTCATCTCCACAAACTATATAAGATAGCCATCGAAAGCATCCATGGTGCCCCCTCCATGTACATCTTCGCTAGTGAGCTTAAAAAGGAATGCCAACCATTGACTTTTTGTCCAATCTTTCTTCATTCTTTAGTCATAAACTCCTTGATAGGACGTGAAATGCATGGAGAATGTCGAAATGATGTCTTCTCTTTTCCCCAAAAAATGGCTTCTGAGCCAGAGAAAAGTACTGAGCACACCCCATAAATCGTCCTTCACCCTTCTTCGACAAAAATTAAGTGATCTAATAGTTTCTGCCAAAATAGTTGGTGAAGGGTTTATACCTTTATCTAATTGCTCAAAGAAAATCAACCACTGATGCTTTTATATGTCCTAAAACTTAGGAAATATCATCAATCCATAGAGGCCAAAGCAAACACATGCAACCCCTGATCAGTATCAATATACTTTTTATGTACTCAAGCAGAAAAAGCTGATGGAATGGTCTCAACCCTATTTTTTTCTTTCTTGTGCTTGTCTATCTCTTCAACCTCCATTTGCATGATCTTGGCTAATTTTTTTTCTATATCCGATGGTCTTATGCTCTTTCCAATAGATCTTGTCTTGATTGGTAGACTCTATCCGAAGTAAAGAAGAATATTCTTCGATCGTGGGAGCCAAGTCTTCTTGGTTGAATACAAAGCATCGATAAGATAGATCCCAGAACTGTATTACGGCTCTCATTAGCTGTTCATCAACCTTCACAGACATAAGCAGTGCCACATCCCCATATTTCTTGGAAAAAATTTTTTTTTCTCTGTTCTCCACTGTTTCCAAATGGCTTTCAATTCTGATATATTATTCTGATCGAGATCCATATGCACTGACTGTGGTAGCACCGATATATGACCATTTACTAAGCAATCTCCTTCTTTCCCCTGAGTACCTTATGAATGGCTCTTAACCTCTAAGTAGCTCTCACACACAGACGACATCCTTTAGGTTTTTTTGAAATTTTTTTTTTGTTGAAGATTGGTCCAAAACAATACCCTCTAAAAAATGGTACCTATATGATGCATGCAACAAAATTGAAGACAATAAAACAAATCAAGAATGTAAATAAAACAAATAAATAAAACTGAGTAAATGAATGAACAAGCATATCAGAATATACGTAGTGTCCTAATTTAGATAATTTTCTCGTAAAAGGGACAGTATGGCTCTATCCTAAAGTTGGACTTCAGGGTTCACTATATGTCGGGTTAAGATTTACATGTCTAAAGGTTCCCAGACTATTCCTCACATCATCGTCCATTATAGACTAGTAAGGCTCCCCGATCCTCACCCATTACAGGCTATTAATGGAACGGGTTCAATCTGAGTGGAAGTGTTTCGCTAGCAAATGCGGAGGTTATCACCTCACGAGAGCGTAGCTACTTCACTTCCTCCTAAAAGGATGGAGCCCGGGTATAGAGCTGATGTATGCGAGTGAATATGCAAAGTGTGTGCAAGGTAATGTATTAATCAAAATAACATGAATAAATCAAAAACAAAATCAAAATGAAGTAATAACTAGCACATAATTTATTTCATTTATTAACATGACTATTTTTAGAAAAATAAAATAAAAAAAATTAAATTAAATATCAAATAAAATCAATTAAATCCAACTGTTGTCAATAGTGCATAATTTAAATTTTGGCCTGACTCTCAAATAATTCCCCAGTGGAGTCGCCAAGCTGTCGTAATAGTTTTGGGACCGTCAGACGTAAAAATGAGTTTAAAATCGAGAAAAATAAAAAAGAGGGAGTCACCACCAATCTTTGTTAGGGTGTGATTGGCCACCCAAAAGTTTATCTTTTTAATAAAACTATAAAAACGAGTTTGAAGTCTTATCAAAAAGATAAATTTCGGTCTGCGAAAAATCAGGTTGGGTCCAGGAGTCGATTACGCGTGGGGAAGGATTAGCACCCCCACAACGCCCATAAACTGGTACCATTTAATTATGTGCTATTTTCGACATTAGATAAAAATGGTTTTAATTTGAAATTTAACATTAATTCCCTTCATTTAAAAAAAATTTGCTAAAATATTTATTTAGAAATATTGAGAAAATCTTTAAGTTAAATAATTATCTTAAAATTCTCCATCGTCTAAGCAAAATTTAAAATAACTCTTTTCGCCTAAGATTTAACACAATAATCATTAAAATAAAATAATAATCTTTATAGGAAATAATTGTTAGTGACTCTCCAACATCTAGGCAGAGCTTAGGTGCGACTGTTTATATTTAAGATCCCAATTTTATTATACTTTTTATTTATTAATCTTATTATTAATATAAATTAAGAAATCGTGTGAAAAGACTTCACGAAGTAAAATTTCTTAAATACCCCATCATCTAGGCGGCATTCGGGAACAAATTACTTCAAATAGAATTTTCACACGTGTCCTTAGGATTTTTTTAGGACTTTGGATTTCAAGGATTTTGGATTTCGGGGGGTTTTGGATTTAATGGATTTTGGATTTTTAGGGGTTTTAGAATCCTAGGATTAAGAAATAGTGCTTAAGGTTTCGTTTTTTTAAGAAAATACGAACATCTCTAAAAATCCCCAACATCTAGGCGGATTTTTTAAGCAAGTTCGATTTTAATAATTTTTGAAGATTAATTAAAAATTTCTTATGTTTATTTATGAAAAATAATTAACAATAATTCCCCAACATCTAGGCTAAATTATTGTTTTAGAAAAATATTTTTATTCCCTCCAACATCTAGGTAGGGAAGATTATTATTATTTTTAAAGCATTTTAATATATTTTTTATTATTATTTGTTCTTAATTTTATTATTATTAAAACGATTAAACATTTATTCTAACAAATTTATAAATTTATCATGCATAAATATAAAAATATATTTAAAATAACAAAAAATAATAATAATAAAAAATTAGAAAATTAAAAAAAAAAATTTTTTTTAACCTGAACCGGACCGGTCAACGGTCCGGTCAACGCTGGTATGGGCGATCTGACCGATTCGGTAGTTGGATCGATGGTTCGGGTGATTTGATCGGTTCGGCGGTCAGATCGACGGTCCGAGCAATCTGACCGGTTCAATCCGGTCCATTGGCGATTCGTATGAACCGGTTCAAGGCTGGCTGGAACGGGTCGTTGGGTCGGGTTACGTGGATCTCGGGTCGGGTTCGGGTTAACGCGCAGATCCTTCTTTGGTTAAAACGGCGTCGTTTTGGGTTTTATTGAAACGACGTCGTTTTGGCTGTTGATAATTTATATAAAAGTAAAAAAAAAAATTTTCGTCATTTTTTTTAATCTTTCAAAAAAAAAATAGCTTTCTCTCTTTTTTTTTTTTCGTTTCCTTTTTTTTCTCTCCAGCCAACACAGGTGGTCGGTCGATCCTCCGTCGTTGCTGCCGCCGGTCGTCGGTCGGCGGTCACCGTTGACGGTGGTCAAAAATTTTTTCGAAAACACCAAAATGTTCCCCTCGACCTCCTGAGTTCGGATCTGAGGTCCCTTTCACCAAAAACGACCTTGATTCGCGTAGATCAAGTTTTGAAGTTTTCGATTTTTCTTCCCTTTCTTTTTTTTTTTTGGTGAAACTAACGATTTCTTGGCTTTTGCAGATGGCTCAGTGCTGAGGTTCCTCACCGTAGGCGAGGACTGTGTATTTTTTTATTTTTGTTTCTGTTTTCATTTTTTTTTTGGTTTTTTTTTTGCGTAAAAAATGGGGTCTGTCTGAGGGTGTTGAAGGGGAAGAATGGTTTTTTTTTTCAAGAGCTCAGATCCCTGGATTTTCGAAAATGGCTGGGGATTTTAAAGGGTTTCTACTTAGGGGGATCTAGGGCTGTAGGGTTGTTAGTTAGTGGTTACAGGGTGGCTGGTCGGGTAGTTGGTAAGGTAATTGGTCGGAGAGTTGGTTGGGTAATTGGTCGGGGAGTTGGTTGGGTAATTAGTCGGGGCAGTTCGACGTCGTACCAACCCCTTGACTTCTGTCTTATTTTCGTTTCATTTTTTTGTTTGTTGTTTTTTTTTGTTTATTTTTTTGTTTGTTTTGTTTAATATTATTATTATTAAAAATAAAATAAAATAAAATAGTAGACCCGGACAAAATCGGTATCTACACCGTATGCTTAGATAAGGAATGAACTCCGTATGCCTAAGTCAACCCACGAAACGAGCGTGCGGTTGCTCAGCTGGCTAGAGGGGAGGGATGCGTAAGCCGGGGATAGGTCGGGTCCCCCTCTACGTGCTACCGATCTTGCTGCCGTAACCCTCGATCTGATCCAATCTTAGACTGAGAATGAACTCCGTATGCCTAAGCCAAAAAATGAAACGAGCGGACGGGCAGGCGGGCACTATGCCGGCCAGAGAGGCGGGATGAGCAAGCCGTGGATTGATAAGGTGTAGGTGGGTTTAGGCACATCTTCATATTTTTGCCGTGCCAATGCCATTTTTTCTGGCTTGTAAATTCGTACAATGGTCCCTTAAGCCTTCATGTGAAGTTTCATGGCAAGACGACTCGTTTTCTATTTTTCATGATTTTTGAAACTTTTTACGGTTCGGGATTTTTTCAAATGTTTTCAGAAGGATTTTTGGCCCCAAACTTGGTAGACGTGATCCTTGTATTTTTGTTGGCATGCACAAAAAAAATTCAGCTAAAAACACGAAGTGTACAAGATTTTGTGACCATTTGAAAAAAAGTGTCCCCATTTCAGACACTTTAATGCCTACTGGTAGCAAACATGTAAAATCTCAAATGCTCTTTAAGGGGGTGTGAGTTCTCGAGGTTTGATGACGGATAGGGGGCCAATATACGGGCCAAGCACCAGCACCCATCGCACATCATGTGCGCACACCCCCCCTGTCCCCCCCATCGCCGGAACCCCAATGCCATTAGTCAGGTTCTCTGGCGATGGTGTCCCGGCTAAGAAAAATACGGCACCACGACATACCCGAGCCCAGCATGTGCTGCCGGAACCCTCGGTCCGGTCTGATCGTAGACTGGGAATGAACTCCATATGCTTAGACTGGGAATGAACTTCGTATGCCTAAGTCAACCCATGAAACGAGCGTGCGGGAGCTTAGCCGGCCAGAGGGGCGGGATGCGCAAGCAGGGGATCGGCTGGGTCCCCCTCTGCGTGCTGTTGATCCTGCTGCCGTAACCCTCAGTCCAGTCCAATCTTAGACTGGGAATGAACTCCGTATGCCTAAGCCAACCGATGAAACGGGCGGGCGGGCGAGCACTACGCCGACTAGAGAGGCGGGATGCGTAACCCGTGGATCGATAGGGTGGTAGGTGGGTGTAGGCACATCTTCATATTTTTGCCGTGCCAATGCCATTTTTTTTGGCTTGTAAATTCATAGAATGGTCCCTTAAACCTTCATGTGAAGTTTCATAGCAAGACGACTCGTTTTCTATTTTTCACGATTTTTGAAACTTTTTAAGGTTCGGGATTTTTTAAAATTTTTTTAGAAGGAGTTTGGGCCCGAAACTTGGTAGACATGATCCTTGTATTGTTTTTGGCATGCACAAAACAATTCAGCCAAAAACTGGAAGTGTACAAGATTTTGTGACCATTTGAAAAAAGTGTCGCCATTTTAGACACTTTAATGGCTACTGACAACAAACCTGTAAAATCTCAAATGCTCTTTAAGGGGGTGTGAGTTCTCGAGGTTTGATGAGGGATAAGGGGCCAATATAAGGGCCAACTACCAGCACCAATTGCACATCTTGTGCGCACACCCCCTGGGTCCCCCCCATCGCTGGAACCCCAATGCCACCGATCAGGTTCTCCAACGATGGTGTCCCGACGAAGAAAAATATGGAACCAGCACATGCCCGAGCCCAGCATGTGCTACCGCGACCCTCGGTCCAGTCCGATCTTAGACTGGGAATGAACTCCGTATGCCTAAGTCAACCCACGAAATGAGCGCGCGGGCGCACAACCGGCCAGAGGGGCGGGATGCGCAAGCCAAGGATCGGTCGGGTCCCCCTCTGCGTGCTATCGATCTTGCTACCGCAACCCTCGATCCAGTCCAATCTTAGACTGGGAATGAACTCCGTATGCCTAAGCCAACCGATGAAATGGCCAGGCGGGCAGGTGAGCACTACGTCGGCTAGAGAGGCGGGATTCGCAAGCCATTGATCGATAGGGTGTTAGGTGGGTTTAGGCACATCTTCATATTTATGCCGTGCCAATGCCATTTTTATGGCTTGTAAATTCATACAATGGTCCCTTAAGCCTTCATGTGAAGTTTCATGGCAAGACGACTCATTTTCTATTTTTCACAATTTTTGAAACTTTTTACGTTTCTAGATTTTTGAAAATTTTTTCAGAGGGAGTTTTAGCCCCAAACTTGGTAGACGTGATCCTTGTATTTTTTTTGGCGTGCATAAAAAAATTCAGTGAAAAACTCGAGGTGTACAAGATTTTGTGACCATTTGAAAAAAGTGTCCCCATTTCAAACACTTTAATGGCTACTGGCAGCAAACCTGTAAAATCTCAAATGCTCTTTAAGGGGGTGTGAGTTCTCGAGGTTTGATGAGGGATAGAGGGCCAATCTAAGGGCCAAGTACCAGCACCCATCGCACATCATGTGCGCATACCCCCTAGTCCCCCCATCGTCGGAACCCCAATGCCGCCGGTCAGGTTCTTCGGTGATGGTGTCCCGACGAAGAAAAATGCGGCACCAGCACATGCTCGAGCCTAGCATGTGCTGCCGCAACCCTCGGTCCGGTCCAATCTTAGACTGGGAATGAACTCCGTATGCCTAAGTCAACCCACGAAACGAGCGTACGGGCGCTCAGCCGGCCAGAAGGGCGGGATGTGCAAGTCGGGGATCGGTCGAGTCCCCCTCTGTATGCTGCCGATCCTACTGCCGCAACCCTTGGTCCGGTCTGATCTTAGACTGGGAATGAACTCCGTATGCCTAAGCCAACCGACGAAATGAGTGGGTGGACAGGCGAGCACTACGCCGACCAAAGTGGCGGGATGCGCAAGCGGTGGATCGATAGGGTGGTAGGTGGGTTTAGGCACGTCTTCATATTTCTGCCATGCCAATGCCATTTTTCTGGCTTGTAAATTCATACAATGGTCCCTTAAGCCTTCATGTGAAGTTTCATGCCAAGATGACTCGTTTTCTTTTTTTCATGATTTTCAAAACTTTTTACAGTTCGGAATTTTTTTAAATTTTTTCAGAAAAAGTTTTGTATCCAAACTTGGCAGACGTGATCCTTGTATTTTTCTTGGCATGCACAAAAAAATTCAGCTAAAAACTCGAAGTGTACAAGATTTTGTGACCATTTGAAAAAAGTGTCCCCATTTCAGACACTTTAATGGCTACTGGCAGCAAACCTGTAAAATCTCAAATGCTCTTTAAGGGGGTGTGAGTTCTGGAGGTTTGATGAGGGATAGGGGGCCAATATAAGGGCCAAGTACCAGCACCCATCGCACATCATGTGTGCACACGCACCTCGGCCCCCCCGATCGTCGGCACCCCAATGCCGCCGGTCAGGTTCTCCGACGATGGTGTCCCGGCGAAGAAAAATGCGGCACCAGCACATGCTCGTGCCCAGCATGTGCTGTCGCAACCCTCATTTCGGTCTGATCTTAGACTGGGAATGAACTCCGTATGCTTAGACTGGGAATGAACTCCGTAAGCCTAAGTCAACCCACGAAATGAGGGTGCGAGCGCTCAGCCAGCCAGAGGGGCAGGATGCGCAAGCCGGGGATCGGTCGGGTCCTCCTCTACGTGCTACCGATCCTGCTGCTACAACCCTTGGTCTGGTCCAATCTCAGACTGGGAATGAACTCCGTATGCCTAAGCCAACCGACAAAATGAGCAGGCGGGCGGGCACTACGTCGTCCAGAGAGGCGGGATGTGCAAGCCGTGGATCGGTAGGGTGGTAGGTGGGTTTAGGCACATCTTCATATTTATGCCGTGCCAATGCCATTTTTCAGGCTTGTAAATTCATACAATGGTCCCTTAAGCCTTCATGTGAAGTTTCATGGCAGGACGACTCATTTTTTATTTTTCACGATTTTAAAAATGTTTTACGGTTCGGGATTTTTTAAAATTTTTTCAGAAGGAGTTTTGGCCCCAAACTTGGTAGACGTGATCCTTGTATTTTTTTTGGCATGCACAAAAAAATTCAGCTAAAAACTTGAAGTGTACAAGATTTTGTGACCATTTGAAAAAACTGTCCCCATTTCAGACACTTTAGTAGCTACTGGCAGCAAACCTGTAAAATCTCAAATGCTCTTTAAAGGAGTGTGAGTTCTTGAGGTTTGATGAGGGATAGGGGGCCAATATAAGGGCCATGTACCAACACCTATCGCACATCATGTGTGCACACCCCACCCGGCCCCCCCGATCGCCGGAACCCCAATGCCGTTTGTCAGGTTCTCCGGCGATGTTGTGTCGGTGAAAAAAATGCGGCACCAGCAAATGGCCAAGCCCAACATGTGCTGCCGCAACCCTCAGTCCGGTCCGATCTTAGACTGGAAATGAACTCCGTTTGCTTAGACTGGGAATAAACTCTGTATGCCTAAGTTAACCTATGAAACGAGCGTGCGGGCGTTCAGCCGGCCAGAGGGGCAGGATGCGCAAGCCGGGGATCGGTTGGGTCCCCCTTTGTGTGCTGCCGTAACCCTCAGTCCGATCTGATCTTAGATTGGGAATGAACTTCGTATGCCTAAGCCAACCGACGAAATTAGCGGGCGGGCGGGCGGGCACTACACCGGCCAGAGAGGCGGGATGCGCAAGCCGTGGATCGATAGGGTGGTAGGTGGGTTTAGGCACATCTTCATATTTTTGCTGTGCCAATGCCATTTTTCTGGCTTATAAATTCGTACAATTTTCCCTTAAGCCTTCATGTGAAGTTTATGGCAAGACGACTCATTTTCTATTTTTCACGATTTTTGAAACTTTTTACGGTTCAAGATTTTTTAAAATTTTTTCAGAAGGAGTTTTGGCCCCAAACTTGGTAGACGTGATCCTTGTATTTTTTTTGGCATGCACAAAAACATTCAGCTAAAAACTCAAAGTGTACAAGATTTTGTGACCATTTGAAAAAAGTGTCCCCATTTCAGACACTTTAATGGCTACTGGCAGCAAACTTGTAAAATCTAAAATACTCTTTAAGGGTGTGTGTGTTCTCGAGGTTTGATGAGGTATAGGGGGCCAATATAAAAGCCAAGTACCAGCACCCATCGCACATCATCTGCGCACACCCCCCTGGCCCCCCTGAATGCCGGAACCACAATGCAGCCGATCAGGTTCTCCGTCGATGGTGTCCCAGCGAAGAAAAATGCGGCACCACCACATGCCCGAGCCCAGCATGTGCTGCCGCAACCCTCAGGCCGGTCCAATCTTAGACTGGGAATGAACTCCGTATGCTTAGACTGGGAATGAACTCCGTATGCCTAAGTCAACCCATGAAATAAGCATCCGGGTGCTCAGCCGGCCAGAGGGGCGGGATGCACAAGCCGGGGATCGGCCGAGTCCCTCTCTGTGTGTTGCCGATCCCACTGTCGTAACCCTCAGTCCGGTCTGATCTTAGACTAGGAATGAACTCTGTATGCCTAAGCCAACTGACGAAACGAGCGGGCGGGCGGGCGGGCACTACATCGGCTAGAGAGGCGGGATGCGCAAGCCGTGGATCGATAGGGTGGTAGGTGGGTTTAGGCACATCTTCATATTTCTGGTGTGCCAATGCCATTTTTTTGGCTTGTAAATTCATACAATGGTCCTTTAAGCCTTCATGTGAAGTTTCATGGCAAGACGACTCGTTTTCTATTTTTCACGATTTTCAAAACTTTTTATGGTTCGGGAATTTTTAAAAAAATTTTAGAATTAGTTTTGGCACCAAACTTGGTAGACGTGATCCTTGTATTTTTGTTGGCATGCACAAAAAAATTCAGCTAAAAACTTGAAGTGTACAAGATTTTGTAACCATTTGAAAAAAGTGTCCCCATTTCAGACACTTTAATGGCTACTGGTAGCAAACCTGTAAAATCTCAAATGCTCTTTAAGGGGGTGTGAGTTCTCGAGGTTTGATGAGGGATAAGGGGCCAATATAAGGGCCAAGTACCAGCACCCATCGCACATCATTTACGCACACCCCCCCGGCCCCCCCGATCGCCAGAACCCCAATGCCGCCGGTCAAGTTCTCCGACGATGGTGTCCCGACGAAGAAAAATGTGGCACCATCACATAATAGAGGCCAGCATGTGCTGCTGCAACCCTCGGTCCGGTCCGATCTTAGACTGGGAATGAGGGATAGGGGGCCAATATAAGGGCCAAGTACCAGTACCCATCGCACATTATGTGCCCACACTTCCCCCGACCCCTCCAATCGTCGGAACCCCAATGTCGCCGGTCAGGTTCTCCGACGATAGTGTTTCGGCGAAGAAAAATATGGCACTAGCACATGCTCGAGCCCAGCATGTGCTACCACAACCCTCGATCCGGTCCGATCTTAGACTGGGAATGAACTCCGTATGCTTAGACTAGGAATGAACTCTGTATGCCTAAGTCAACCCACGAAACGAGCGTGCAGGAGCTCAGCCGGCCAGAGGGGCGGGATGCGTAAGCCGAGAATTGGCCGGGTCCCCCTCTGCGTGCTGCCAAGCCTGCTGCCCCAACCTTCAGTTTGGTCTGATCTTAGACTGGGAATGAACTTCGTATGCCTAAGCCAACCGATGAAACGAGCGGGCGGAAGGGGGGGCACTACGCCGGCCAGAGAGGCGGGATGTGCAAGCTGTGGATCGATAGGGTGGTAGGTTGGTTTAGGCACATCTTCATATTTCTGCCATGCCAATGCCATTTTTCTGGCTTGTAAATTCATACAATGGTCCCTTAAGCCTTCATGTGAAGTTTCATGGCAAGACGACTTGTTTTCTATTTTTTACGATTTTCAAAACTTTTTTAAGGTTCGATATTTTTTAAAATTTTTTCAGAATGAGTTTTTGCCCAAACCTGGTAGACGTGATCCTTGTATTTTTGTTGGCATGCACAAAAAATTCAGCTAAAAATTCGAAGTGTACAAGATTTTGTGGCCATTTGAAAAAAGTTTCCCTGTTTTAAACACTTTAATGGCTACTGGCAGCAAACCTGTAAAATCTCAAATGCTCTTTAAGGGGGTGTGAGTTCTTAAGGTTTGATGAGAGATAGGAGGCCAATATAATGGCCAAGTACCAGCACCCATCGAACATCAAGTGCGCACACCCCCCGGCTCCTCTTGATCACCAGAACACCAATACCACCGGTCAGGTTCTCCAGTGATGGTGCCCCGGCAAAGAAAAATACGACACCAGCAAATGCCCGAGCCCTGCATGTGCTACCGCAACCCTCGGTCCGATCTGATCTTAGAATGGGAATGAACTCCGTATGCCTAAGTCAACCCATGAAACAAGCGTACGGGTGCTCAGCCGGCCAGAGGGGCAGCATGCGCAAGCCGGGGATCGGTCGGGTCCCCCTCTGCGTGCTGCCAATCCTGCTGCCACAACCCTCAGTCCGATATGATCTTAGACTGGAAATGAACTCCGTATGCCTAAGCCAACCGACGAAACGAGCGGGCAGGCAGGCGGGCACTACGTAACCAGAGAGGCGGGATGCGCAAGCCGTGGATCGATAGGTGGTAGGTGTGTTTAGGCACATCTTCATATTTCTGCCATGCCAATGCCATTTTTTTGGCTTCTAAATTCATACAATGGTCCCTTAAGCCTTCATGTGAAGTTTCATGGCAAGACGACTCGTTTTCTATTTTTCACGATTTTTGAAACTTTTTACGGCTTGGGATTTTTTAAAATTTTTTCAAAAGGAGTTTTGGCCCCAAACTTCGTAAACGTGATCCTTGTATTTTTGTTGGCATGCACAAAAATATTCAGCTAAAAACTCGAAGTGTATAAGATTTTGTGACCATTTGAAAAAAGTGTCCCCATTCCAAACACTTTAATGCCTATTGGCAGCAAACCTGTAAAATCTCAAATGCTCTTTAAGGGAGTGTGAGTTCTCGAGGTTTGATGAGGGATAGGGGCCAATATAAGGGCCAAGTACTAGCACCCATCGCACATCATGTGCACACACTCCCCCTTAGCCCCCTGATCGTCGGAACCCCAATGCCGCCGGTCAGGTTCTTCGACGATGGTGACTCGATGAAGAAAAATACGGCAGCAGCACAAGCCTGTGGCCAGCATGTGCTGTCGCAACCCTCGATCTGATCCGATCTTAGACTGAGAATGAACTCCGAATTCCTAAGTCAACCCATGAAACGAGCGTACGGGTGCTCAGCCGGCCAGAGGGGTGGATGCGCAAGTTGGGGATTGTTCGGGTCCCCCTATGCGTGCTACCGATCCTGCTGCTGCAACTCTCAATCAAGTCCAATCTTAGATTGGGAATGAACTCTGTATGCCTAAGCCAACCGATTAAACGAACGGGCGGGCGGGCGGGCACTACCCCAGCCAGAGAGGAGAGATGTGCAAGCCGTGGATCGATAGGGTGGTAGGTGGGTTTACGCACATCTTCATATTTCTGCCATGCCAATGCCATTTTTCTGGCTTGTAAATTCATACAATGGTCCCTTAAGCCTTCATGTGAAGTTTCATGGCAAGACGACTCGTTTTCTATTTTTCACGATTTTTAAATATTTTTACGGTTCGAGATTTTTTAAAATTTTTTCAGAAGGAGTTTTGGCCCTAAACTTGGTAGACATGATACTTGTGGTTTTATTGGCATGCACAAAAAAATTCAGCTAAAAAATCAAAGTGTACAAGATTTTGTGACCATTCGAAAAAAGTGTCCCGATTTCAAACACTTTAATGGCTACTGGCAGCAAACCTGTAAAATCTCAAATGCGCTTTAAGGGGGTGTGAGTTCTCGAAGTTTGATGAGAGATAGGGGGCCAATATAAGGGCCAAGTACCAACACCCATCGCACATCATGTGCGCACACCCCCCATGACCCCCGATCGTCGAAACCCCAATGCCACCGGTTAGGTTCTCCAATGATGGCATCCCGACGAAGAAAAATACGGCACCAGCACATGCTCGAGCCCAGCATGTGCTACTGTAACCCTCGGTCTGGTCTGATCTTAGACTGGGAATGAACTCCGTATGCTTAGACTGGGAATGAACTCCATATGCCTAAGTCAACCCATGAAACGAGCGTGCGGGTGCTCAGCCGGCCAGAGGGGCGGGATGCGCAAGTCGAGGATCGGTCAGGTCCCCTTCTGTGTGCTACCGATCCTGCTACCACAACCGTCGATCACGTCCAATCTTAGACTGGGAATCAACTCCGTATGCCTAAGCCAACCGACGAAACGAACGGGCGGGCGGGCGGGCACTACGTCGGCTAGAGAGGCGGGATGCGCAAGCCATGGATCGATAGGGTGGTAGGTGGGTTTAGGCACATCTTCATATTTTTGTCATGCCAATGCCATTTTTGTGGCTTGAAAATTCATGGAATGGTCCCTTAAGCCTTCATGTGAAGTTTCGTGGCAAGACGACTCGTTTTCTATTTTTTAAGATTTTTGAAACTATTTACGGTTTGGGATTTTTTTAAATTTTTTTAGAAGGAGTTTTGGCCCCAAACATGGTAGACGTGATCCTTGTATTTTTGTTGGCATGCGCAAATCAATTCAGCTAAAAACTCGAAGTGTACAAGAGTTTGTGACCATTTGAAAAAAGTGTTGCCATTTCAGACACTTTAATGGCTACTGGCAGCAAACCTGTAAAATCTCAAATGCTCTTTAAGGGGGTGTGAGTTCTCGAGGTTTGATGAGGGATATGGGGCCAATATAAGGGCCAAGTACCAGCACCCATCGCACATCATGTCCGAACACCCCCTGGCCCCCCCGATCGCCGAAACCCCAATGCCGCCGGTCAAGTTCTCCTGCGATGGTGTCCCGACGAAGAAAAATACGACACCAACACATGCCCGAGCCCAGCATTTACTGCCGCAACCCGTATGACTAAGTCAACCTGTATGACTGGGAATGAACTCCGTATGACTAAGTCAACCCACGAAACGAGCGTACGGGCGCTCAGCCAGCCAGAGGGGATCGATCGGGTCCCCCTCTGCGTGCTACCAATCCTGCTGCCACAACCCTTGATCCGGTCCAATCTTAAACTGGGAATGAACTCCGTATGCCTAAGCCAATGGACGAAATGAGTAGGCGGACGGGCGAGCACTACACCGGCCAGAGAGACGGGATGCGCAAGCCGTGGATCGATAGGGTGGTAGGTGGGTTTAGGCACATCTTCATATTTCTGCCATGCCAATGCCATTTTTTTGGCTTGTAAATTCATACAATGGTCCCTTAAGCTTTCATGTGAAGTTTCACGGCAAGACGACCCGATTTCTATTTTTCATGATTTTTGAAACTTTTTACTGTTTGGGATTTTTTAAAAGTTTTTTCAGAAGGAGTTTTGGCCCCAAACTTGGTAGACGTGATCCTTGTATTTTTGTTGGCATGCACAAAAAAATTCAGCTAAAAACTCGAAGTGTACAAGAATTTGTGACCATTTGAAAAAAGTGTCCCAATTTCAGACACTTTAATGGCTACTGGCAGCAAACCTGTAAAATCTCAAATGCTCTTTAAGGGGGTGTGAGTTCTCAAGGTTTGAGGAGGGATAGGGGGCCAATATAATTGCCAAGTACCAGCACCCATCACACATCATGAGCGCACACCCCCCGACCCCCCCGATCATCGGAACCCCAATGCCGCGGGTCAGGTTCTCGACGATGGTGTCTCAGTGAAGAAAAATGCGGCACCAGCACATGCCCGAGCCTAGCATGTGCTGCTGTAACCCTCAGTCCGATCTGATTTTAGACTGGGAATGAACTCCGTATGCTTAGACTGGGAATGAACTCCGTATGCTTAGACTGGGAATGAACTCTGTACACCTAAATCAACCCACGAAACAAGCGTGCGGGCGCTCAGCCGGCCAGAGGGGCAGGATGCGCAAACCGGGGATCGACTGGGTCCCCCTTTGCATGCTGTCGATCCTGCTGCTGCAACACTCGGTCTGGTTCGATCTTAGACTGGGAATGAACTCCGTATGCCTAAGCCAACCGACAAAACGAGCGGGCGGGCGGGCGGGTACTACACCGGCCAGAGGGGTGGGATGCGCAAGCCGTGGATCGATAGGGTGGTAGGTGGGTTTAGGCACATCTTCATATTTCTGCCGTGCCAATGCCATTTTTTTGGCTTGTAAATTCATGCAATGGTCCCTTAAGCCTTCATGTGAAGTTTCATGGCAAGACGACTCGTTTTCTATTTTTCACGATTTGTGAAACTTTTTAAGGTTCGGGATTTTTTAAATTTTTTCAGAAGCAGTTTTGGCCCCAAACTTGGTAGACGTGATCCTTGTATTTTTGTTGGCATGCACAAAAACATTCAGCTAAAAACTCAAAGTGTACAAGATTTTGTGACCATTTGAAAAAACTGTCCCCATTTCAAACACTTTAATGGCTATTGGCAGCAAACTTGTAAAATCTCAAGGGGGTGTGAGTTCTCAAGGTTTGATGAGAGATAGGGTGCCAATATAAGGACCAAGTACCAGCACCCATTGCACATCATGTGCGCGCACCCCCCGACCCCCCCGATCATCAGAACCCCATTGCCATCGATCAGGTTCTCCGACGATGGTGTCCCGGTAAAGAAAAATGCGGCAACAGCACATGCCTGCGTGGGTTAACTTAGGCATACGGAGTACATTCACAGTCTAAGCATACGGAGTTCATTCCCAATCTAAGATCGGATCGGACTGAGGGTTGGCAACAGCACATGCTCGAGCCCAGCATGTGCTGCCGTAACCCTCAGTCCGATCCGATCTTTAGACTGGGAATGGAATCCGTTATGCTTAGACTGATGAATGTACTCTGTATGCCTTAAAGCCAACCCACGAAAAATGAAGCATGCGGGCACTCCAGTCGGCCAGAGGGTAAGTGCGTAAGGCCGGGGATCGGTCGGTCCCCTCACGTTCCTGCCGATCCTGCCTGCCCGTAACCCTCAGTCGGTTTTGATCTTTAGACTGGTGAATTGAACTCATATGCCTAAAGCCAACCGATGAAACGAGCGGGCAGGTGGGCACTACGCCGGCCAGAGCGGCGGGATGTGCAAGCCGTGGAATCGATAGGGGTAGGTGGGTTTAGTCACATTTATATTTCTCCATGCAATTGCCAGTTTCTGGCTTGTAAATTCATACAGTGGTCCCCTTAAGCCTTCATGTGAAGTTTCATGGCAAGACGACTCGTTTTCTATTTTTTACGATTTTTAAAACTTTTTACGGTTCAGGATTTTTTTAAATTTTTTCAGAAGCCTTTTTGGCCCCAAACTTTTTAGACGTGATCCTTGTATTTTTGTTGGCATGCACAAAAAAAATTCAGCTAAAAACTCGAAGTGTACAAGATTTTGTGACCATTTGAAAAAGGTGTCCCCATTTCAGACACTTTAATGGCTACTGGCAGCAAACCTGTAAAATCTCAAATGCTCTTTAAGGGGGTGTGAGTTTTCGAGGTTTGATGAGGGATAAGGGGCCAATATAAGGGCCAAGTACCGGCACCCATCACACATCATGTGCGCACACCCCACCCGGCCCCCTGATCGCCGGAACCCCAATGCCGCCGGTCAGGTTCTTCAGCGATGGTGTCGTGGCGAAGAAAAATACAGCACCAGGACATGCCCAAGCCCAGCACGTGCTGCTGTAACCCTTGATCCAGTCCGATCTTAGACTGGGAATGAACTCTGTATGCTTAGACTGAGAATGAACTCCGTATTCCTAAGTCAACCCACGAAATGAGCGCGCACGCGCTCAGCCGGCCAGAGGGGCGGGATGCGTAAGTCGGGGATCGGCCGGATCCCCCTCTGCGTGCTGCTGATCGTACTGCCGCAACCCTCAGCTTGGTTTGATCTTAGACTGGGAATGAACTCCCCATGCCTAAGCCAACCGACGAAACGAGCCGCCGGGCGGGCGGGTGGGCACTACGCCGGCTCGAGAGGCGGGTTGCACAAGCCATGGATCGATAGGGTGGCAGGTGGGTTTAGGCACATCTTCATATTTCTACCATGCCAATGCCATTTTTCTGGCTTGTAAATTCATACAATGGTCCCTTAAGGCTTCATGTGAAGTTTCATGGCAATATGACTCGTTTTCGATTTTTCATGATTTTTGAAACATTTTACGGTTCGAGATTTTTTAAAATTTTTTCAGAAGGAGTTTTGGCCCCAAACTTGGTAGACGTGATCCTTGTATTTTTGTTGGCATGCACAAAAAAATTCAGCTAAAAACTCGAAGTGTACAAGAATTTGTGACCGTTTGAAAAAAGTGTCCCAATTTCAGACACTTTAATGGCTACTGGCAGCAAACCTGTAAAATCTCAAATGCTCTTTAAGGGGGTGTGAGTTCTCAAGGTTTGATGAGGGATAGGGGGCCAATATAATTGCCAAGTACCAGCACCCATCACACATCATGAGCGCACATCCCCCGACCCCCCCGATCATCGGAACCCCAATGCCGCGGGTCAGGTTCTCGACGATGGTGTCTCGGTGAAGAAAAATGCGGCACCAGCACATGCCCGAGCCTAGCATGTGCTGCTGTAACCCTCAGTCCGATCTGATCTTAGACTGGGAATGAACTCCGTATGCTTAGACTGGGAATGAACTCCGTACACCTAAATCAACCCACGAAACAAGCGTGCGGGCGCTCAGCCGGCCAGAGGGGCAGGATGCGCAAACCGGGGATCGACTGGGTCCCCCTTTGCGTGCTGTCGATCCTGCTGCTGCAACACTCGGTCCGGTTCGATCTTAGACTGGGAATGAACTCCGTATGCCTAAGCCAACCGACAAAACGAGCGGGCGGGCGGGCGGGTACTACACCGGCCAGAGGGGTGGGATGCGCAAGCCGTGGATCGATAGGGTGGTAGGTGGGTTTAGGCACATCTTCATATTTTTGCCGTGCCAATGCCATTTTTTTGGCTTGTAAATTCATGCAATGGTCCTTTAAGCCTTCATGTGAAGTTTCATGGCAAGACGACTCGTTTTCTATTTTTCACGATTTGTGAAACTTTTTAAGGTTCGGGATTTTTTAAATTTTTTCAGAAGCAGTTTTGGCCCCAAACTTGGTAGACGTGATCCTTGTATTTTTGTTGGCATGCACAAAAACATTCAGCTAAAAACTCAAAGTGTACAAGATTTTGTGACCATTTGAAAAAACTGTCCCCATTTCAGACACTTTAATGGCTATTGGCAGCAAACTTGTAAAATCTCAAGGGGGTGTGAGTTCTCAAGGTTTGATGAGGGATAGGGGGCCAATATAAGGACCAAGTACCAGCACCCATTGCACATCATGTGCGCGCACCCCCCGACCCCCCCGATCATCAGAACCCCATTGCCATCGATCAGGTTCTCCGACGATGGTGTCCCGGTAAAGAAAAATGCGGCAACAGCACATGCCTGCGTGGGTTAACTTAGGCATACGGAGTACATTCACAGTCTAAGCATACGGAGTTCATTCCCAATCTAAGATCGGATCGGACTGAGGGTTGCAACAGCACATGCTCGAGCCCAGCATGTGCTGCCGTAACCCTCAGTCCGATCCGATCTTAGACTGGGAATGAACTCCGTATGCTTAGACTGTGAATGTACTCTGTATGCCTAAGCCAACCCACGAAATGAGCATGCGGGCACTCAGTCGGCCAAAGGGGTAAGATGCGTAAGCCGGGGATCGGTCGGGTCCCCCTCCACGTGCTGCCGATCTTGCTGCCGTAACCCTCAGTTCGGTTTGATCTTAGACTGGGAATGAACTCCATATGCCTAAGCCAACCGATGAAACGAACGGGCAGGTGGGCACTATGCCGGCCAGAGAGGCGGGATGTGCAAGCCGTGGATCGATAGGGTGGTAGGTGGGTTTAGGCACATCTTCATATTTCTGCCATGCCAATGCCATTTTTCTGGCTTGTAAATTCATACAGTGGTCCCTTAAGCCTTCATGTGAAGTTTCATGGCAAGACGACTCGTTTTCTATTTTTTACGATTTTTAAAACTTTTTACGGTTCAGGATTTTTTAAAATTTTTTTAGAAGCCTTTTTGGCCCCAAACTTTTTAGACGTGATCCTTGTATTTTTGTTGGCATGCACAAAAAAAATTCAGCTAAAAACTCGAAGTGTATAAGATTTTGTGACCATTTGAAAAAGGTGTCCCCATTTCAGACACTTTAATGGCTACTGGCAGCAAACCTGTAAAATCTCAAATGCTCTTTAAGGGGGTGTGAGTTCTCGAGGTTTGATGAGGGATAAGGGGCCAATATAAGGGCCAAGTACCAGCACCCATCACACATCATGTGCGCACACCCCACCCGGCCCCCCGGTCGCCGGAACCCCAATACCGCCGGTCAGGTTCTTTAGCGATGGTGTCGTGGTGAAGAAAAATACAGCACCAGGACATGCCCAAGCCCAGCACGTGCTGCTGTAACCCTTGATCCAGTCCGATCTTAGACTGGGAATGAACTCTGTATGCTTAGACTGAGAATGAACTCTGTATGCCTAAGTCAACCCACGGAACGAGCACGCACGCGCTCAGCCGGCCAGAGGGGCGGGATGCATAAGCCGGGGATCGGCCGGATCCCCCTCTGCGTACTGCTGATCATACTGCCGCAACCCTCAGCCTGGTTTGATCTTAGACTAGGAATGAACTCCGCATGCCTAAGCCAACCGACGAAACGAGCGGACGGGCAGGCGGGCGGGCGGGCACTACGCCGGCTCGAGAGGCGGGTTGCACAAGCCATGGATCGATAGGGTGGTAGGTGGGTTTAGGCACATCTTCATATTTCTACCATGCCAATGCCATTTTTCTGGCTTGTAAATTCATACAATGGTCCCTTAAGGCTTCATGTGAAGTTTCATGGCAATATGACTCGTTTTCTATTTTTCATGATTTTCGAAACATTTTACGGTTCGAGATTTTTTAAAATTTTTTCAGAAGGAGTTTTGGCCCCAAACTTGGTAGACGTGATCCTTGTATTTTTGTTGGCATGCATAAAACAATTCAGCTAAAAACTAGAAGTGTACAAGATTTTGTGACCATTTGGAAAAAGAGTCCCCATTTCAGACACTTTAATGGCTACTGGCAGCAAACTTGTAAAATCTCAAATGCTCTTTAAGGGGGTGTGAGTTCTTGAGGTTTGATGAGGGATAGGGGGCCAATATAAGGGCCAAGTACCAGCACCCACCGCACATCATGTGCGCACACCCCCCCGGCCCCCCCGATCGTCGGAACCCCAATGCCGTCGGTCAGGTTCTCCGACGATGGTGTCCTGACGAAGAAAAATACGGCACCAACACATACCCGAGCCTAGCATTTACTGCTGCGACCCTCGGTCCAGTTCGATCTTAGACTGGGAAAGAACTTCGTATGCTTAGACTGGGAATGAACTCCTTATGCTTAGACTGGGAATGAACTCCGTATGCCTAAGTCGACCCACGAAACGAGCGTGCGGGCAGTCAGCCGGCCAGAGTGGCGGGATTTCTCAAGCCGGGGAACGGTCGGGTCCCTCTCTGCATGCAGTCGATCCTGTTACAGCAACCCTCAGTTCGGTCCGATCTTAGACTGGGAATGAACTCCGTATGCCTAAGCCAACCGACGAAACGAGCGGGCAGGCCGACGGGCACTATGTTGGCTAGAAAGGTGGGATTCACAAGCCGTGGATCGATAGGTTGTAGGTGGGTTTAGGCACATCTTCATATTTCTACCATGCCAATGCCATTTTTCTGGCTTGTAAATTCATACAATGGTCCCTTAAGCCTTCATGTGAAGTTTCATGGCAAGACGACTCATTTTTTATTTTTCATGATTTTTAAAACTTTTTACGGTTCGAGATTTTTTTAAATTTTTTCAGAGAGACTTTTGGCCCCAAACTTGGTAGACGTGATCCTTGTATTTTTATTGGCGTGCACAAAAACATTCAGCTAAAAACTCGAAGTGTACAAGATTTTCTGACCATTTGAAGAAAATATCCCCATTTCAAACACTTTAATGGCTACTAGCAGCAAACCTGTAAAATCTAGAATGCTCTTGAAGGGGGTGTGAGTTCTCGACGTTTGATGAGGGATAGGGGCAAATATAAGGGGTAAGTACCAGCACCCATCGCACATAATGTGCGCACACCCCCCGGCCCCCCCCGATCGTCGAAACCATAATGCCGTCGGTCAGGTT
This sequence comes from Durio zibethinus, assembly GCF_002303985.1. The sequence goes on from NW_019168159.1 coordinate 15,678,651, forward strand.
CTCCGGCGATGGTGTCCCAATGAAGAAAAATGCGGCACCAGCACATGCCCGAACCCAGCATGTGCTATCGCAACCCTCAATCCGGTCCGATCTTCGACTGGGAATGAACTCCGTATGCTTAGACTGTGAATGAACTCCGTATGCCTAACTCAACCCATGAAACAAGCGTGCGGGTGCTTAGCCGGCCAGGGGGGCGGGATGCGGAAGCCGGGGATCGACCGGGTCCTCCCCTGCGTGCTACCGATCCTGCTACTGTAACCCCCAGTCCAGTCTAATCTTAGACTGAGAATGAACTCTGCATGCCTAAGCCAGTCGATTAAACGAGCAGACGAGCGGGCGGGCACTACGTCGGCCATAAAGGCGGGATGCGCAAGCTGTGGATCGATAGGGTGGTAGCTGGGTTTAGGCACATCTTCATATTTTTGCCATGCTAATGCCATTTTTCTGGCTTGTAAATTCATACAATGGTCCCTTAACCCTTCATGTGAAGTTTCATGGCAAGACGACTCGTTTTCTATTTTTCACGATTTTTTAAAATTTTTAAGGTTCGGGATTTTTTAAAATTTTTTCAGAAAGAGTTTTGGCCCCAAACTTGGTATATGTGATCCTTGTATTTTTGTAGGCTTGCACAAAAAAATTGAGCTAAAAACTCGAAGTGTACAAGATTTTGTGTCCATTTGAAAAATGTATCCCCATTCCAAACACTTTAATGGCTACTGGCAGCAAACCTGTAAAATCTCAAATGCTCTTTAAGGGGGTGTGAGTTCCCGAGGTTTGATGAGGGATAGGGGGCCAATATAAGGGCCAAGTACCAGCACCCATCGCACATCATGTGCGCACACCACCCCCAACCCCCCAATCACCGAAACCCCAATACCGTCGGTCAGGTTCTCTGGCAATGGTGTCCCGACGAAGAAAAATGCAGCACCAGTACATGCCCGAGCCCAGTATGTGCTGCCGCAACCTTTGGTCCAGTCCCATCTTAGACTGGGAATGAACTCCGTATGCTTAGACTGGGAATGATCTCCGTATGCCTAAGTCAACCCACGAAATGAGGGTGCAGGCGTTCAGCTGGCCAGAGGGGCGGGATGCGCAAGCCAGGGATCGACCGGATCCCCCTCTACGTGCTGCCAATCCTGTTGCTGCAACCCTTGGTCTGGTCTGATCTTAGACTGGGAATGAACTCCGTATGCCTAAGCCAATCGACGAAACGAGCGGGCGGGAGGGCGGGCACTACGTCGGCCAAAGAGGCGGGATGCGCAAGCTGTGGATCGATAGGGTGGTAGGTGGGTTTAGGCACATCCTCATATTTCTGCCGTGCCAATGCCATTTTTCTGGCTTGTAAATTCGTACAATGGTCCCTTAAGCCTTCATGTAAAATTTCATGGCAAGACGACTCGTTTTCTATTTTTCATGATTTTTAAAACTTTTTACGGTTCGGGATTTTTTAAAATTTTTTCAGAAGGACTTTTGGCCCCAAACTTGGTAGACGTGATCCTTGTATTTTTTTTGGCCTGTACAAAATAATTCAGCTAAAAACTCGAAGTGTACAAGATTTTGTAAGCATTTGAATAAAGTATCCCCATTTCAGACACTTTAATGGCTACTGGCAGCAAACCTGTAAAATCTCAAATGCTCTTTAAGAGGGTGTGAGTTCTCAAGGTTTGATGAGGGATAGGGGGCCAATATAAGGGCCAAGTACCAGCACCCATCGCACATCATGTGCGTACACCCCCCCGGCCGCCTTGATCGTCGGAACCCCAATGTCGTCGGTCAAGTTTTTCGACGATGGTATCCCGACGAAGAAAAATACGGCACCAGCACATGCCCGATCCCAGCATGTGCTGCCGCAACCCTCAGTCCGATCCGATCTTAGACTGGGAATGAACTCCATATGCTTAGACTGGGAATGAACTCCGTATGACTAAGTCAACCCTCAAAATGAGCGTGGGGGTGCTCAGCCGACCAAGGGGGCTGGATGTGCAAGCTGAGGATCGACTGGGTCCCCCTCTGTGTGCTGCCGATCCTGCTGTTGTAACCCTCGATCTGATCCCATCTTAGACTGGGAATGAACTCCGTATGCCTAAGCCAACCGACGAAACGAGCAGGCGGGTGGGTAGGCACTACACCGGCCAGAGAGGCAGGATGCGCAAGCCGTGGATCAATAGGGTGGTAGGTGGGTTTAGGCACATCTTCATATTTCTGCCATGCCAATGCCTTTTTTCTGGCTTGTAAATTCATATAATGGTCCCTTAAGCCTTCATGTGAAGTTTCATGGCAAGACGACTCATTTTTTATTTTTCATGATTTTCAAAACTTTTTACGGTTCGAGATTCTATAAAATTTTTTCAGAAGGAGTTTTGGCCCCAAACTTGGTAGACGTGATCCTTGTATTTTTGTTGGCATGCCTCAAATGCTCTTTAAGGGGGTGTGAGTTCTCGTGGTTTGATGAGGGATAAGGGGCCAATATAAGGGCCAAGTACCAGCACCCATCGCACATCATGTGCGCACACCCCCCGGCCCCCCGATCGCTGGAACCCTAATGCCGTCGGTCAGGTTCTCTGATGATGGTGACCTGATAAAGAAAAATGTGGCACCAGCACATGCTCGAGCCCAGCATGTGCTGCCGCAACCCTCGGTCCGGTCCGATCTTAGACTTGGAATGAACTCCATATGCTTTGATTGGGAATGAACACCGTATGCCTAAGTCAACCCACGAAACGAGCGTGTGGGCGCTCAGTCGGCCAGAAGGGTGGGATGCACAAGCTGGGGATCGATCGTGTCCCCCTCTGCATGCTGTCGATCCTACTGCTGCAACCCTAGGTCCGGTCTAATCTTAGACTGGGAATGACTCGTCTTCTATTTTTCATGATTTTTAAAACTTTTTACGGTTCGAGATTTTTTAAAATTTTTTCAGAAAGATTTCTGGCCCCAAACTTGGTAGACGTGATCCTTGTACTTTTGTAGGCATGCACAAAAAAATTTAGCTAAAAACTCGAAGTGTACAAGATTTTGTGACAATTTGAAAAAAGTGTCCCCATTTTAGACACATTAATGGCTACTCGCAGTAAACCTGTAAAATCTCAAATGCTTTTTCAGGGGGTGTGAGTTCCCAAGGTTTGATGAGGGATAAGGGGCCAATATAAGGTTCAAGTACCAGTACCCATCGCACTTCATGTGCGCACACCCCCCCGGCCCCCCCAATCGTCGGAACCCCAATGCCACTGGTCAGGTTCTCCGGCAATGGTGTCCCGACGAAGAAAAATACGACACCAGCACATGCCCGAGCCCAGTATGTGCTGCTGCAACCCTCAGCCTGGTTCGATCTTAGACTGAGAATGAACTCCATATGCTTAGACTGGGAATTAACTTCGTATGCCTAAGTCAGCCCACTGAACGAGCGTTCGGGTGCTCAACCGACCAGAGGGGCGGGATGTGCAGGCCGAGGATTGACCGGGTCCCCCTCTGCGTGCTACTGATCCTATTGTCGCAACCTGTGGTCCGGTCTGATCTTAGACTGGGAATGAACTCCGTATGCATAAGCCAACCGATGAAACGAGCGGGCGGGCGGGCACTACGCCGGCCAGAGAGGCGGGATGCACAAGCTGTGGATCGATAGGGTGGTAGGTGGGTTTAAGAACATCTTCATATTTCTGCCATGCCATGCCATTTTTCTGGCTTGTAAATCCATACAATGGTCCCTTAAGCCTTCATGTGAAGTTTCATGGCAAGACGACTCATTTTCTATTTTTCACGATTTTCAAAACTTTTTACGGTTCGAGATTTTTTAAAATTTTTTCAGAAAGAGTTTTGGCCCCAAACTTGGTAGAAGTGATCCTTGTATTTTTGTTGGCATGCACAAAACAATTCAGCTAAAAACTCAAAATGTACAAGATTTTGTGACCATTTGAAAAAAATGTCCCCGTTCCAGACACTTTAATGGCTACTGGCAGCAAACCTATAAAATCTCAAATGCTCTTTAAGGGGTGTGAGTTTTCGAGGTTTGATGAGGGATAGGGGGCCAATATAAGGGCCAAGTACCAGCAGCCATCGCACATCATGTGCGGACACCCCCCCCGGCCCCCCCAATCGCCGGAACCCAACGCCGTCGATCAGGTTCTCCGGTAATGGTTTCCCAATGAAAAAAAATACGGCACCAGCACATGCCCGAGCCCAGTATGTGCTGCCACAAACATCGGTCTGGTCTGATCTTAGACTGGGAATGAACTCCGTATGCTTAGATTGGGAATGAACTCCGTATGCCTAAGTCAACTCACGAAATGAGCGTGCAGGCGCTCAGTCGGCTAGAGGGGCGAGATGCGCAGGCCTGGGATCGATCGGGAATGAACTTCGTTTGCCTAAGCCAACTGACGAAACGAGCGGGCGGACGGATCGGCACTACGTCGACCAAAGAGGCAGGATGCGTAAGCCGTGGATCGATAGGGTGGTAGGTGGGTTTAGGCACATCTTCATATTTCTGCCATGCCAATGCCATTTTTCTGGCTTGTAAATTCATACAATGGTCCCTTAAGCCTTCATGTGAAGTTTCATGCCAAGACGACTCGTTTTCTATTTTTCATAATTTTTAAAACTTTTTACGGTTCAAGATTTTTTAAAATCTTTTCAGAAGGATTTTTGGCCCCAAACTTGGTAGATATGATCCTTGTATTTTTATCGGCATGCACAAAAAACTTCAGCTAAAAACTCGAAGTGTACAAGATTTTGTATCCATTTGAAAAAAATGTCCCCATTTCAGACACTTTAATGGCTACTGGCAGCAAACCTGTAAAATCTAAACTGCTCTTTAAGGGGGTGTGAGTTCTCGAGGTTTGATGAGGGATAGGGGGCCAATATAAGGGCCAAGTACCAGTACCCATCGCACATCAAGTGCGTACACCCCCTCGGCACCCCCCGATCGTCGGAACCCCAATGTCGCCGGTCACGTTCTCCGGTGATGGTGTCCCGACGAAGAAAAATGGGGCACCAGCACATGCCCAAGCCCAGCATGTGCTGCCGTAACCCTCGGTCCAGTCCGATCTTAGACTGGGAATGAACTTCGTATGCTTAGACTGGGAATGAACTCCATATGCCTAAGTCAACCCACGAAACAAGTGTGCGGGCGCTAAGTCGACCAGAGGGGGGGATCGACCAGGTCCTCCTCTGCGTGCTGCCGGGGATCGACTGGGACCCCCTCTACATGCTGCCCAAGATTTTTTAAAATTCTTTCAGAAGGAGTATTGGCCCCAAACTTGGTAGACGTGATCCTTGTATTTTTGTTGGCATGCACAAAAAAATTCAGCTAAAAACTTGAAGTGTACAAGATTTTGTGACCATTTGAAAAAGGTGTCCCCATTTCAGACACTTTAATGGCTACTTGCAGCAAACCTGTAAAATCTCAAATGCTCTTTCAGGGGGTGTGAGTTCTTGAGGTTTGATGAGGGATAGGGGGCCAATATAAAGGTCAAGTACTTGCATATCATGTGCGTACGCCCTCCCGGCCCCCCCGATCATCGAAACCCCAATGCCTCAGGTCAAGTTCTCCGGCAATGGTGTCCCGACGAAGAAAAATGTGGTACCAGCACATGCCCGAGCCAAGCATGTACTGCCGTAACCCTCGGTCCGGTCCTATCTTAGTCTGGGAATGAAATCCGTATGCTTAGACTAGGAATGAACTCCGTATGCCTAAGTCAACCCATGAAACGAGCGTGCGGGCGCTCAGCCGGCTAGAGGGGCAGGATGCGCAAGCCGGGGATTGGTCGGGTCCCTCTTTGCATGCTGCCAATCTTGCTGCTGCAACCCTCAGTCTGATCCAATCTTAGACTGGGAATGAACTCCGTATACGTAAGCCAATCGATGAATCGAGCGGGTGGGGGGTGGGCGGGCACTACGTCGGTCGGAGAGGTGGGATGCGCAAGCTATGGATCGATAGGGTGGTAGGTGGGTTTAGGTACATCTTCATATTTCTGTCGCGCTAATGCCATTTTTCTGGCTTGTAAATTCGTACAATGGTCCCTTAAGCCCTCATGTGAAGTTTCATGGCAAGACGACTCATTTTCTATTTTTCACCATTTTTGAAACCTTTTACGGTTCGGGATTTTTTAAAATTTTTTTAGAAGGAATTTTGGCCCCAAACTTATTAGATGGGATGCTTGTATTTTTGTTGGCATGCACAAAAAAATTCAGCTAAAAACTCGAAGTGTACAAGATTTTGTGACCATTTGAAAAAGTTATCCCCATTTCAGACACTTTAATGGCTACTGGCAGCAAACCTGTAAAATCTCAAATGCTCTTTAAGGGGGTGTGAGTTCTCAAGGTTTGATGAAGGATAGGGGGCCAATATAAGGGCCAAGTACCAGCACCCATCGCACATCATGTGCGCACACCCCCCGGCCCTCCGATCGCCGGAACCCCAATTCCACCGGTCAGGTTCTCCGACGATGGTGTCCCGACGAAGAAAAATGTGGCACCAGCACATGCTTGAGCCCAGCATGTGCTGCCGCAACCCTCGGTCCGGTCTGATCTTAGACTGGGAATGAACTTCATATGCTTAGAATGGGAATGAACTCCGTATGCCTAAGTCAACCCACGAAACGAGCGTACGGGCGCTCAGTCGACCAAAGGGGCGGGATGCACAAACCGGGGATCGGTAGGGTCCCCCTCTGCATGCTGCCGACCCTGCTGCTGCAATCGTCCATCCAGTCTGATCTTAGACTGGGAATGAACTCCGTATGCGTAAGCCAATCGATGAAACGAGCGGGTGGGCGGGCGGGCACTACGCCGGCCAGAGAGGCGGGATACGCAAGCCGTGGATCGATAGGGTGGTAGGTGCGTTTAGGCTCATCTTCATATTTTTGCCATGCCAATGCTATTTTTCTGGCTTGTAAATTCATACAATGGTCCCTTAAGCCTTCACGTGAAGTTTCATGGCAAGACAACTCGTTTTCTATTTTTCATGATTTTTGAAACTTTTTACGGTTCGGGATTTTTTTAAATTTTTTTAGAAGGATTTTTGGCCCCAAACTTGGTAGACATGATCCTTGTATTTTTGTTGGCATGCACAAAAAAATTCAGCTAAAAACTCGAAGTGTACAAGATTTTGTGACCATTTGAAAAAAGTGTCCCCAATTCAGACACTTTAATGGCTACTGGCAGCAAACCTGTAAAATCTTAAATGCTCTTTAAGGGGGTGTGAGTTCTCAAGGTTTGATGAGGGATAGGGGACCAATATAAGGGCCAAGTAGCAGCACCCATCGCACATCATCTGCGCATACCCCCCGGCCACCCCCGATCGTCGGAAACCCAATGCCGCCGGTCAGGTTCTCCGGCGATGGTGTCCCGACGAAGAAAAATATGGCACCAGCACATGCCCGAGCCCAGCATGTGTTGCCGTAACCCTCGGTCTGGTCCGATCTTAGGCTGGGAATGAACTTCGTATGCTTAGACTGGGAATGAACTCCGTATGCCTAAGTCAACCCAGGAAACGAGCTTACGGGTGCTCAGCCAGCCAGAGGGGTGGGATGCGTAAGCCGGGGATCGGTCGGGTCCCCCTCTGTGTGCTGCCAATCCTGCTGATACAACCCTCGATTCAGTCAAATCTTAGACTGGGAATGAACTCTGTATGCCTAAGCCAACCGACGGAACGAGCGGGCGGACGGGCGGGCACTACGTCGGCCAGAGAGGCAGGATGCGCAAGCCGTGGATCGATAGGGTGGTAGGTGGGTTTAGCTGAATGTTTTTGTGCATGCCAACGAAAATACAAGGATCACGTCTACCAAGTTTGGGGCCAAAACTCCTTCTGAAAAAATTTTAAAAAATCCCGAACCATAAAAAGTTTTGAAAATCATGAAAAATAAAAAACGAGTCGTCTTGCCATGAAACTTCACATGAAGGCTGAAGGGACCATTGTATGAATTTACAAGCCATAAAAATGGAATTGGCATGGTAGAAATATGAAGATGTGCCTAAACCCACCTACCACCCTATCGATCCTTAGCATACGCATCCCGCCTCTCTGGCTGGCGTAGTGCCCACCCGTCCGCCCGCTCGTTTCGTCAGGTTCTCCAACGATGGTGTCCTGACGAAGAAAAATACAGCACCAGCACATTCTCGAGCCTAGCATGTGCTACCGTAACCTTCGGTCCAGTCTGATCTTAGACTGGGAATGAACTCTGTATGCTAAGACTGGGAATGAACACCGCATGTTTAAGTCAACCCACGAAACGAGCGTGTGGGTGCCCAGCCTGCCAAATGGGCGGGATGCGCAAGCCGGGGATCGATCGGGTCCCCCTCTACGTGCTGCCAATCCTACTGCCGCAGCCATCGGTCCGGTCCAATCTTAGACTTGGAATGAACTCTGTATGCCTCAGCCAACCGACGAAACGAGCGGGCGGACGGGCGTGCACTACGCCGGCCAGAGAGGCGGGATGTGCAACTCGTGGATCGATAGGGTGGTAGGTAGGTTTTAGCACATCTGCATATTTCTATCGTGCCAATGCCATTTTTTTGGCTTGTAAATTCAAACAATGGTCCCTTAAGCCTTCATTTGAAGTTTCATGGCAAGACGACTCGTTTTCTATTTTTCACGATTTTTGAAACTTTTTACGGTTCAAAATTTTTTAAAATTTTTCAGAAGGAATTTTGGCCCCAAACATGGTAGACGTGATCCTTGTATTTTTTTTGGCATGCACAAAAAAATTCAGCTAAAAACTCGAAGTGTACTAGATTTTGGGACCATTTGAGAAAAGTGTCCCCATTTCACACACTTTATTGGCTACTGGCAGCAAACCTGTAAAATCTCAAATGCTCATTAAGGAGATATGAGTTCTCGAGGTTTGATAAGGGATAGGGGGCCAATATATGGGCCAAGTACCAGCACCCATCGCACATCATGTGCACACACCCCCCCGGCACCCCCCGATCATCGAAACCTAAACGCCGCCGGTAAGGTTCTCCGACGATGGTGTCTCAACGAAGAAAAATATGACACCAGCACATGCCCGAGCCCAGCATGTGCTGCCGTAACCCTGGGTCCGATCTGATCTTAGACTGGGAGTGAACTTCGTATGCTTAGACTGGGAATGAACTCCGTATGCCTAAGTCAACCCACGAAACGAGTGTGCAGGCACTCAGCCGTCCAGAGGGGCGGGATGCGCAAGTCGAGGATCGGTTGGGTCCCCTTCTGCGTGCTGTCTATCCTGCTGCCGCAACCCTCGGTCCGGTCTGATCTTAGATTGGGAATGAACTCCGTATGCCTAAGCCAACCAACAAAACGAGCGGGCAGGCGGAAGGGCACTACGTTGGCCAGAGAGGCGGGATGCGCAAGCCGTGGATCGATAGGGTGGTAGGTGGGTTTAAGCACATCTTCATATTTCTACCATGCCAATGCCATTTTTCTGGCTTGTAAATTCATACAATGGTCCCTTAAGCCTTCATGTGAAGTTTCATGGCAAGACGACTCGTTTTCTATTTTTCATGATTTTTGAAACTTTTTACGGTTTCAGATTTTTTAAAATTTTTTCAGAAGTTGTTTTGGCCCCAAATTTGGTAAACATGATCCTTGTATTTTTGTTGGCATGCACAAAAAAATTCTGTTAAAAATTCGAAGTGTACAAGATTTTGTGACCATTTGAAAAAAGTGTCCCCATTTCAGATACTTTAATAGCTACTGGCAGCAAACCTGTAAAATCTCAAATGCTCTTTAAGAGGGAGTGAGTTCTCATGGTTTGATGAAGGATAAGGGGCCAATATATGGGCCAAGTTTCAGCACCCATCGGACATCATGTGCGCACACCCCTCCGGCCCCCACGATCGTCGGAACCCCAATGCCACCGGTTAGGTTCTCCGACGATGGTGTCCCGACGAAGAAAAATACGGCACCAGCACATGCCCGAGGCCAGTATGTGCTGCCACAACCCTCGGTCTGGTCTGATCTTAGACTGGGAATGAACTCCGTATGCCTAAGTTAACCTATGAAACGAGCATGCGGGCGCTCAGTCGGCCAGAGGGGCGGGATGCGCAAGCCAGGGATCGATTGGGTCCCCCTCTGCATGCTGTTGATCCTGCTACCGCAACCCTCGGTCTAATCGGATGTTAGACTGGGAATGAACTCCGTATGCCTAAGCCAACCGACGAAACGAGAGGGCGGGCAGGCAGGCACTACACCGGCCAAAGAGGCGGGATGCGTAAGCCGTGGATCGATAGAATGGTAGGTGGGTTTATGCACATCATCATATTTCTGCCATGCCAATGCCATTTTTCTTTCTTGTAAATTCATACAATGGTCCCTTAAGCCTTCATGTGAAGTTTCATGGCAAGATGACTCGTTTTCTATTTTTCACGATTTCTGAAACTTTTTACGGTTCGGGATTTTTTAAAATTTTTCCAGAAGGAGTTTTGCCCCAAAACTTGGAAGAAATGATCCTTGTATTTTTGTCGGCATGCACAAAAAAATTCAGCTAAAAACTCGAAGTGTACAAGATTTTGTGACCATTTGAAAAAAGTGTCCCCATTTCAGACACTTTAATGGCTACTGGTAGCAAACCTGTAAAATCTCAAATTCTCTTTAAGGGGGTGTGAGTTCTCAAGGTTTGATGAGTGATAGGGGGCCAATATAAGGGCCAAGTACCAGCACCCATCGCACATCATGTGCGCACAACCCCTGGCCCCCCACGATCGCCAAAACCCCAATGTCGCCGGTCAGGTTCTCCGACGATTTGTCCCAGTGAAAAAAAATACGGCACCAGCAAATGCCCGAGCCCAGCATGTGCTGCCACAACCCTTGGTCCGGTCTGATCTTAGACTGGGAATGAACTACGTATGCTTAGACTGGGAATGAACTCCGTATGCCTAAGTCAACCCATTAAAAACGAGCGTACGGGCGCTCAGTCGGTCAGAGGGGCGGGATGCGCAAGCCGGGGATAGGCCGGATCCCACTCTACGTGCTATCGATCCTACCGTCGTAACCCTCGATCCGGTCTGATCTTAGACTGGGAATGAACTTCGTATGCCTAAGCCAATCGACGAAATGAGCGGGCGGACGAGCGGGCACTACGCTGGCCAGAGAGGCGGGATGCGCAAGCCGTGCATCGATAGGGTGGTAGACGTGATCCTTGTATTTTTGTTGGCATGCACAAAAAAATTCAGCTAAAAACCTCGAAGTGTACAAGATTTTGTGACCATTTGAAAAAAGTGTCCCCATTTTAGACACTTTAATGGCTACTGGCAGTAAACCTGTAAAATCTCAAATGCTCTTTAAGAGGGTGTGAGTTCTCGAGGTTTGATGAGGGATAGGGGTCCAATATATGGGCCAAGTACCAGCACCCATCGCACATCACGTGCGCACACCCCCCCGGCCCCCACGATCGTCGTAACCACAATGTCGTCGGTCAGGTTCTCCGAGATGGTGTCCCGACGAAGAAAAATGTGGCACCAGCACATGCCTGAGCCCAGCATGTGCTGCCGTAACCCTCGGTCTGGTCCGATCTTAGGTTGGGAATGAACTCTATATGCTTAGACTGGGAATGAACTCCGTATACCTAAGTCAACCCACGAAACGAGCGTGCGGGCACTCAGTCGGCCAAAGGTACAGGATGCGCAAGCCGGGGATCGATCGGGTCCCCCTCGGTGTGCTGCCGTAGCCCTCGGTCTGGTCTGTTCTAAGACTGAGAATGAACTCCGTATGCCTAAGCCAACCGATGAAATGTGCAGGCGGGCGGGTGGGCACTACGCCGACTAGAGAGGTGGGATGCGCAAGCCGTGGATCGATAGGGTGGTAGCTGGGTTTAGGCACATCTTCATATTTCTACCGTGCCAATGCCATTTTTCTGGCTTGTAAATCCATACAATGGTCCCTTAAGCCTTCATGTGAAGTTTCACGGCAAGATGACTCGTTTCCTATTTTTCCCGATTTTTGAAACTTTTTACGGTTCGAGATTTTTTAAAATTTTTTCAGAAGGAGTTTTGGCCCCAAAATTGGTAGTGATCCTTGTATTTTTGTTGGCATGCACAAAACAATTTAGCGAAAAACTCGAAGTGTACAAGATTTTGTGACCATTTGAAAAAAGTGCCCCCATTTCAGACACTTTAATGGCTACTGGTAGCAAACCTATAAAATCTCAAATGCTCTTTAAGGGGGTGTGAGTTCTCGAGGTTTCATGAGGGATAGGGTGCCAATATGAGGGCCAAGTACCAGCACACATCGCACATCATGTGTGCACACCCCCCGGCCCCCCCCGTTCGCCGGAACCTTAATGTCGCCGGTCAGGTTCTCCGGCGATGGTGTCTCGGCAAAAAAAAATGAGGCACCAGCACATACTTGAGCCCAGCATGTGCTACCGCAACACTCGGTCCGGTCCAATCTTAGACTGGGAATGAACTTCGTATGCTTAGACTGGGAATGAACTACGTATGCCTAAGTCAACCCACGAAACAAGCGTGCGGCTGTTCATTTGGCCAGAAGGGCAGGATGCACAAGCTGGGGATCGGCCGTGTCCCCCTAAGCGTGCTGCCGATCCTACTGTCATAACCCTCGGTCCGGTCCGATCATAGACTGGGAATGAACTCCGTATGCCTAAGCCAACCGACGAAAAGAGGGGGCGGGCGGACGGGCACTACGTCGGCCAGAGAGGCAGGATGCGCAATTAGGGGATCGATAGGGTGGTAGGCGGGTTTAGGCACATCTTCATATTTCTGCCATGCCAATGCCATTTTTCTGGCTTGTAGATTCATACAATGGTCCCTTAAGCCTTCATGTAAAGTTTCATGGCAAGACGACTCGTTTTCCATTTTTCATGATTTTTGAAACTTTTTACAGTTTGGGATTTTTTAAAATTTTTTCAGAATGATTTTTGGCCCCAAACTTGGTAGACATGATCCTTGTATTTTTGTTGGCATTTACAAAAACATTCAGCTAAAAACTCGAAGTGTACAAGAGTTTGTGACCATTTGAAAAAAGTGTCCCCATTTCAGACACTTTAATGGCTACTGGCAGCAAACCTGTAAAACCTCAAATGCTCTTTAAGAGAGTGTGAGTTCTCAAGGTTTGATGAGGGATAGGGGGTGAATATAAGGGCCAAGACCAGCACCCATCGCATATCATTTGCGCACACCCCCCCGACCCCCCTATCGTAAGAACCCCAGTGCCGCCGGTCAGCTTCTCCGGCGATGGTGTCCCGACGACGAAAATAGTGGCACCAGCACATGCCCGAGCCCAGCATGTGCTGGCGCAGCCCTCGGTCCGGTCCAATCTTAGACTGGGAATGAACTCCGTATGCTTAGATTGGGAATGAACTCCGTATGCCTAAGTCAACCAACGAAACGAGCGTGCGGGTGCCCAGCCGGCCAGAGGTGCGGGATGCGCAAGCCGGGGATCGATCGGGTCCCCCTCTGCGTGCTGCAAATCCTGCTGGCACAACCCTCGGTCCGGTCTAATCTTATACTGGGAATGAACTTCGAATGCCTAAGCCAACTGACGAAAAGAACGGGCGGGCGGGCGGGCGGGCACTACGTCGGCCAGAGTGGCGGGATGCGCAAGCCGTGGATCGATAGGGTGGTAGGTGGGTTTCAGCACATCTTCATATTTCAGCTGTGCCAATGCCATTTTCTGGCTTGTAAATTCATACAATGGTCCCTTAAGCCTTCATGTGAAGTTTCATGGTAAGACGACTCCTTTTCTATTTTTCATGATTTTTGAAACATTTTACGATTCGGGATTTTTAAAATTTTTTCCGAAGGATTTTTGGCCCCAAACTTGGTAGACGTGATCCTTGTATTTTTTTTAGCATGCACAAAAAAATTCAGCTAAAAACTCGAAGTGTACAAGATTTTGTGACCATTTGAAAAAGGTATCCCCATTTCAGATACTTTAATGGCTACTTGCAGCAAACCTGTAAAATCTCAAATGCTCTTTAAGGGGGTGTGAGTTCTCGAGGTTTGATGAGGGATAGGGGGCCAATATAAGGGCCAAGTACCAGCACCCATCGCACATCATGTGCGCACACCCCCCGCCCCCCCGATCGTTGGAACCCTAATGCCGCCGGTCAGGTTCTCCAACGATGGTGTCCCGACGAAGAAAAATACGGCACCAGCACATGCCTGAGCCCAGCATGTGCTGTCCCAACCCTCGGTCCAATCCGATCTTAGACTGGGAACGAACTCCGTATGCCTAAGCCAGCCGACGAAACGTGCGGGCTGGCAGGAGAGCACTACGTCGGCTAGAGAGGCGGGATGCGCAAGCCGTGGATCGATAGGGTGGTAGGTGGGTTTAGGCACATCTTCATATTTCTCCCATGTCAATGCCATTTTTCTGGCTTGTAAATTCATACAATGGTCCCTTAAGCCTTCATGTGAAGTTTCATGGCAAGACGACTCGTTTTCTATTTTTCACAAATTTTGAAACTTTTTACGGTTCGGGATTTTTTAAAATTTTTTCAGAAGGATTTTTGGCCCCAAACTTGTTAGACGTGATCCTTGTATTTTTTTTGGCATGCACAAAAAAATTTAGCTAAAAACTCGAAGTGTACAAGATTTTGTGACCATTTGAAAAAAGTGTCCCCATTTTAGACACTTTAATGGCTACTGGAAGCAAACCTGTAAAATCCCAAATGCTCTTTAAGGGGGTGTGAGTTCTCAAGGTTTGATGAGAGATAGGGGGCCAATATAAGGGCCAAGTACCAGCACCCATCGCACATCATGTGCACACACCCCCCCGGCCCCCCCGATCGTCGGGACACCATCGCCGAAAAACCTAACCGACGGCATTGGGGATTCGGCACCAGCACATCCCCGAGCCCAGCATGTGCTGCCGCAACCCTTGGTCCGGTCCGATCTTAGACTGGGAATGAACTCCATATGCTTAGACTGGGAATGAACTCCATATGCCTAAGTCAACAAACGAAACGAGCGAGCGGGCGGTCAGCCGGCCAGAGGGGTGGGATGCGTAAGCCGGGGATCGACCGGGTCCCCCTTTGCGAGCTACCGATCCTGCTGCCGTAACCCTTGATCCAATCTGATCTTAGACTGGGAATGAACTTCGAATGCCTAAGCCAACCGACGAAAAGAGCGGGCAGGTACTACGCCGGGCAAAGAGGCGGGATGCACAAGCCATGGATCGATAGGGTGGTAGGTGGGTTTAGGCACATCTTCATATTTATGCCATGCCAATGCCTTTTTTCTAGCTTTTAAATTCATACAATGGTCCCTTAAGCCTTCATGTGAAGTTTCATGGCAAGACGACTCGTTTTCTATTTTTCATAATTTTCAAAACTTTTTACGGTTTGAGATTTTTTAAAATTTTTTCAGAAGGTCTTTTGCCCCAAACTTGGTAGACGTGATCCTTGTATTTTTGTTAGCATGCACAAAAAAATTCAGCTAAAAACTCGAATTGTACAAGATTTTGTGACCATTTCAAAAAAGTGTCCCCATTTCAGACACTTTAATGGCTACTGGCAGCAAACTTGTAATATCTCAAATGCTCTTTAAGGGGGTGTGAGTTCTCGATGTTTGATGAGACATAGGGGGCCAATATAAGGGCCAAGTACCAGCACCCATCGCACATCATGTGTGGACACCCGCCCTCCCGACCCCTCCGATCGTCAAAACTCCAATGCCGCCGGTCAGGTTCACCGGGGATGGTGTCCCGACGAACAAAAATGCGACACCAGCACATTTTTGAGCCCAGCATGTGCTACACAACCATCGGTCCTGTCCGATCTTAGACTAGGAATGAACTCCGTATGCTTAGACTGGGAATGAACTCTGTATGCCTAAGTCAACCCATGAAACGAGCATACGGGCACTCAGTCGGCCAGAGGGGCGGGATGCGCAAGCCGAGGATCGGCTGGGACCCCCTCTACGTGCTGCCGATCCTGCTGCCTCAACCCTCGGTCTGGTCAAATTTTAGACTGGGAATGAACTTCGTATGCCTAAGCCAACCGATGAAACGAGCGGGCGGGTGGGCGGGCACTACGTCGACCAGAGAGGCGGGTTGCGCAAACCGTGGATCGATAGGGTGGTAGGTGGGTTTAGGCACATCTTCATATTTCTGACACGGCAATGCCATTTTTCTGGCTTGTAAATTCATACAATGGTCCCTTAAGCCTTCAAGTGAAGTTCCATGGCAAGATGACTCGTTTTCTATTTTTCATGATTTTCGAAACTTTTTTCGATTCGGGATTTTTTAAAATTTTTTCAGAAGGAGTTTTACCCCAAACTTGGTAGACGTGATCCTTGTTATTTTGTTGGCATGCACAAAAAAATTTAGCTAAAAACTCGAAGTGTACAAGATTTTGTGACCATTTGAAAAAAGTGTCCCCATTTCAGACACTTTAATGGCTACTGGTAGCAAACCTGTAATATCTCAAGTGCCCTTTAAGGGGGTGTGAGTTCTCGATGTTTGATGAGGCATAAGGGGCCAATATAAGGGCCAAGTACCAGCACCAATCCCACATCATCTATGCACACCGGCCCCCCCCGACCCCCCCCGATCGTCGGAACCCCAATGCCGCCGGTCAGGTTCATCAGCGATGGTGTCCCGACGAAGAAAAATGCGACACCAGCACCTGCTCGAGCCCAACATGTGCTGCCGTAACCCTCAGTCCGATCCGATCTTAGACTGGGAATTAACTTCGTATGCTTAGACTGGGAATGAACTCCGTATACCTAAGTCAACCCACGAAAAGAGCGTGCGGGCACTCAACCGGCCAGAGGGGCGGGATGCGTAAGCCGGGGATCGGCTGGGTCCTCCTTTGCGTGCTGCCAATCCTACTATCGTAACCCTCGGTCCGATCAAATCTTAGACTGGGAATAAACTCCGTATGCCTAAGCCAACCGATGAAACGAGCGGGCGGGCGGGCGGGCACTACGCCGGCCAGAGTGGCGGGATGCGCAAGCGATGGATCGATAGGGTGGTAGGTGGGTTTAGGCATATTTTCGTATTTCTGCCATGCCAATGCCATTTTTCTAGCTTGTAAATTCATACAATGGTCCCTCAACCCTTCATGTGAAGTTTCATGGCAAGACGACTCGTTTTCTATTTTTCATGATTTTTGAAACTTTTTACGATTTGGGATTTTTGAAAATTTTTTCAAAAGGAGTTTTGGCCCCAAACTTGGTAGACGTGATCCTTGTATTTTTTTTGACATGCACAAAAAAATTAAGCTAAAAACTCAAAATGTAGAAGTTTGTGACCATTTGAAAAAAGTGTCCCCATTTTAGACACTTTAATGGCTACTGGCAGCAAACCTGTAAAATCTCAAATGCTCTTTAAGGGGTTGTGAGTTCTCGAGGTTTGATGAGGGATAGGGGGCCAATATAAGGGCCAAGTACCAGCACCCATCGCACATCATGTGCGCACACCCCCTCGGCCCCCCTCGATCGCCGAAACCCCAATGCCGTCGATCAGGTTCTCTGGCGATGGTGTCCCTATTAGGAAAAATACGGCACTAACACATGCGAGAGTCCAGCATGTGCTGGCGCAACCCTCAGTCCGGTCCGATCTTAGACTGGGTATGAACTCCGTATGCTTAGATTCAGAATCAACTCCGTATGCCTAAGTCAACCCATGAAACGAGTGTGCAGGCACTCAACCGGCCACAAGGGGCGGGTTGCACAAGCCGGGGATCGGTCGGGTCCCCCTCTACCTACTGTCGATCCTACTATCGCAACCTGTGATACGATCTGATCTTAGACTGGGAATTAACTCCGTATGCCTAAGCCAACCGACGAAACAAGCGGGCGGACGGGCGGGAACTATGCCGGCCAGAGAGGCGGGATGCGCAAGCCGTGGATCGATAAAGTGGTAGGTGGGTTTAGGCACAACTTCATATTTTTTCCATGCCAATGCCATTTTTCTAGCTTGTAAATTAATACAATGGTCCCTTAAGCCTTCATGTGAAGTTTCATGGCAAGACGACTCGTTTTCTATTTTTCACGATTTTTGAAAGTTTTTACGGTTCAAGATTTTTTAAAATTTTTTCAGAAGGAGTTTTTACCCCAAACTTGGTAGACGTGATCCTTGTATTTTTTTTGGCATGCACAAAAAAATTAAGCTAACAACTCGAAGTGTACAAGATTTTGTGACAATTTGCAAAAAGTGTCCCCATTTCAGACACTTTAATAGCTACTGGCAGCAAACCTGTAAAATCTCAAATGCTCTTTAAGGGGGTGTGAGTTCTCGAGGTTTGATGAGGCATAGGTGGCCAATATAGTGGCCGAGTACCAACACCCATCGCACATCATGTGCGCACACCCGCCCCTCAGCCCCCCCCGATCGTCGAAACCACAATGCTATCGGTCAGGTTCACCGGCGATGGTGTCCCAACGAAGAAAAATACGGCACCAGAACATGCCCGAGCCCAGCATGTGCTGCCGCAACCCTCGGTCCGGTCCGATCTTAAACTGGGAATGAACTCTGTATGCTTAGACTGGGAATGAGCTCCATATTCTTAGACTGGGAATGAACTCTATATGCCTAAGTCAACCCACGAAATGAGCGTGCGTGCGTTCAGCCGACCATAAGGGCGGGCGGGCAGGCGGTAAGCCGGCTAAAGAGGCGGGATGCGCAAACCGTGGATCGACAGGGTGGTAGGTGGGTTTAGGCACATCTTCATATTTCTGCCATGCCAATGCCATTTTTTTGGCTTGTAAATTCATACAATGGTCCCTTAAGCCTTCATGTGAAGTTTCATGGCAAGACGACTCGTTTTCTATTTTTCACGATTTTTGAAACTTTTTACGGTTCGGGATTTTTTAAACTTTTTTCAAAAGGAGTTTTGGCCCCAAGCTTGGTAGATGTGATCCTTGTATTTTTCTTGGCATGCACAAAACAATTCAGCTAAAAACTCGAAGTGTACATGATTTTGTGACCATTTGGAAAAAGTGTCCCCACTTCAGACACTTTAATGGCTACTGCCAGCAAACCTGTAAAATCTCAAATGCTCTTTCAGGGGGTGTGAGTTCTCAAGGTTTGATAAGGGATAGGGGGCCAATATGAGGGCTAAGTACCAGCACCCATCGCACATCATGTGCGCATACCCCCTGGCCCCCCCGATCGCCGGAACCCCAATGCCGCCGGTCAGGTTCTCCGGCGATGGTGTTCGTTCAAAGAAAAATGTGGCACCAGCACATGCCTGAGCCTAGCATGTGCTACCTCAACTCTCGGTCCGGTCCGATCTTAGACTGGGAATGAACTTGGTATGCTTATACTGGGAATGAACTCCGTATGCCTAAGTCAACCCACGAAACGAGCATGCGGGCGCTCTGTCGGCCAGAGGGGCGGGATGCGCAAGCCGGGGATCGGTCGGGTCCCCCTCTGCGTGCTGCCGATCCAGCTGCCGCAACCCTCCGTATGGTCCAATCTTAGACTGGGAATGAACTCCGTATGCCTAAGCCAACCAACGAAACGAGCGGGCGAGCAGACGGGAACTACGCCGATCAGAGAGGCGGGATGCGCAAGCCGTGGATCGATAGGGTGGTAGGTGGGTTTAGGCACATCTTCATATTTCTACCATGCCAATGCCATTTTTCTGGCTTGTAAATTCATACATTGGTCCCTTAAGCCTTCATGTGAAGTTTCATGGCAAGACGACTCGTTTTCTATTTTTCACGATTTTTGAAACTTTTTACGGTTCGGGATTTTTTAAAATCTTTTCAGATGGAGTTTTGGCCCCAAACTTGTTAGACGTGATTCTTGTATTTTTGTTGGCATGCACAAAAAAAATCAGCTAAAAACTCGCAGTGTACAAGATTTTGTGACCATTTGAAAAAGGTGTTTCCATTTCAAACACTTTAATGGCTACTGGCAGCAAACCTGTAAAATCTCAAATGCTCTTTAAGGGGGTGTGAGTTCTCGAGGTTTAATGAGAGATAGGGGCCCAATATAAGGGCCAAGTACCAGCACCCATCGCACGTCATGTGCGTACACCCCCCGATCGTCGGAACCCCAATGCCGCCGGTCAGGTTCTCCGACGATGGTGTCCCGGTGAAGAAAAATACGACACCAGCACATGCCCGAGCCCAGCATGTGCTGCTGCAACCCTCGATCTGGTCTGATCTTAGACTAGGAATGAACTTCGTATGCTTAGACTGGGAATGAACTCTGTATGCCTAAGTCAACCCACGGAACGAGCGTGCGGGCGTTCAACCGTCCAGAGGGGCGGGATGCACAAGCTGGGGATAAGCCGGGTCCCCCTCTGTGTGCTGCCAATCTTGCCGCCGTAATCCTCGGTCTGGTCTGAACTTAGACTAGGAATTAACTCCGTATGCCTAAGCCAATCGATGAAACAAGCGGGCGGGCGGGCGGGCACTACGTCGGCCAGAGAGGCGGGATGCACAAGCCATGGATCGATAGGGTGGTAGGTGGGTTTAGGCACATCTTCATATTTCTGCCATGCCAATGCCATTTTTTTGGCTTGCAAATTCATACAATGGTCCCTTAAGCCTTCATGTGAAGTTTCATGGCAAGACGACTCGCTTTCAATTTTTCATGATTTTTGAAACTTTTTACGGTTCGGGATTTTTTAAACTTTTTTCAAAAAGAGTTTTGGCCCCAAGCTCGGTAGACGTGATCCTTGTATTTTTATTGGCATGCACAAAAAAATTCAGCTAAAAACTCGAAGTGTACATGATTTTGTGACCATTTGAAAAAAATGTCCCCACTTCAGACACTTTAATGGCTATTGCCAGCAAACCTGTAAAATCTCAAATGCTCTTTAAGGGGGTGTGAGTTCTTGAGTTTTGATCAGGTATAGGGGGCCAAAATAAGGGCCAAGTACTAGCACCCATCACACATCATGTGCGCACACCGCCCGGTCCCCTCCTATCGTTGGAACCCTAATGTCGCCGGTCAGGTTCTTCGGTGATGGTGTCCCGGCGAAGAAAAATGCGGCACCAGCACATGCCGGAGCCCAGCATGTGCTACCGCAACCCTCAATCCGGTCTGATCTTAGACTGGGAATGAACTCCGTATGCTTAGACTGGGACTGAACTCCGTATGCCTAAGTCAACCTACAAAACGAGCGTGCAGGCATTCAACCATCCAGAGGGGCGGGATGTGCAAGTCGGGGATCAGTCGGGTCCCCCTCTGCGTGTTGCCAATCCTGCTGTCGTAACCCTCAGTCTGGTCTGATCTTAGACTAGGAATGAACTTCGTATGCCTAAGCCAATCGATGAAACAAGTGGGTGGACAGGCGGGCACTACGTCGGCCAGAGAGGCGGGATGCGTAAGCCGTGGATCGATAGGGTGGTAGGTGGGTTTAGGCACATCTTCATATTTCTGTGGCACCGATGCCATTTTTTTGGCTTGTAAATTTATACAATGGTCCCTTAAGCCTTCAGGTGAAGTTTCATGGCAAGATGACTCATTTTCTATTTTTCTCGATTTTTGAAACTTTTTACGGTTCGAGATTTTTTAAAATTTTTTCAGAAGGAGTTTTGGCCCCAAACTTATAGACGTGATCCTTGTATTTTTGTTGGCATGCACAAAAACATTCAACTAAAAACTCGAAGTGTACAAGATTTTGTGACCATTTAAAAAAAGTGTCGCCATTTCAGACACTTTAATGGCTACTGGTAGCAAACCTGTAAAATCTCAAATGCTCTTTAAGGGGGTGTGAGTTCTCAAGGTTTGATGAGGGATAGGGGGCCACTATAAGGGCCAAGTACCAGCACCCATTGCACATCATGTGCGCACACCCCCCCGGCCCCCCTATCGCCAGAACCCCAATGCCGTCGGTCAAGTTCTCCGACGATGGTGTCCCGACGAAGAAAAATGTGACACCAACACATGCTCGAGCCGAGAATGTGCTGCCGTAACCCTCGGTCCGGTCTGATCTTAGACTGGGAATGAACTCCGTATGCCTAAGTCAACCCATGTAACGAGCGTGCGGGCGTTCAGCCGGCTAGAGGGGTGGGATGCGCTAGTCAGGGATCGGTTGGGTCCCCCTCTGCGTGCTGTCGATCTTGCTGCCGCAACCCTCGATCCAGTCTGATCTTAGACTGGGAATGAACTCTGTATGCCTAAGCCAACCGACAAAACGAGCGGGCGGGCGGGCGGGCGGGCACTATATCGGCCAGAGAGGCAGGATGCGCAAGCTGTGGATCGATAGGGTGGTAGGTGGGTTTAGGCACATCTTCATATTTCGGCTGTGCCAATGCCATTTTTCTAGCTTGTAAATTCATACAATGGTCCCTTAAGCCTTCATGTGAAGTTTCATGGCAAGACGACTCATTTTCTATTCTTCATGATTTTCAAAACTTTTTACGGTTCGAGATTTTTTAAAATTTTTTCGGAAGGATTTTTGGCCCCTAACTTGGTAGACGTGATCCTTGTATTTTTTTTGGAGTGCACAAAAACATTCAACTAAAAACTCGAAGTGTACAAGATTTTGTGACCATTTGAAAAAAGAGTCCCCATTTAAGACACTTTAATGGCTACTGGCAGCAAACCTGTAAAATCCCAAATGCTTTTTAATAGGGTGTGAGTCCTCGAGGTTTGATGAGGGATAGGGGGACAATATAGGGGACAAGTACCAGCACCCATCGCACATCATGTGCACACACCCTCCGGCCCCCCACGATCGTCGGAACCCTAATGTCGCTGGTCAGGTTCTCCGGTCAAGGTGTCCCAGTGAAGAAAAATACGGCACCAGCACATGCCCGAGCGCAGCATGTGCTGACGCAACCCTCGGTCTGGTCCGGTCTTAAACTGGGAATGAACTTCGTATACTTAGACTAGAAATGAACTCCGTATGCCTACGTCAACCAACGAAACGAGCGTGCGGGCGCTCAGCCAGCCAGAGGAGCGGGATACGCAAGCCGGGGATCGATCGGGTCCCCCTCTGCATGCTGCCGATCCTGCTGCCGCAACTCTTGGTCCGGTCTGATCTTAGACTGGGAATGCACTCCATATGCCTAAGCCAACCGACGAAACCGGCGGACGGGCGGGCGGGCGGGCGGGCACTACGCCAGCCAGAGAGACGGGATGTGCAAGCCATGGATCGATAGGGTGGTAGGTGGGTTTAGGCACATCCTCATATTTCTGTAGTGCCAATGCCATTTTTCTAGCTTGTAAATTCATACAATGGTCTCTTAAGCCTTCATGTGAAGTTTCACGGCAAGACGACTCATTTTCTATATTTCATGATTTTTGAAACTTTTTACGGTTCGGGATTTTTTTAAATTTTTTTAGATGGAGTTTTGGCCCCAAACTTGGTAGATGTGATCCTTGTATTTTTTTTGGCATGCAAAAAAAATTCAGCTAAAAACTTGAAGTGTACAAGATTTTGTGACCATTTGAAAAAAGTGTCCTCATTTCAGATACTTTAATGGCTACTGGCAGCAAACCTGGAAAATCTCAAATGCTCTTTAAGCCGGTGTGACTTCTCGAGGTTTGATGACGGATAGGGGGCCAATATAAGGGCCAAGTACCAGCACCCATCGCACATCATGTGCGCACACCCCCCCGCCACCCCCGATCGCTGGAATCCCAATGCCGTCGGTCAGGTTCTTCAACGATGGTGTCCCGACGAAGAAAAATGCGGCACCAGCACATTCCCGAGCCCAGCATGTGCTGCCTCAACCCTCGGTCCGGTCTGATCATAGACTGGGAATGCACTCCGTATGCCTAGGCCAACCAACGAAATGGACGGGCGGGCAGGCGGGCACTACGCCAGCCAGAGAGGTGGGATACGCAAGCCGTGGATCAATAGGGTGGTAGGTGGGTTTAGGCACATCTTCATATTTCTGCCATGCCAATGCCATTTTTTCTGGCTTGTAAATTCATACAATGGTCCCTTAAGCCTTCATGTGAAGTTTCACGGCAAGACGACTCGTTTTCTATTTTTCATGATTTTTGAAACTTTTTACGGTTCAGGATTTTTTAAAATTTTTTCAGAAGGATTTTTGGCCCCAAACTTGGTAGACATGATCCTTTTATTTTTTTTGGCATGCTCAAAAAAATTCAGCTAAAAACTCAAAGTGTACAAGATTTTGTGACCATTTGAAAAAAGTGTCCACATTTCAGACACTTTAATGGCTACTGGCAGCAAACCTGTAAAATCTCAAATGCTCTTTAAGGGGGTGTGAGTTCTGGGGGTTTGATGAGGGATAGGGGGCCAATATAAGGGCAAGTACCAGTACCCATTGCATATCATGTGTGCACACCCCCCCCGCCACCCCCGATCGTCGGAACCCGAATGCCGTCGGTCAGGTTCTTCGATGATGGTGTCCCGACGAAGAAAAATGTGGCACCAGCACATGCCCGAGCCCAGCATGTGCTGCCGCAACCCTCATTCCGATCCGATCTTAGACTGGGTATGAACTCCGTATGCTTAAGTCAACCCACGGAACGAGCGTGCGGGCGCTCAGTCGGCCAGAGGGGCGGGATGAGCAAGCCGGGGATCGGCCGGGTCCCCCCTCTGCGTGCTACCGATCCCATTGCTGCAACCCTCAATCTGGTCTGATCTTAGATTGGGAATGAACTCTGTATGCCTCAGCCAACTGACGAAACGGGCGAGCGAGTGGGCGGGCACTACGCCAACCAGAGAGGCGGGATGCGCAAGCCGTGGATCGATAGGGTAGTAGGTGGGTTTAGGCACATCTTCATATTTCTGCCCTGCCAATGCCATTTTCTGGCTTGTAAATTCATACAATGGTCCCTTAAGCCTTCATGTGAAGTTTCATGGTAAGACGACTCATTTTTTATTTTTCACGATTTTTAATATAAGGACCAATACCAGCACCCATCGCACATCATGTGTGAACACCCTCCGGCCCCCCGATCGTCGGAACCCCAATGCCGTCGATCAGGTTCTCTAATGATGGTGTCCCAACGAAGAAGAATACAGCACCAGCACATGCCCGAGCCCAGCATGTGCTGTCGTAACCCTCGATCCGATCCGATCTTAGACTGGGTATGAACTCCGTATGCTTAAGTCAACCCACGGAACGAGTGTGCGGGCGCTCAGTCGGAGAGAGGGGCGGGATGCGCAAGCCGGGGATCGGCCGGGTCCCCCTCTGCGTGCTACCGATCCCATTGCTGCAACCCTCAATCCGGTCCGATCTTAGATTGGGAATGAACTCCGTATGCCTCAGCCAACTGACGAAACGGGCGAGCGAGCGGGCGGGCACTATGCCAACCAGAGAGGCGGGATGCGCAAGCCGTGGATCGATAGGGTAGTAGGTGGGTTTAGGCACATCTTCATATTTCTGCCCTGTCAATGCCATTTTTCTGGCTTGTAAATTCATACAATGGTCCCTTAAGCCTTCATGTGAAGTTTCATGGTAAGACGACTCGTTTTCTATTTTTCACGATTTTTAATATAAGGACCAATACCAGCACCCATCGCACATCATGTGTGAACACCCCCCGCCCCCCCGATCGTCGGAACCCCAATGCCATCGATCAGGTTCTCTAACGATGGTGTCCCAACGAAGAAGAATACAGCACCAGCACATGCCCGAGCCTAGCATGTGCTATCATAACCCTCGGTCCGATCCGATCTTAGACTGGGAATGAACTCCGTATGCCTAAGTCAACCCATTAAACGAGCGTGCGGGAGCTCAGTCGGCCAGAGGGGCGGGATGCGTAAGTCAGGGATCAATCGAGCCCCCCTCTATGTGTTGTCGATCCTACTGTCGGAACCCTCGATCTGGTCTGATCTTAGACTGGGAATGAACTCCATATGCTTAAGCCAACCGACGAAACGGGCGGGCGGGCGAGCACTACGTCGACCAGAGAGGCGGGATGCGCAAGCCGTGGATCAATAGGGTGGTAGGTGGGTTTAGGCACATCTTCATATTTCTGTCATGCCAATGCCATTTTTCTGGCTTGTAAATTCATACAATGGTCCCATAAGCCTTCATGTGAAGTTTCATGCCAAGACGACTCGTTTTCCATTTTTCACGATTTTCAAAACTTTTTACGGTTCGGGATTTTTTAAAATTTTTTCAGAAGGATTTTTGGCGCCAAACTTTATAGACGTGATCCTTGTAATTTTTTTGGCATGCACAAAAAAATTCAGCTAAAAACTCAAAGTGTACAAGATTTGTGACCATTTGAAAAAAGTGTCCTCATTTCAGACACTTTAATGGCTACTGGCAGCAAACCTGTAAAATCTCTAATGCTCTTTAAGAGGGTGTGAGTTCTCGAGGTTTGATGAGGGATAGGGGGCCAATATAAGGGCCAAGTACCAGCAACCACCGCACATCATGTGCGCACACCCCCCCAGCCACCCCCGATCGTCGGAACCCCAATGTCGCCGGTCAGGTTCTCCGATGATGGTGTCCCGACGAAGAAAAATGTGGCACCAACACATGCCCAAGCCCAGCATGTGCTACCGTAACCCTCAGTCTGGTCTGATCTTAGACTGGGAATGAACGTCGTATGCTTAGACTGGGAATGAACGTCGTATGCTTAGACTGGGAATGAACTCCGTATGCCTAAGTCAACCCACGAAACGAGCGTGCGGGCGCTCAGCCGGCCAGAGAGGTGGGATGCGCAAGCCAGGGATCGACCGGGTCCCCCTCTATGTGCTGTCGATCCTGCTGCTGCAACCCTCAGTCCGGTCTGATCTTAGACTGGGAATGAACTCCGTATGCCTAAGCTAACCAACGAAACAAGCAGGCGGGCGAGCACTATGCCGGCTAGAGAGACGGGATGCGCAAGCCGTGGATCGATAGGGTGGTAGGTGGGTTTAGGCACATCTTCATATTTCTACCATGCCAATGCCATTTTTTTGGCTTGTAAATTCATACAATGGTCCCTTAAGCCTTCATGTGAAGTTTAATGGCAAGACGACTCATTTTCTATTTTTCACGATTTTCAAATCTTTTTACGGTTCAGGATTTTTTAAAATTTTTTCAGAAGGCATTTTGGCCCCAAGCTTGGTAGACGTGATCCTTGTATTTTTGTTGGCATGCACAAAAACATTCAGCTAAAAACTCAAAGTGTACAAGATTTTGTGACCATTTGAAAAAATTGTCCCTATTTCAGACACTTTAATTGCTACTGGCAGCAAACCTATAAAATCTCAAATGCTTTTTAAGGGGGTATGAGTTCTCTCGATTTGATGAGGGATAGGGGGCCAATATAAGGGCCAAGTACCAGCACCCATCGCACATCATGGGCGCACACCCCCCGGCCCTCTCGATCGTCGGAACCCCAATGCCGCCAGTCAGGTTCTCCGACGATGGTGTCCTTACGAAGAGAAATGTGGCACCAGCACATACCTGAGCCCAGCATGTGCTGCCGCAACCCTTAGTCCAGTCCGATCTTAGACTGGGAATGAACTCCGTATGCTTAGACTGGGAATGAAATCCGTATGCCTAAGTGAACCTACGAAACGAGTGTGCGGGCGCTCAGCCGACCAGAGGGACGGGATGCGCAAGTTGGGGATCGGTCGGGTCCCCCTTTACGTGCTGCTGATCCTGCTACGGCGACCCTTGGTCCGGTCTGATCTTAGACTGGGAATGAACTCCGTATGCCTAAGCCAATCAATGAAACAGGCGGGCGGGTGAGCGGACGCTACGCCGGCCAGGGAGGCGGGATACGCAAGCCATGGATCGATAGGTTGCTAGGTGGGTTTAGGCATATCTTCATATTTCTACCATGCCAATGCCATTTTTTCTAGCTTGTAAATTCATACAATGGTCCCTTAAGACTTCATGTGAAGTTCCATGGCAAGACGACTTGTTTTCTATTTTTCACGATTTTTGAAACTTTTTACGGTTCGAGATTTTTTAAAATTTTTTCAGGAGTTTTGGCCTCAAACTTGGTAGACGTGATCCTTGTATTTTTGTTGGCATGCACAAAAAAATTTTGCTAAAAACTCAAAGTGTACAAGATTTTGTGACCATTTGAAAAAAGTATCCCCATTTCAGACACTTTAATTGCTACTGATAGCAAACTTGTAAAATCTCAAATGCTCTTTAAGGGGGTGTGAGTTCTCGAGGTTTGATGAGGGATAAGGGGCCAATATAAGGGCCAAGCACCCGTCCCACATCATGTGCGCACAGCCCCCCGGTGCCCCCCGATCGTCGGAACCCCAATGCCATCGGTCAAGTTCTCCAGCGATGGTGTCCCGACGAAGAAAAATACGGCACCAGCACATGCCCGAGCCCAGCATGTGTTGTCACAACCCTCGGTCCAGTCCGATCTTTGACTGGGAATGAACTCCGTATGCTTAGACTGGGAATGAACTCCGTATGCCTAAGTCAACCCATGAAACGAGCGTGCGGGCGCTCAGTCGGCCAGAGGGGCGGGATGCGCAAGCCGGGGATCGACCGGGTCCCCCTCTACGTGTTATCGATCCTGTTGCAGCAACCCTCGCTCTGGTCCAATCTTAGACTGGGAAAGAACTCCGTATGCCTAAGCCAACTAACGAAACAAGCGGGCGGGTGGGTGGGCACTACGTCGTCCAGAGAGGCGGGATGCACAAGCGGTGGATCGATAGGCTGGTAGGTGGGTTTAGGCACATCATCATTTTTTTGTCGTGCCAATACCATTTTTTTGGCTTGTAAATTCATACAATGGTCCCTTAAGCCTTCATGTAAAGTTTCATGGCAAGACGACTCGTTTTCTATTTTTCACGATTTTTGAAACTTTTTACGGTTCGGGATTTTTCAAAATTTTTTCAAAAGGAGTTTTGGCCCCAAACGTTTTTAGACATGATCCTTGTATTTTTGATGGCATGAACAAAAAATTTCAGCCAAAAACTCGAAGTGTACAAGATTTTGTGATCATTTGAAAAAAGTGTCGCCATTTTCAGACACTTTAATGGCTACTTGCAGCAAACCTGTAAAATCTCAAATGCTCTTTAAGGGGTGTGAGTTCTCGAGGTTTGATGAGGGATAGGGGGCAATATAAGGGCCAAGTACCAACACCCATCGCACATCATGTGCACACACTCCTCCCCGGCACCCCCCGATCTTCGGAACCCCAATGCTGCCGGTCAGGTTCTTCGACGGTGGTGTCCCGGTGAAGACAAATACGGCACCAGCACATGCCAGAGCCTAGCATGTGCTGCCGTAACCCTCGGTCCGATTGGATCTTAGACTGGGAATGAACTCCGTATGCTTAGACTGGGAATGAACTCCGTATGCCTAAGTCAACCAACAAAACGAGCGTGCGGGCGCTCAACCGGGCAGAGGGGCGGGATGCGCAAGCCGAGGATCGGCCGGGTCCCCCTCTGAGTGCTGCCAATCCTACTACCACAACCCTCAGTCTGGTCCGATCTTAGACTGGGAATGAACTCCGTATGCCTAAGCCAACCGACGAAACGGGCGGGCGGGTGGGCGGGCACTAAGCTGGCCAGAGAGGCGGAATGTGCATGCCGTGGATCGATAGGGTGGCAGCTGGGTTTAGGCACATCTTCATATTTTTGCCGTGCGAATGCCATTTTTCTGGCTTGTAAATTCATACAATGGTCCCTTAAGCCTTCATGTGAAGTTTCATGGCAAGACGACTCGTTTTCTATTTTTCATAATTTTTGAAACTTTTTACGGTTCGGGATTTTTTAAAATTTTTTCAGAAGGAGTTTTGTCCCCAAACTTGGTAGATATGATCCTTGTATTTTTGTTGGCATGCACAAAACAATTCAGCTAAAAACTCAAAGTGTACAAGATTTTGTGACCATTTGAAAAAAGTGTCCCCATTTCAGACACTTTAATGGCTACTGGAAGCAAACCTGTAAAATCTCAAATGCTCTTTAAGGGGGTGTGAGTTCTTGAGGTTTGATGAGGGATAGGGGGCCAATATAAGGGCCAAGTACCAGCACCCATCGTACATCATGTGCGCACACCCCCCGGTCCCCCCCATTGCCGGAACCCTAATGCCGTCGGTTAGGTTCTCTGGTGATGGTGTCCCGACGAAGAAAAATACGGCACCAGCACATGACAGAGCCCAGCATGTGCTATCGCAAACCTTGGTTCGGTTTGATCTTAGGTTGGGAATGAACTCCGTATGCTTAGACTGGGAATGAACTCTGTATGCCTAAGTCAACCCACGAAACGAGCATGCGGGCGCTCAGCCGGCCAGAGGGGTGGGATGCGCAAGCCGAGGATCGGCCGGGTCCCCCTCTACGTGCTACCGATCCTACTGCCACAACCCTCAATCTGGTCCGATCTTAGACTGGGAATGAACTCTGTATGCCTAAGCCAACCAATGAAACGGGTGGGCGGGCGGGCGAGCACTACATCGGCTAGAGAGGGGGATGCGCAATCCGTGGATCGATAGGGTGGTAGGTGGGTTTAGGCACATCTTCACACTTCTGCCATGCCAATGCCATTTTTTTGGCTTGTAAATTCATAAAATGGTCCCTTAAGCCTTCATGTGAAGTTTCATGGCAAGACGACCTGTTTTCTATTTTTGACAATTTTTGAAACTTTTTACGGTTTGGGATTTTTAAAATTTTTTCAGAGGGAGTTTTGGCCCCAAACATGGTAGACGTGATCCTTGAATCTTTATTGGCATGCACAAAAAAATTCAGCTAAAAACTAGTGTACAAGATTTTGTGACCATTTGAAAAAAGTGTCCCCATTTAAGACACTTTAATGGCTACTGGCAGCAAACCTGTAAAATCTCAAATGCTCTTTAAGGGGGTGTGAGTTCTCGAGGTTTGATGAGGGATAGGGGGCAAATATAAGGGCCAAGTACTAGCACCCATCACACATCATGTGCGCACACCCCCCGACCCCCTCGATCCCCGAAACCCCAATGCCGCCCGTCAGGTTCTCCGGCGATGGTGTCCCGACGAAGAAAAAAGTGCCACCAGCACATCCTCGAGCCCAGCATGTGCTGGCGCAACCCTCGGTCCGGTCCAATCTTAGACTGGGAATGAACTTTGAATGCCTAAGCCAACCGACGAAAAAAGCGAGCGGGCGCTCAGCCGGCCCAAGGGGCAGGATGCGCAAGCCGGGGATCGGTCGGGTCCCCCTCTGCGTGCTACCGATCCTGATGCTGCAACCCTTGGTCCGGTCTGATCTTAGACTGGAAATGAATTTTGAATGCCTAAGCCAAACGACGAAAAGAGCGAGCGGGCGGACGGGCGGGCGGGCACTACGCTGGTCAGAGAGGCGGGATGCGCAAGCCGTGGATCGATAGGGTGGTACGTGGGTTTAGGCACATCTTCATATTTGAGTCATGCCAATGCCATTTTTCTAGCTTGTAAATTCATACAATGCTCCCTTAAGCCTTCATGTGAAGTTTCATGGCAAGATGACTCGTTTTCTATTTTTCACGATTTTTGAAACTTTTTACGGTTCGAGATTTTTTAAAATTGTTTTCGAAGGATTTTTGGCCCCAAACTTGGTAGACCTGATCCTTGTATTTTTGTTGGCATGCACAAAAAAATTCAGCTAAAAACTCGAAGTGTACAAGATTTTGTGACCATTTGAAAAAAGTGTCCCCATTTCAGATACTTTAATGGCTACTTACAGCAAACCTGTAAAATCTGAAATGCTCTTTAAGGGGGTGTGAGTTCTCAAGGTTTGATGAGGGATAGGGGGCCAATATAAGGGCCAAGTACCAGCAGCCATCGTACATCATGTCCGCACATCCCCCGCCCCCCCCCGATCGTCGGAATCCGAATACCGTCGGTCAGGTTCTCCGACGATGGTGTCCCGACGAACAAAAATAAGGCACCAGCACATGCCCAAGCCCAGCATGTGCTGTCGCAACCCTCGGTCTGATCTAATCTTAGACTGGGAATGAACTCCGTATGCTTAGACTGGGAATGAACTCCGTATGCCTAAGTTAACTCATGAAACGAGCGTACGGGCGCTCAGCCGGCCAGAGGGGTGCGATGCACAAGTCGGGGATCGGTCGGGTCCCCCTCTACGTGCTGTCGATCCTACTGTCGCAACCCTTGGTCCGGTCTGAACTTAGACTAGGAATGAACTCCGTATGTCTAAGCCAACCGATGAAACGATCGGGCTGGCGGGCGAGCACTACGTCGGCCAGAGAGGCGGGATGCTCAAGCCGTGGATCGATAGGGTGGTAGGTGGGTTTAGGCACATCGTCATATTTCTCCCATGTCAATGCCATTTTTCTGGCTTGTAAATTCATACAATGGTCCCTTAAGCCTTCATGTGAAGTTTCATGGCAAGACGACTTGTTTTCTATTTTTCACGATTTTTGAAACTTTTTATGGTTCAGGATTTTTTAACATTTTTTCAGAAGGATTTTAGGCCCCAAACTTGGTAGATGTGATCCTTGTATTTTTTTTGGCATGCATAAAAAAATTCAGGTAAAAACTCGAAGTGTACAAGATTTTGTGACCATTTGAAAAAAGTGTCCCCATTTTAGACACTTTAATGGCTACTGGCAACAAACCTGTAAAATCTCAAATGCTCTTTAAGAGGGTGTGACTTCTCGAGGTTTGATGATGGATAGGGGGCCAATATAAGGGCCAAGTGCCAGCACCCATCGCACATCATGCGCGCACAACCCCTCGACCCCCCCGATCGATGGAGCCCTAATGCCGCCGGTCAGGTTCTTCGACGATGAAGAAAAATACGACACCAGCACATGCCCGAGCCTAGCATGTGCTGCCGCAACCCACGATCCAGTCCGATCTTAGACTGGGAATGAACTCCGTATGCCTAAGTCAACCCACGAAACGAGCGTGCGGGCGCTCAGTAGGCCAGAGGGGCGGGATGCGCAAGTCGGCGATCGACTGGGTCCCCCTCTGTGTGCTGCTGATCCTGCTACCGCAACCCTCAGTCCGGTCTGATCTTAGACTGGGAATGAACTCCGTATGCCTAAGCCAACCGACAAAATGAGCGAGCGGACGGGTGGGCACTACGTCGGGCAGAGAGGCGGGATTCGCAAGCCGTGGATCAATAGGGCGGTAGGTGGGTTTAGGCACATCTTCATATTTCTACTGTGCCAATGCCATTTTTCTGGCTTGTAAATTCATACAATGGTCCCTTAAGCCTTCATGTGAAGTTTGATGGCAAGACGACTCGTTTTCTATTTTTCTTGATTTTTGAAACTTTTTACTGTTCGGGATTTTTTAAAATTTTTTCAGAAGGAGTTTTGGCCCCAAACTTATTAGACGTGATCCTTGTATTTTTGTGGCATGCACAAAAAAATTCAGCTAAAAAATTGAAGTGTACAAGACTTTGTGACCATTTGAAAAAAGTGTCCCCATTTCAGACACTTTAATGGCTACTGGCAGCAAACCTGTAAAATCTCAAATGCTCTTTAAGGGGGTGTGAGTTCTCGAGGTTTGATGAGGGATAGGGGGCCAATATGAGGGCCAAGTACCAGCACCCATCGCACATCATGTGCGCACACCCCCCCCGGTTCCCCCCCATCGTCGGAACCCTAATGCCGCTGGTCAGGTTCTCCCGCGATGGTGTCCCGACAAAGAAAAATACGGCACCAGCACATGCCCGAGCCCAGCATGTACTACGTAACCCTCGGTGCGGTCCGATCTTAGACTGGGAATGAACTCCGTATGCTTAGACTGGGAATGAACTCCGTATGCCTAAGTCAACTCACGAAACAGGCGTGCGGGCGCTCAGCCGTCCAAAGGGGCGGGATGTGCAAGCCAGGGATCGGTCGGGTCCCCCTCTACGTGCTGTCGATCCTGCTACGGCAACCCTCATTCCGGTCTGATGTTAGACTGGGAATGAACTCCGTATGCCTAAGCCAACCGATGAAACGGGCGGCGGCGGGCTATTACGCGGTCGGAGAGGCGGGATGCGCAAGCCGTGGATCGATAGGGTGGTAGGTGGGTTTCGGCACATCTTCATATTTCTACCGTGCCAATGCCATTTTTCTAGCTTGTAAATTCATACAATGGTCCCTTAAGCCTTCATCTGAAGTTTCATGCAAGACGACTCGTTTTCTATCTTTCACGATTTTGAAACTTTTACGCGTTCGAGATTTTTTTAAATTTTTCAGAAGAGTTTTGGCAACAAACTTGGTAGACGTGATCCTTGTATTTTTGTTGGCATGCACAAAAAAATTAAGCTAAAAACTCAAAGTCAACAGGATTTTGTGACCATTTGAAAAAAGTGTCCCTATTTCAGACACTTTAATGCTTACTGGAAGCAAACCTGTAAAATCACAAATGCCCTTTAAGGGGGTGTGAGTTTTTGAGGTTTGATGAGGGATAGGGGGCCAAAATAAGGGCTAAGTACCAGCACCCATCGCACAACAAGTTCGCACACCCCCCGGTCCCCCCATCGCCGGAACCTCAATGCCGCCGGTCAGGTTATCCGGCAATGGTGTCCCAACGAAAAAAATGCGGCACCAGCACATGCCCAAGCCCAGCATGTGCTGCTGGAACCCTCGGTCCGGTCCGATCT
The DNA here is from genome assembly GCF_002303985.1 of Durio zibethinus. The sequence continues at coordinate 15,712,959 of NW_019168159.1, forward strand.
TAGATTGGGAATGAACTCTGTTTGCTTAGACTGGGAATGAACTCCGTATGCCTAAGTCAACCCATGAAACGAGCGTGCGGGCGCTTAGCTGGCCAGAGGGGTAGGATGAGCAAGTCGGGGATCGATCGGGTCCCCCTCTGTGTGCTACTGATCCTGCTGCCGCAACCCTCGGTCCTGTCCCATCTTAGACTGGGAATGAACTACGTATGCCTAAGCCAACCGACGAAACGGGTGGGCAGGCGGACGGGCAGGCGGGCACTACGCCGGCCAGAGAGGCGGGATGCACAAGTCATGGATCGATAGGGTGGTAGGTGGGTTTAGGCACATCTTCATATTTCTGCCGTGCCAATGCCATTTTTCTAGCTTGTAAATTAATACAATGGTCCCTTAAGCCTTCATGTGAAGTTTGATGGCAAGACTACTCGTTTTTTATTTTTCACGATTTTTGAAATTTTTACGGTCCGGGATTTTTACGATTTCTTTAAGAAGGATTTTTGGCCCCAAACTTGGTAGCCGTGATCTTTTTGTTTTTGTTGGCATGCATAAAAAAATTCAGCTAAATACTCAAAGTGTACAAGATTTTGTGACCATTTGAAAAAAGTGTCCCAATTTCAGACACTTTAATGGCTACTGGCAGCAAACTTGTAAAATCTCAAATACTCTTTAAGGGGGTGTGAGTTCTCGAGGTTTGATGAGAGATAGGGGGCCAATATAAGGGCCAAGTACCAGCACCCATCGCACATCATGTGCGCACACCCCCGGCCCCCCTCGATCGTCGGAACCCCAATGGCGCCGGTCAGGTTATCCGACAATGGTGTCCCAACGCAGAGGGGTGGGATGGGCAAGCCGGGGATCGGTCGGGTCCCCCTCTGCTTGCTATCAATCCTGCTACCGTAACCCTCGGTCCGGTTCAATCTTAGATAGGGAATTAACTTTGTATGCCTAAGCCAACCGACGAAACGAGCGGGCGGGCGGGCATGCACTACGCCGGCCAGAGAGGCGGGATGCACAAGCTGTGGATCGATAGGGTGGTAGGTGGGTTTAGGCACATCTTCATAATTCTGCCATGCCAATGCCATTTTTCTGGCTTGTAAATTCATACAATGGTCCCTTAAGCCTTCATGTGAAGTTTCATGGCGAGACGACTCATTTTCTATATTTCACTATTTTTTAAACTTTTTAAGGTTCGGGATTTTTGAAAATTTTTTAAGAAGAGTTTTAGCCCCAAACTCGGTAGACGTGATCCTTTTATTTTTGTTGGCATGCACAAAAAAATTCAGCTAAAAACTCGAAGTGTACAAGATTTTGTGACCATTTCAAAAAAGTGTCCCCATTTAAGACACTTTAATGGCTACTGGCAGCAAACCTGTAAAATCTCAAATGCTTTTTAAAGGGTGTGAGTGCTCGAGGTTTGATGAGGGATAGGGGGCCAATATGAGGGCCAAGTACCAGCACCCATCGCACATCATGTGCGCACACCCCCCGGTTCCCCCCATCGCCGGCACCCCAATGTCGCTGGTCAGGTTCTCCGACGATGGTGTCCCGACGAAGAAAAATATGGCACAAGCACATGCCCGAGCCCAGCATGTACTACCGCAACCCTCGGTGCATCCGATCTTAGACTGGGAATGAACTCTGTATGCTTAGACTGGGAATGAAGTCTGTATGCCTAAGTCAACCCACGAAACGGGCGTGCGGGCGCTCAGCCGGCCAGAGGGGCGGGATGTGTAAGCCAGGGATCGGTCGGGTCCCCCTCTACGTGCTGTCGATCCTGCTACGTCAACCCTCGTTTCGGTCTGATGTTAGACTGGGAATGAACTCCGTATGCCTAAGCTAACCGATGAAACGGGCGGGCGGGCGGGCACTACGCCGGTCGGGGAGGCGGGTTGCGCAAGCCATGGATCGATAGGGTGGTAGGTGGGTTTCGGCACATCTTCATATTTCTGCCATGCCAATGCCATTTTTCTAGCTTGTAAATTCATACAATGGTCCCTTAAGCCTTCATTTGAAGTTTCATGGCAAGACGACTCGTTTTCTATCTTTCACGATTTTTGAAACTTTTTACAGTTCGAGATTTTTTTAAATTTTTTCAGAAGGAGTTTTGGCAGCAAACTTGGTAGACATGATCCTTGTATTTTTGTTGGCATGCACAAAAAAATTAAGCTAAAAACTCAAAGTCAACAAGATTTTGTGACCATTTGAAAAAAGTGTCCCTATTTCAGACACTTTAATGTTTACTGACAGCAAACCTGTAAAATCTCAAATGCCCTTTAAGGGGGTGTGAGTTCTCGAGGTTTGATGAGGGATAGGGGGCCAAAATAAGGGACAAGTACTAGCACCCATCGCACATCATGTTCGCACACCCCCCGGTCCCCCCATCGCCGGAACCACAATGCCGCCGGTCAGGTTATCCGGTAATTGTGTCCCAACGAAAAAAATGCAGCACCAGCACATGCCCGAGCCCAGCATGTGCTGCTGGAACCCTCAGTCCGGTCCGATCTTAGACTGGGAATCAACTCCATTTGCTTAGACTGGGAATGAACTCCGTATGCCTAAGTCAACCCACGAAACGAGCGTGCGGGCGCTCAGCTGGCCAGAGGGGTGGGATGCGCAAGCCGGGGATCGGCCGGGTCCCCCTCTATGTGCTACCGATCCTGCTACCGCAACCCTCGGTCCGGTCCCATCTTAGACTGGGAATGAACTCCGTATGCCTAAGCCAGCGAGGCGGGATGCACATGTCGTGGATCGATAGGGTGGTAGGTGGGTTTAGGCACATCTTCATATTTCTGCCATGCCAATGCCATTTTTTTGGCTTGTAAATTAATACAATGGTCCCTTAAGCTTTCATGTGAAGTTTCACGGCTAGACGACTCATTTTTTATTTTTCACGATTTTTGAAATTTTTACGGTTCGGGATTTTTACGATTTGTTTAAGAAGGATTTTTGACCCCAAACTTGGTAGCCGTGATCCTTTTGTTTTTGTTGGCATGCACAAAAAAATTCAGCAAAAAACTCGAAGTGTACAAGATTTTGTGACCTTTTTAAAAACCTGTCCACATTTCAAACACTTTAATGGCTACTGGCAGCAAACCTGTAAAATCTCAAATGCTCTTTAAAGGGGTGCGAGTTCTCGAGGTTTGATGAGGGATAGCGGGCCAATATAAGGGCCAAGTACCAGCACCCATTGGACATCATGTGCGCACACCCCTAGCCCCCCGATCGTCGGAACCCCAATGTCGCTGGTCAGGTTCTCTGGCGATGGCGTCCCGATAAAGAAAAATATGGCACCAGCACATGCTCGGGCCCAGCATATGCTGCCGTAAGCTTTGGTCCAGTCCGATCTTAGACTGGGAATGAACTCCGTATGCCTAAGTCAACCCATGAAACGAGCATACGGGCGCTCAACCGACCAGAGGGGCGGGATGCGCAAGCCGGGGATCGATCGGGTACCCCTCTACATGCTATCGATCCTATTGCCACAACCCTCTATCCAGTCTAATCTTAGACTGGGAATGAACTTCGTATGCCTAAGCCGACCGATGAAACGAGCGGGCGGGCGGGTGGGCGGGCACTACGTCGGCCAGAGAGACGGGATGCGCAAGCTGTGGATCATAGGGTGGTAGGTGGGTTTAGGCACATCTTCATATTTCTGCCAAGACAATGCCATTTTTCTGGCTTGTAAATTAATACAATGGTCTCTTATGCCTTCATGTGAAGTTTCATCGCGAGACGACTCGTTTTCTATTTTTCACGATTTTTGAAACTTTTTACGGTTCGAGATTTTTTAAAATTTTCTTAGAAGGAGTTTTGGCCCCAAACTTGGTAGACGTGATCCTTGTATTTTTGTTGGCGTGCACAAAACAATTCAACTAAAAACTCAAAGTGCACAAGATTTTGTGACCATTTGAAAAAAGTCCCCTCATTTCAGACACTTTAATGGCTACTGGCAGCAAACCTGTAAAATCTCAAATACTCTTTAAGGGGGTGTGAGTTCTCGAGGTTTGATGAGGGATAGGGGAAAATATAAGGGCCAAGTACCAGCACCCATCGCACATCATGTGCGCACACCCCCCCGGCCCCCCCGATCATCGGAACCCCAATGTCGTTGTCAGGTTCTCCGATGATGGTGTCCCGACGAAGAAAAATACGGTACCAGCACATGCCCGAGCCCAGCATGTGCTACCGTAACCCTCGGTCCGATCCGATCTTAGACTGGGAATGAAATCCGTACGCTTAGACTGGGAATGAACTCCGTATGCCCAAGTGAACCAATGGAACGAGCGTGCGGGCACTCAGCCGGCCAAAGTGGCAGAATGCGCAAGTCAGGGATCGACCGGGTCCCCCTCTACGTGCTATCGATCCTGCAACCGCAACCTTCGATCTGGTCCAATCTTAGACTGGGAATGAACTCCGTATGCCTAAGCCAACCGATCAAATGAGCGGGCGGGCGGGCGGGCACTACGCCGGCCAGAGAGGGGGGACGCGCAAGCCGTGGATCGATAGGGTGGTAGGTGGGTTTAGGTACATCTTCATATTTCTGCCATGCCAATGCCATTTTTTTGGCTTGTACATTCGTACAATGGTCCCTTACGCCTTCATGTGAAGTTTCATGGCAAGACGACTCGTTTTCTATTTTTCACGATTTTTGAAATTTTTACGGTTCGAGATTTTTTAAAATTTTTCAGAAGGAGTTTTGGCCCCAAACTTGGTAGACATGATCCTTGTATTTTTGTTGGCATGCACAAAAAAATTTAGCTAAAAAATCGAAGTGTACAAGATTTTGTGATCATTTGAAAAAAGTGTCCCCATTTCAAACACTTTAATGGCTACTGGCAGCAAACCTGTAAAATCTCAAATGCTCTTTAAGGGGGTGTGAGTTCTCAAGGTTTGATGAGGGATAAGGGGCCAACATAAGGGCTAAGTACCAGCACCCATCGCACATCATGTGCGTACACCCCCCGCCCCCCCCGGATCGTTGGAACCCGAATTTTGTCGGTCAGGTTCTCCGACAAAGAAAAATGCGACACCAGTACATGCCCGAGCCCAGCATGTGCTGCCGCAACCCTCGGTCCGATCCGATCTTAGACTGGGAATGAACTCCGTATGCTTAGACTGGGAATGAACTCCGTGTGCCTAAATCAACCCACGAAACGAGCGTGCATGCGCTTAACCGGTCAGAGGGGCGAGATGCGTAAGCCGGGGATCGGCCGGGTCCCCCTTTACAAGCTACCGATCCTGCTGCCGCAACCCTTGGTCCGATCTGATCTTATACTAGGAATGAACTTTGTATGCCTAGGCCAACCGACAAAATGAGCGGGTGGGCGGGCGGGCGGGCGGGCACTACGCTGGCCAGAGAGGCGGTATGCGCAAGCCGTGGATCAATAGGCTGGTAGGTTGGTTTAGGCACATCTTCATATTTCTACCGTGCCACTACCATTTTTCTGGCTTGTAAATTCATACAATGGTCCCTTAAGCCTTCATGTGATGTTTCATGGCAAGATGACTTATTTTTTATTTTTCATGATTTTTGAAACTTTTTAGGGTTCAGGATTTTTTAAAATTTTTTCAGAAGGAGTTTTGGCCCCAAACTTGGTAAACGTGATCCTTGTATTTTTTTTGGCATGCACAAAAATATTCAGCTAAAACCTCGAAGTGCATAAGATTTTATGACCATTTGAAAAAAGTGTCCCCATTTCAGACACTTTAATGGGTACTGGTAGCAAACCTGTAAAATCTCAAATGCTTTTTAAGGGTGTGTGAGTTCTCGAGGTTTGATGAGGGATAGGGGGCCAATATAAGGACCGAGTACCAACACCCATCGCAGATCATGTGCGCACAGCCCCCTCGCCCCCCCCGATCGTTGGAACCCCAATGCCGTCGGTAAGATTCTCCGACGATGGTGTCCCGACGAAGAAAAATGTGGCACCAGCACATGCCTGAGCCCAACATGTGCTGCAGCAACCCTCGGTCTGGTCTGATCTTAGACTGGGAATGAACTCCGAATGCCTAAGCCAACCGACGAAACGAGCGGGCGGGCGGGCGGGCACTACGCCAACTAGAGAGGCGGGATGCACAAGCTGTGGATCGATAGGGAGGTAGGTGGGTTTAGGCACATCTTCATATTTCTACTGTGCGAATGTCATTTTTTTGGCCTGTAAATTCATACAATGGTCCCTTAAGCCTTCATGTGAAGTTTCATGGCAAGACGACTCGTTTTCTATTTTTCATGATTTTTGAAACTTTTTACGGTTTTGAATTTTTTAAAATTTTTTCAGAAAGAGTTTTGGCCACAAACTTTGTAGACATGATCCTTGTATTTTTGTTGGCATGCACAAAACAATTCAGCTAAAAACTCGAAGTGTACAAGATTTTGTGACCATTTGAAAAAAGTGTCTCCATTTCAGACACTTTAATGGCTACTGGCAGCAAACCTGTAAAATCTCAAATGCTCTTTAAGAGGGTGTGAGTTCTTGAGGTTTGATGAGGGATAGGGGGCCAATATAAGGGCCAAGTACCAGAACCCATCACACATCATGTGCGCACACCCCCGCCCGGCCCCCCCGATCGTCGAAACCCAAATGCCGTCGGTCAGGTTCTCCGGCGATGGTGTCCCGGTGAAGACAAATACGGCACCAACACATGCTCGAGCCTAGCATGTGCTGCCCCAACCCTTGGTCTGGTCTGATCTTAGGCTAGGAATGAACGCCGTATGCCTAAGTCAACCCACGAAACGAACGTGCGGGCGCTCAGTCAGCCAGAGGGGCGGGATGCGCAAGCTGGGGATCGGATGGGTCCCCCTCTGTGTGCTACCGATCCTGCTACCGCAACCCTCTATCTGGTCTGATCTTAGACTGGGAATGAACTCGGTATGCCTATTCCAACCGACGAAACGAACGGACGGGCACTACGCCGGCCAGAGAGGCGGGATGCGCATGCCGTGGATCGATAGGGTGGTAGGTGGGTTTAGGCTAATCTTCATATTTCTGCCATGCCAATGCCATTTTTTTGGCTCGTAAATTCATACAATGGTTCCTTAAGCCTTCATGTGAAGTTTCATGGCAAGACGACTCATTTTCTATTTTTCACGATTTTCAAAACCTTTTACGGTTCGAGATTTTCTAAAATTTTTTCAGAAAGAGTTTTGGCCCCAAACTTGGTAGACGTGATCCTTGTATTTTTTTTGGCATGCACAAAAAAATTCAGCTAAAAACTCGAAGTGTACAAGATTTTGTGACCATTTGAAAAAAGTGTCCTCATTTCAGACACTTTAATGGCTACTGGCAGCAAACCTGTAAAATCTCAAAAGCTCTTTAAGGGGATTTGAGTTCTCGAGGTTTGATGAGGGATAGGGGGCCAATATAAGGGCCAAGTACCTGCACCCATCGCACATCATGTGCGCACACCTCCCCCGGCCCCTCTGATCGTCAGAATCCCAATGTCGTCGATCATGTTCTCCGGCGATGGTGTCCCGACGAAGAAAAATACAGCGCCAGCACATGCCTGAGCCCAGCATAGGCTACCACAACCCTCGGTTCGATCCAATCTTAGACTGGAATGAACTCCATATGCTTAGACTGGGAATGAACTCCGTATGCCTAAGTCAACCCACGAAACGAGCGTGCGGGCGCTCAGTCAGCCAGAGGGGCGGGATGCGTAAGCTGAGGATTGGCGAGAGGGGCAGGATGCATGCTACCGATCTTACTGCCACAACCCTCAGTTCGGTCTGATCTTAGATTGGGAATGAACTCCGTATGCCTAAACCAACCGATTGAAAGGAACGGGCGGGCGGGCGGGTACTACACCGGCCAGAGAGGCGGGGTGCGCAAGCCTTGGATCGATAGGGTGGTAGGTGGGTTTAGGCACATCTTCATATTTCTACCATGCCAATGCCATTTTTATGGCTTGTAAATTCATACAATGGTCCCTTAAGCCTTCATGAGAAGCTTTATGGCAAGACGACTCGTTTTCTATTTTTCATGATTTTTGAAACTTTTTATGGTTCGGGATTTTTTAAATATTTTTCAGAAGGAGTTTTGGCCCCAAACTTGGTAGACGTGATCCTTGTATTTTTGTTGGCATGCACAAAAAAATTCAGCTAAAAACTCGAAGTGTACAAGATTTTGTGACCATTTGAAAAAAGTGTCCCCATTTAAGGCACTTTAATGGCTATTGGCAGCAAACCTGTAAAATCTCAAATGCTCTTTAAGGGGGTGTGAGTTCTCAAGGTTTGATGAGGGATAGGGGGCCAATATAAGGGCCAAGTACCAGCACCCATCGAATATCATGTGCGCACACCCCCCCGGCCCCCCCGATCGTCGTAACCCCAATGTCGTCGGTCAGGTTCTCTGGTGATGGTGTCTCGACAAAGAAAAATGTAGCACCAGCACATGCCTGAGCCTAGCATGTGCTGCCGCAACCCTCATTCTGGTCTGATCTTAGACTGGGAATGAACTCCGTATGCCTAGGCTGGGAATGAACTTCATATGCCTAAGTCAATCCATGAAATGCGTGTGCGGGCGCTCAGCCGGTCGAGGGGCGGGATGCGCAAGCCGGGGATCGGCTGGGTCCCTCTCTACGTGCTGCTGATCCTGCTAATGGAATCCTGATCCGGTCTGATCTTAGACTGGGAATGAACTCCGTATGCCTAAGCCAATAGAAGAAACGAGCAGGCGGGCGGGTGGGCACTACGCCGGTCAGAGAGGCGGGATGCGCAAGCTGTGGATTGATAGGGTGGTCGGTGGGTTTAGGCACATCTTCATATTTCTACCATGCCAATGCCATTTTTCTGGCTTGTAAATTCATACAATGGTCCCTTAAGCCTTCATGTGAAGTTTCAAGGCAAGACGACTCGTTTTCTATTTTTCATGATTTTTGAAACTTTTTACGGTTCAGGCTTTTTTTAAATTTTTTCAGAAGCAGTTTTGGCCCCAAACTTTTTAGATGTGATCCTTGTATTTTTGTTGGCATGCCCAAAAAAATTCAGCTAAAAACTCGAAGTGTACAAGATTTTGTGACCATTTGAAAAAAATGTCCCCATTTGAGACACTTTAATGGCAACTGGCAGCAAACCTGTAAAATCTTAAATGCTCTTTAAGGGGGTGTGAGTTCTCGAGGTTTGATGAGGGATAGGGGGCCAATATAAGGGCCAAGTACCAGCACCCATCGCACATCATGTGCGCACACCCCTCAGCCCCCCCGATCGCCGCAAACCCAATGCCGCCGGTGAGATTCTCTGATGATGGTGTCCCGGTGAAGAAAAGTGCGGCACCGGCACATGCCCGAGCCCAGCATGTGCTACCGCAACCCTCGCTCCAATCCGATCTTATACTAAGAATGAAATTCGTATGCTTAGACTGGGAATGAACTCCGTATACCTAAGTCAACCCACGAAACGAGCGTACGGGCGCTCAGCCGGCCAGAGGGGTGGGATGCGTAAGCCGAGGATCGACCGGGACCCCGCCACGTGCTGCCGATCCTACTGCCGCAACCTTCGGTCCGGTCCAATCTTAGACTGGGAATGAACTCCATCTGCCTAAGCCAACCGACGAAACGACCAGACGGGCGGGCGGGCACTAAGCCGGCCAGAGAGGCGGGATGCACAAGCCGTGGATCGATAGGGTGGTAGGTGGGTTTAGGTGCATCTTCATATTTTTGCCATGCCAATGCCATTTTTCTGCCTTGTAAATTCATACAATGGTCTCTTAAGCCTTCATGTGAAGTTTCATGGCAAGACGACTTGTTTTTTATTTTTCACGATTTTTGAAACTTTTTGCGGTTCGGGATTTTTTAAAATTTTTTCAGAAGGATTTTTGGTGCCAAACTTTATAGACGTGATCCTTGTATTTTGGTTGGCATGCACAAAAAAATTCAGGCAAAAACTCGAAGTGTACAAGATTTTGTGACCATTTGAAAAAAGTGTCCCCATTTCAGACACTTTAATGGCTACTGGCAGCAAACCTGTAAAATCTCAAATGCTCTTTAAAGGGGTGTGAGTTCTTGAGGTTTGATGAGGGATAGGGGGCCAATATAAGGGCCAAGTACCAGCACTTGTCGCACATCATGTGCGCACACCTCCCCCCCGGCCTCCCTGATCGTCAGAACCTCAATACTGCCGGTAAGGTTCTCCGGTGATGGTGTCCCGACGAAGAAAAATGCGGCACCAGCACATGCCCGAGCCCATCATGTCCTGCAGCAACCCTCAGTCTGGTTCGATCTTAGACTGGGAATGAACTCTGTATGCTTAGACTGGGAATGAACTCCGTATGCCTAAGTCAACCCACGAAACGAGCCTGCAGGCGCTCAGTCGGCCAGAGGGGCGGGATAGGCAAGCCTGGTATCGATCGGGTCCCCCTCTGGGTGTTGCCGATCCTGCTGCTGCAACCCTCTATCTGGTTCAATCTTAGACTGGGAATAAACTCCGTAGGCCTAAGCCAACCGATGAAACGAGTGTGCGGGCAGGCGGGCACTACGTCGGCCAGAGAGGCGGGATGCGCAAGCCATGGATCGATAGGGTGGTAGGTGGGTTTAGGCACATCTTCATATTTCTACCATGCCAATGCCATATTTTTGGCTTGTAAATTCATACAATGGTCCCTTAAGCCTTCATGTGAAGTTTCATGACAAGACGGCTTGTTTTCTATTTTTCATGATTTTCGAAAATTTTTACAGTTCGAGATTTTTTAAAATTTTTTCAGAAGGAGTTTTGGCCCCAAACTTGGTAGATGTGATCCTTGTATTTTTGTTGGCATGCACAAAACAATTCAGCTAAAAACTCGAAGTGTACAAGATTTTGTGACCATTTAAAAAAAGTGTCCTCATTTCGGACACTTTAATGGCTACTGGCAGCAAACCTGTAAAATCTCAAATGCTCTTTAAGGGGGTGTGAGTTCTCGAGGTTTGATGAGGGATAGGGGGCCAATATAAGGGCCAAGTACCAGCACCCATCGCACATCATGTGCGCACACCCCCCTCGACCCCGCCTAATCGTCGTAACCCCAATGCTGCCGGTCAGGTTCTCTGACGATGGTGTCCCGACGAAGAAAAATGCTACACCAGCACATGCCCGAGCCCAGCATGTGCTGCCGTAACCCTCGGTCCGATCCGATCTTAGACTTTGGGATGAACTTCGTATGCTTAGACTGGGAATGAACTCCGTATGCCTAAGTCAACCCACGAAACGAGCTTGCGGGTGCTCAGTCGGCCAGAGGGACGGGATACGCAAGCCGAGGATCGGTCAGGTCTCCCTCTACGTACTACCGATCCTGCTACTGGAATCCTCGATCCGGTGTGATCTTAGACTGGGAATGAACTCCGTATGCCTAAGCCATCCGAAGAAAAGAACGGGCGGACGGGTGGGCACTACGTCGGCCAGAGAGGCGGGATGCGCAAGCTGTCGATCGATAGGGTGGTCGATGGGTTTAGGCACATCTTCATATTTCTACCATGCCAATGCCATTTTTCTGGCTTGTAAATTCTTACAATGGTCCCTTAAGCCTTCATGTGAAGTTTCATGGCAAGACGACTCGTTTTCTATTTTTCATGATTTTTGAAAGTTTTTACGGTTCAGGCTTTTTTTAAATTTTTTCAGAAGGAGTTTTGGCCCCAAACTTTTTAGACGTGACCCTTGTATTTTTTTTGGCAAGCCCAAAAAAATTTAGCTAAAAACTCAAAGTGTACAAGATTTTGTGACCATTTGAAAAAAGTGTCCCCATTTGAGACACTTTAATGGCTACTGGCAGCAAACCTGTAAAATCTCAAAAACTCTTTAAGGGGGTGTGAGTTCTAGGGTTTGATGAGGGATGGGGGGCCAATATAAGGGCCAAGTACCAGCACCCATCGCACATCATGTGCGCACACCCCCTGCCCCCCCGATCGCTGGAACCCTAATGCCGTCAGTCAAGTTCTCCGGCGAAGAAAAATCCGGCACCAGCACATGCCCGAGCCCAGCATGTGCTGTCGCAACCCTCGATCCGGTTCGATCTTAGACTTTGGAATGAACTCCGTATGATTAGACTGTGAATGAACTTTGTATCCCTAAGTCAACCCACGAAACAAGCGTGTGGGCACTCAGCTGGCGAGAGGGGCGAGATGCGCAAACCGGGGATTAGTCGGGTCCCCCTTTGCTTGCTACCGATCCTACTGTTGCAACCCTCATTCTAGTTTGATCTTAGACTGGGAATGAACTCTGTATGCCTAAGCCAACCGAAGAAACGAACGGGCGGGTGGGCAGGCACTATGCCAGCCAGAGAGGCGGGATGCGCAAGCCGTGGATCGATATGGTGGTAGGTGGGTTTAGGCACATCTTCATATTTTTGCCATGCTAATGCCATTTTTTTGGCTTGTAAATTCATAAAATGGTCCCTTAAGCCTTCATGTGAAGTTTCATGGCAAGACGACTCATTTTCTATTTTTCATGATTTTTGAAACTTTTTACGGTTCGGGATTTTTTTAAATTTTTTCAGAAGGAGTTTTGACCCCAAATTGGTAGACGTGATCCTTGTGTTTTTTTGGCATGCACAAAAAAATTCAGCTAAAAACTCGAAGTGTACAAGATTTTATGACCATTTGAAAAAAGTGTCCCAATTTCAGACACTTTAATGGCTACTGGCAGCAAACCTGTAAAATCTCAAATGCTCTTTAAGTGGGTGTGAGTTCTCGAGGTTTGATGAGGGATAACGAGCCAATATAAGAGCCAAGTACTAGTACCCATCGCACATCATGTGCGCATAGCCCCCCGATCGTCAGAACCCCAATGCCACCATTCAGGTTCTCCGACGATGGTGTCTCGGTGAAGAAAAATGAGGCACCAACACATGCCTGAGCCAGTATGTGCTACCGTAACCCTCGGTTCAATTCGATCCTAGACTGGGAATCAACTCCGTATGCTTAGACTGGGAATGAACTCTGTATGCCTAAGTCAACCCACGAAACGAGCGTGCGGGCGCTTAGTCGGCCAGAGGGGCGGGATGCACAAGTCGGGGATGGACCGGGTCCCCCTCTGTGTGCTACCGATCCTACTATCGCAAACCTCAGTCTGGCCTGATCTTAGACTGGGAATGAACTCTGTATGGCTAAGCCTATCGACGAAACGAGCAGGCGGGCAAGCGGGCACTACGTCGGTCAGAGAGCCGAGATGCCCAAGCCGGGGATCGATAAGGTGGTAGGTGGGTTTAGGCACATCTTCATATTTCTACCATGCCAATGCCATTTTTCTGGCTTGTAAATTCATACAATGGTCCCTTAAGCCTTCATGTGAAGTTTCATGGCAAGTTGACTCGTTTTCTATTTTTCATGATTTTTGAAACTTTTTAGGGTTTCGGATTTTTTAAAATTTTTTCAGATCGAGTTTTGGCCCCAAACTCGGTAGACGTGATCCTTATATTTTTGTTGGCATGCACAAAGAAATTCAGCAAAAAATTTGAAGTGTACAAGATTTTGTGACCATTTGAAAAAAGTGTCCCATTTCAGACACTTTAATGGCTAATGGCAGCAATCCTATAAAATCTCAAATGCTCTTTAAGGGGTGTGAGTTCTCAAGGTTTGATAAGGGATAGGGGGCCAATATAAGGGCCAAGTACCAGCACCCATCGCACATCATGTGCGCACACCCCCCCGGCCCCCCCGATCGTCGAAACCCCAATGCCACCGGTCATGTTCTCCGATGATGGTGTCTCGGGGAAGAAAAATGCGGCACCAGCACATGCCCGAGCCCAGCATGTGCTACCGCAACCCTTGGTCCGGTCCAATCTTAGAGTGGGAATGAACTCTGTATGCTTAGACTGGGAATGAACTCTGTATGCCTAAGTCAACCCATGAAACAAACGTGCGGGCGCTCAGCCAGCCAAGGGGCGGGATGCGCAAGCCAGGGATCGGTCTTGTCCCCCTCTGTGGGGTGCCGATCCTGTTGCCGCAACCATCGGTCCGGTCTAATCTTATACTGGGAATGAACTCCGTATGCCTAAGCCAACCGATGAAATGAGCGGGCGGGCGAGCAAGCACTACGCCGGTCAGAGAGCCGGGATGCGCAAGTCATGGATCAATAGGGTGGTAGGTGGGTTTAGGCATATCTTCATATTTCTACCATCCAATGCCATTTTTATGGCTTGTAAATTCTTACAATGGTCCCTTAAGCCTTCATGTGAAGTTTCATGGCAAGACGACTCATTTTCTATTTTTCATAATTTTTTAAACTTTTTAGGGTTCCGGATTTTTAAAAATTTTTTCGGAAAGAGTTTTGGCCCCAAACTTGGTAGCCATGATCCTTGTATTTTTGTTGGCATGCACAAAAATATTCAGCTAAAAACTCAAAGTGTACAAGATTTTGTGACCATTTGAAAAAAGTGTCCCCATTTTCAGACACTTTAATGGCTACTGGCAGCAAACCTGTAAAATCTCAAATGCTCTTTAAGGGGGTGTGAGTTCTCGAGGTTTGATGAGAGATAGGGGGCTAATATAAGGGCCAAGTACCAGCACCCATCGCACATCATGTGCGTACACCCCCTGGCCCCCCTCGATCGTCGGAACCGTAATGTCGTCGGTCAGGTTCTCCGATGATGGTGTCCCAGTGAGGAAAAATACGACACCAGCACATGCCCGAGCCAGCATTTCTGCCGCAACCCTTGGTCTGGTCCGATCTTAGACTGGGAATGAACTCCGTATGCTTAGACTGGGAATGAACTCCGTATGCCTAAGTTAACCCACGAAACGAACTTACAGGCGCTCAGTCGACCAAAGGGACGAGATGCGCAAGCCGGGGATCGACCTGGTCCCCCTCTATGTACTGCCGATCCTGCTGCTGGAATCCTCGATCCGATCCGATCTTAGACTGAGAATGAACTTCGTATGCCTAAGCCAACCGAAGAAACGAGCGGGCGGGCGGGTGGCCAGCCAAAGAGGCGTGATGCGCAAGCTGTGGATCGATAGGGTGGTCGGTGGGTTTAGGCACATCTTCATATTTCTACCATGCCAATGCCATTTTTCTGGCTTGTAAATTCATGCAATGGTCCCTTAAGCCTTCATGTGAAGTTTCATGGCAAGACGACTCGTTTTTTATTTTTCATGATTTTTGAAACTTTTTACGGTTCAGGCTTTTTTTAAATTTTTTCAGAAGGAGTTTTGACCCCAAACTTTTTAGACGTGATCCTTGTATTTTTTTTGGCATGCCCAAAAAAATTCAGCTAAAAACTCGAAGTGTACAAGATTTTGTCACCATTTGAAAAAAGTGTCCCCATTTTAGTCACTTTAATGGCTACTGGCAGCAAACCTGTGAAATCTCAAAAGCTCTTTAAGGGGTGTGAGTTCTCGACGTTTGATGAGGGATGGGGGCCCAATATAAGGGCCAAGTACCAGCACCCATTGCACATCATGTGCGCACACACCCCCGCCCCCCCGATCGCCGGAACCCCAATGCCGTCGGTCAGGTTCTCCGGCGATGGTGTCCCGGTGAAGAAAAATATGGCACCAGCACATGCCCGAGCCCAGCATGTGCTGTCGTAACCCTCGGTTCGGTCCAATCTTAGACTTTGGAATGAACTTCGTATGCCTAAGTCAACCCACGAAACGAGCGTGTGGGCACTCAGCTGGCCAGAGGGGCGGGATGCGCAAACCGGAGATTGGTCGGGTCCCCCTTTGCGTGCTACCGATCCTGCTGCTGCAACCCTCATTCGGGTTCAATCTTAGACTGGGAATGAACTTCGTATGCCTAAGCCAATCGAAGAAACGAGCGGGCGGGTGGGTGGGCACTAGGCCGGCCAGAGAGGCGGGATGCGCAAGCCATGGATCGATAAGGTGGTAGGTGGGTTTAGGCACATCTTCATATTTTTGCCGTGCCAATGCCATTTTTCTAGCTTGTAAATTCATACAATGGTCCCTTAAGCCTTCATGTGAAGTTTCATGGCAAGATGAATCGTTTCCTATTTTTTATGATTTTTGAAACTTTTTACGGTTCGGGATTTTGTAAAATTTTTTCAGAAGGAGTTTTGGCCCCAAATTGGTAGACGTGATCCTTGTGTTTTTTTTGGTATGTTCAAAAAAATTCAGCTAAAAACTCGAAGTGTACAAGATTTTGTGACCATTTGAAAAAAGTGTCCACATTTGAGACACTTTAATGGCTACTGGCAGCAAACCTGTAAAATCTCAAATGCTCTTTAAGGGGGTGTGAGTTCTTGAGATTTGATGAGGGATAGGGGGCCAATATAAGGGCCAAGTACCAGCACCCATCGCACATCATGTGCGCACAGCCCCCCAGATCGTCAAAACCCCAATGTCGCCATTTAGGTTCTCCGGCGATGGTGTCCCGGTGAAGAAAAATGTGGCACCAGCACATGCCCGAGCCAGCATGTGCTGCTGTAACCCTCGGTTCGGTCCGATCCTAGACTGGGAATCAACTCTGTATGCTTAGACTGGGAATGAACTCCGTATGCCTAAGTCAACCCACGAAACGAGCGGGCGGGCGGGCGGACACTACGCCAGCCAGAGAGGCGGGATGTGCAAGCTAGAGATCGATAGGGTGGTAGGTGCGTTTAGGCACATCTTCATATTTTTTCCATGCCAATGCCATTTTTCTAGCTTGTAAATTCATACAATGGTCCCCTAAGCCATCATGTGAAGTGTCATGGCAAGACGACTCGTTTTCTATTTTTTACAATTTTTAAAACTTTTTACGGTTCGGGATTTTTTAAAATTTTTTTAGAAGGATTTTTGGCCCAAAATTTGGTAGACGTGATCCTTGTATTTTTGTTGGCATGAAAAAAAAGATTCAGCTAAAAACTCAAAGTGTACAAGATTTTGTGACCAATTGAAAAAAGTGTCCCCATTTCAGACACTTTAATGTCTACTGGCAGCAAACCTGTAAAATCTCAAATGCTCTTTAAGGGGGAGTGAGTTCTTAAGGTTTGATGAGGGATAGGGGAACAATATAAGGGCCAAGTACCCGCACCCATCGCACATCATGTGCGCACACCCCCCGGCCGCCCCAATCACCGGAACCACAATGCCGCCTGTCAGGTTCTCCAACGATGGTGTCCCGTCGAAGAAAAATGCGACATTAGCACATGCCCGAACCCAGCATGTGCTACCGCAACCCTCGGTCTGGTCTGATCTTAGATTGGGAATGAACTTCGTATGCTTAGACTGGGAATGAACTCCGTATGCCTAAGTCAACCCACGAAACAAACGTGCGGGCGTTTAACTGGCCAGAGGGGCGGGATGCGCAAGTTGGGGATCGGTCGGTCCCCCTCTGTGTGCTGTCAATCCTACTACCGTAACCCTCGGTTCGATCTGATCTTAGACTAGGAATGAACTCCGTATGCCTACGCCAACCAACGAAATGAGCGGGCGGGCGGGCGGGCACTACGCCGGCCAAAAAGGTGGGATGCGCAAGCCGTGGATCGATAGGGTGGTAGGTAGGTTTAGAAACGTCTTCATATTTCTACCATGCCAATGCCATTTTTCTGGCCTGTAAATTCATACAATGGTCCCTTAAGCCTTCATGTGAAGTTTCATGGCAAGACGACTCGTTTTCTATTTTTCATGATTTTTGAAACTTTTTACGGTTTGGGATTTTTTAAAATTTTTTCAGAAGGATTTTTGGCCCCACTCTTGGTAGACGTGATCCTTGTATTTTTGTTGTCATGCACAAAATAATTCAGCTAAAAACTCGAAGTGTACAAGATTTTGTGACCATTTGAAAAAAGTGTCCTCATTTCAGACACTTTAATGGCTACTGGCAGCAAACCTGTAAAATCTCAATTGCTCTTTAAGTGGGTGTGAGTTCTCGAGGTTTGATGAGGGACAGGGGGCCAATATAAGGGCCAAGTACCAGCACCCATTGCACATCATTTGCGCACACCCCCCGGCCCCCCCGATCACCGGAACCCCAATACCGTCGATCAGGTTCTCCGACGATGGTGACCCGGCGAAGAAAAATACGACACCAGCACATGCCCGACCCCAGCAAGTGCTGCCACAACCCTCAGTCTGATCCAATCTTAGACTGGGGATGAACTCCGTATGCTTAGACTGGGAATGAACTTCGTATGCCTTAGTCAACCCACGAAACGAGCATGCGGGCGTTCAACTGGCCAGAGGGGCAGGATACGCAAGCCGAGGATCGGTCGGGTCCCCCTCTATGTGCTCCCGATCCTGCTATCGTAACCCTCGATTTGGTCTGATCTTAGACTGGGAATGAACTCCATATGCCTCAGCGAACCGACGAAACGAGCGGGCTGGCGGGTGGGCACTACGTCGGCTAGAGAGGCGGGATGCGCAAGCAATGGATCGATAGGGTGGTAGGTGGGTTTAGGCACATCTTTATATTTCTACCATGCCAATGCCATTTTTCTACCTTGTAAATTCAAACAATGGTCCCTTAAACCTTCATGTGAAGTTTCATGGCAAGACGACTCGTTTTCTATTTTTCAGGATTTTCAAAACTTTTTACGGTTCAGGATTTTTTAAAATTTTTTCAGAAGGAGTTTTGGCCCTAAACTTGGTAGACGTGATCCTTGTATTTTTGTTGGCATGCACAAAACAATTCAGCTAAAAACTCGAAGTGTACAAGATTTTGTGAGCATTTGAAAAAAGTGTCCCCATTTCAGACACTTTAATAGCTACTGGCAGCAAATCTGTAAAATCTCAAATGCTCTTTAAGAGGGTGTGAGTTCTTGAGGTTTGATGAGGGATAGGGGGCCAATATAAGGGCCAAGTACCAGCACCCATCGCACATCATGTGCGCACACCCCCCGGCCCTCCCGATCGCTGGAACCTCAATGCCGTCGATCAGGTTCTCTGGCGATGGTGTCCCGGGGAAGAAAAATGCGGCCCCAGGACATGCTCGAGCCCAGCATGTGCTGCCACAACCCTCGGTCTGGTCCGATCTTAGATTGGGAAAGAACTCCGTATGCCTAAGTCAACCCACGAAACGAGCGTGCGGGCGCTCTGCCGACCAGAGGGGTGGGATACGCAAGCCGGGGATCGGCTGGGCCCCCCTCTTTGTGCTGTCAATCCTGCTACTGCAACCCTCGGTCCTGTCTGATCTTAGACTGGGAATGAACTCCGTATGCCTAAGTCAACCCATGAAATGAGCGTGCGGACGCTCAGCCGGACAGAGGGATGGGATGCGCAAGCTGGGCATCAGGCGAGTCCCTCTCTTCGTGCTGCCGACCCTACTGCCGCAACCCTCGATCCGATCTGATCTTAGACTAGGAATGAACTCCGTATGCATAAGCCAACCGACGAAACGAGCGGGCGGGCGGGCGGGCACTACACTGGTCAGAGAGGCGGGATGTGCAAGCCGTGGATTGAGAGGGTCGTAGGTGAGTTTAGGCACATCTTCATATTTCTGCCATGCCAATGCCATTTTTTTGGCTTGTAAATTCATACAATGGTCCCTTAAGCCTTCATGTGAAGTTTCATGGCAAGACGACTCGTTTTTTATTTTTCACAATTTTTAAAACTTTTTACGGTTTGGGATTTTTTAAAATTTTTTTAGAAGGATTTTTGGCCCCAAAATTGGTAGACATGATCCTTGTATTTTTGTTGGCATGCAAAAAAATATTCAGCTAGAAACTCGAAGTGTACAAGATGTTGTCACCATTTGAAAAAAGTGTCCCCATTTTAGACACTTTAATGGCTACTAGCAGCAAACCTGTAAAATCTCAAAAACTCTTTAAGGGGGTGTGAGTTCTCGAGGTTTGATGAGGGATAGGGGGCCAATATAAAGGCCAAGTACCAGCACCCATCGCACATCATGAGTGCACACCCCCCCGGCCCCCCAATCGTCAGAACCTCAATGCCGCCGGTCAGGTTCTCCGGCGATGGTGTCCTGGTGAAGAAAAATGCGGCACCAGCACATGCCCGAGCCCATCATGTGCTGCCGCAACCCTCGGTCTGGTCTGATCTTAGATTGGGAATGAACTTCGTATGTCTAAGTCAACCCACGAAACGAGCGTGCGGGCGCTCAGTCGACCAGAGGGGTGGGATACGCAAGTTGGGAATCGGCCGGGCCCCCCTTTTTGTGCTGTCGATCTTGCTGTCGTAACCCTCGATCCGATCTAATCTTAGACTGGGAATGAACTCCATATGCTTAGACTGGGAATGAACTCTGTATGCCTAAGTCAACCCACGAAATGAGCGTGCAGACGCTCAGCCGGCTAGAGAGGCGAGATGCGCAAGCTGAGGATCGGCCGAGTCCCCCTCTGCGTGCTGCCGACCCTACTACCGTAACCCTCGGTCTGGTCTGATCTTAGACTAGGAATGAACACCGTATGCGTAAGCCAACCGACGAAACGAGCGGGCAGGCGGGCGGGCGGGGCTACGTCGGCTAGAGAAGCAGGATGCGAAAGTCGTGGATCGATAGGGTGGTAGGTGGGTTTAGGCACATCTTCATATTTCTGCCATGCCAATGCCATTTTTCTGGCTTGTAAATTCATGCAATGGTCCCTTAAGCCTTCATGTGAAGTTTCATGGCAAGACGACTCGTTTTCTTTTTTTCATGATTTTTGAAACTTTTTACGGTTCGGGATTTTTTAAAAGTTTTTCAGAAGGAGTTTTGGCCCCAAACTTGCTAGACGTGATCCTTGTATTTTTTTTGGCATGAACAAAAAAATTCAGCTAAAAAATCGAAGTGCACAAGATTTTGTGATCATTTGAAAAAAGTGTCCCCATTTCAGACACTTTAATGGCTACTGGCATCAAACCTGTAAAATCTCAAATTCTCTTTAAGGAGGTGTGAGTTCTTGAGGTTTGATGAGGGATAGGGGGCCAATATAAGGGCCAAGTACCAGCACCCATCGCAGGTCCTGTGTGAACATCCCCCCGGCCCCCCCCGATCGTTGAAACCCCAATGCCGCTGATCAGGTTCTTCGGTGATGGTGTCCCGATGAAGAAAAATACGGCACCAGCACATGCTCAAGCCCATCATGTGCTGCCACAACCCTTGGTCCGGTTCGATCTTAGACTTGGAATGAACTCTGTATGCTTAGACTGGGAATGTACTCCGTATGCCTAAGTCAACCCACGAAACGAGTGTGCGGGCGCTCAACCGACTAGAGGGGCGAGATGCGCAAGCCGGGGATCGGCCTGGTCCCCCTCTGCGTGCTGCCGATCCTGCTGTCATAACCCTCAGTCCGGTTCGATCTTAGACTATGAGTAAACTCCATATGCCTAAGCCAACCGACGAAATGAGCGGACACACAGGCGGGCACTACGTCGGTTAGAGAGGCGGGATGCGCAAGCCGTAGATCGATAGGGTGGTAGGTGGGTTTAGGCACATCTTCATATTTTTGCCGTGCCAATGCCATTTTTTCGGCTTGTAAATTCTTACAATGGTCCCTTAAGCCTTCATGTGAAGTTTCACGGCAGGACGACTCGTTTTTTATTTTAATGATTTTTGAAACTTTTTACGGTTTCAGATTTTTTAAAATTTTTTCAGAAGGAGTTTTGGCCCCAAACTAGGTAGACGTGATCCTTGTATTTTTGTTAGCATGCAAAAAAAAAATTCTGCTAAAAACTCAAAGTGTACAAGAATTTGTGACCATTTGAAAAAGGTGTCCCCATTTCAGACATTTTAATGGCTATTGGCAGCAAACTTGTAAAATCTCAAATGCTCTTTAAGGGGGTGTGAGTTCTCGAGGTTTGATGAGGGATAGGGGGCCAATATAAGGGCCAAGTACCAGCACCCATCGCACATCATGTGCGCACACCCCCCGACCCCCCCATCGTCGGAACCTCAATGCCGCCGGTCAGGTTCTCCGGCGATGGTGTCCCGGTGAAGAAAAATGCGGCACCAGCACATGCCCGAGCCCATCATGTGCTGCCGCAACCCTCAGTCTGGTCTGATCTCAGATTGGGAATGAACTCCGTATGCCTAAGTCAACCCACGAAATGAGCGTACGGGCGCTCAGTCGGCCAGAGGGGTGGGTTACGCAAGCCGGGGATCGGTCGGGCCCCCTTCTTTATGCTGTCGATCCTGCTGCCGCAACCCTCGATCCGGTCCGATCTTAGACTGGGAATGAACTTTGTATGCTTAGACGGGGAATGAACTCTGTATGCCTAAGTCAACCCATGAAATGAGCGTGCAGACGCTCAGCCGGCCAGAGGGGCGGGATGCACAAGCTGGGGATCGGCCGAGTCCCCCTCTGCGTGCTGCCGACCCTACTACCACAACCCTCGGTCGAGTCTGATCTTAGACTAGGAATGAACTCCGTATGCGTAAGCCAACCGACGAAATGAATGGGTGGGCGGGCGGGACTACGTCGGCCAGAGAAGCGGGATGCGCAAGCCGTGGATCGATAGGGTGGTAGGTGGGTTTAGGCACATCTTCATATTTCTGCCATGCCAATGCAATTTTTCTGGCTTGTAAATTCATGCAATGGTCCCTTAAGCGTTCATGTGAAGTTTCATGGCAAGACGACTCGTTTTCTTTTTTTCATGATTTTTGAAACTTTTTACGGTTCGGGATTTTTTAAAAGTTTTTCAAAAGGAGTTTTGGCCCCAAACTTGCTAGATGTGATCCTTGTATTTTTCTTGGCATGAACAAAAAAATTCAGCTAAAAACTCGAAGTGCACAAGATTTTGTGACCATTTGAAAAAAGTGTCCCCATTTCAGACACTTTAATGGCTATTGGCAGCAAACCTGTAAAATCTCAAATTCTCTTTAAGGAGGTGTGAGTTCTTGAAGTTTGATGAGGGATAGGGGGCCAATATAAGGGCCAAGTACCAGCACCCATCGCACGTCCTGTGTGCACATCCCCCCGGCCCCCCCGATCGCTGAAACCCCAATGCCGCTGATCAGGTACTTCGGCGATGGTGTCCCGGTGAAGAAAAATGCGGCACCAGCACATGCTCAAGCCCATCATGTGCTGCCACAACCCTTGGTCTGGTTCGATCTTAGACTGGGAATGAACTCTGTATGCTTAGACTGGGAATGTACTCCGTATGCCTAAGTCAACCCACGAAACGAGCGTGCGGGCGCTCAGTCGACCAGAGGGGCGGGATGCGCAATCCGGGGATCGGCCTGGTCCCCCTCTGCGTGCTGCCGATCCTGCTTCCGTAACCCTCAGTCAAGTTCGATCTTAGACTGGGAGTGAACTCCATATGCCTAAGCCAACCGACGAAACGAGCGGACACACAGGCGGGCACTACGTCGGCCAGAGAGGCGGGATGTGCAAGCCGTAGATCGATAGGGTGGTAGGTGGGTTTAGGCACATCTTCATATTTCTGCCGTGCCAATGCCATTTTTTTGGCTTGTAAATTCATACAATGGTCCCTTAAGTCTCCATGTGAAGTTTCATGGCAAGACGACTCATTTTCTATTTGAATGATTTTTGAAACTTTTTACGGTTTGGGATTTTTTAAAATTTTTTCAGAAGGAGTTTTGGCCCCAAACTAGGTAGACGTGATCCTTGTATTTTTGTTAGCACGCAAAAAACAAAATTCAGCTAAAAACTCGAAGTGTACAAGAATTTGTGACCATTTGAAAAAAGTGTCCCCATTTCAGACATTTTAATGGCTATTGGCAGCAAACCTGTAAAATCTCACATGCTCTTTAAGGGGGTGTGAGTTCTCGAGGTTTGATGAGGGATAGGGGGCCAATATAAGGGCCAAGTACCAGCAACCGTCGCATATCATGTGTGCACACCCCCCGATCGCCGGAACCCTAATGCCGTCG
The DNA here is from genome assembly GCF_002303985.1 of Durio zibethinus. The sequence continues at coordinate 15,736,627 of NW_019168159.1, forward strand.
GTCAAGTTCTCTGGTGATGGTGTCCCGACAAAGAAAAATGCAGCAGCAGCACATGCCCGAGCCCAGCATGTGCTGTCGCAACCCTCAGTCCGGTTTGATCTTAGATTGGGAATGAACTCCGTATGCCTAAGTCAACCCACCAAACGAGCGTGCGGGCGCTCAGTCGGCCAGAGGGGTGGGATATGCAAGTCGACGATCGGTCGGGCCCCCCTCTTCGTGCTATCGATCTTGCTGCCGTAACCCTCGATCCGGTCCAATCTTAGACTGGGAATGAACTCCATATGCTTAGACTGGGAATGAACTCTGTATGCCTAAGTCAACCCACGAAACGAGAGTGCGGACGCTCAGCCGGCCGAGGGGCGAGATGCGCAAGCTGGGGATCGACCGAGTCCCCCTCTGCGTGCTGCCGACCCTACTGCCTTAACCCTCGGTCTGGTCTGATCTTAGACTGGGAATGAACTCCGTATGCATAAGCCAATCGATGAAATGAGCGGGTGGGCGGGCGGGACTATGCTGGCCAGAGAAGCGGGATGCGCAAGCCGTGGATCGATGGGTGGTAGGTGGGTTTAGGCACATCTTCATATTTCTGCCATGCCAATGCCATTTTTCTGGCTTGTAAATTCATGCAATGGTCCCTTAAGCCTTCATGTGAATTTTCATGGCAAGACAACTCGTTTTCTTTTTTTCATGATTTTCGAAACTTTTTACGGTTCGAGATTTTTTAAAAGTTTTTCAGCTGGATCTTTGGCCCCAAACTTGCTAAACGTGATCCTTGTATTTTTGTTGGCATGCACAAAAAAATTCAGCTAAAAACTCGAAGTGCACAAGATTTTGTGACCATTTGAAAAAAGTGTCCCCATTTCAGACACTTTAATGGCTACTGGCCGCAAACCTGTAAAATCTCAAATTCTCTTTAAGGAGGTGTGAGTTCTTGAGGTTTGATGAGGGATAGGGGGCCAATATAAGGGCCAAGTACCAGCACCCATCGCACGTCCTGTGTTTACATCCCTCTGGCCCCCCTCGATCATCGAAACCCCTACGCCGCTGATCAGGTTCTTCGGCGATGGTGTCCCGGTGAAGAAAAATATGGCACCAGGACATGCTCGAGCCCATCATGTGCTGCCACAACCCTCGGTCCAGTTTGATCTTAGACTGGGAATGAACTCCGTATGCTTAGACTGGGAATGTACTCCGTATGCCTAAGTCAACCCACGAAACGAGCGTGCGGGCGCTCAGCTGACCAGAGGGGCGGGATGCGCAAGCCGGGGATGGGCCTAGTCCCCCTCTGCGTGCTGCCGATCCTACTGCCGTAACGCTCAGTTCGGTTCGATCTTAGACTGGGAGTGAACTCCGTATGCCTAAGCCAACCGACAAAACGAGCGGAGGGACAGGTGGGCACTACGTCGAACAGAGAGGCGGATGTGTAAGCCGTAGATCGATAGGGTGGTAGGTGGGTTTAGGCACATCTTCATATTTTTGCCGTGCCAATGCCATTTTTTTGGCTTGTAAATTCATACAATGGTCCCTTAAGCCTTCATGTGAAGTTTCATGGCAAGACGACTTGTTTTCTATTTTAATGATTTTCAAAACTTTTTACGGTTTCAGATTTTTTAAAATTTTTTTCAGAAGGAGTTTTGGCCCCAAACTAGGTAGACGTGATGCTTTTATTTTTGTTGTCATGCAAAAAAAAATTCAGCTAAAAACTCGAAGTGTACAAGATTTTGTGACCATTTGAAAAAAGTGTCCCCATTTCAGACACTTTAATGGCTATTGGCAGCAAACCTGTAAAATCTCAAATGCTCTTTAAAGGGGTGTGAGTTCTCGAGGTTTGATGAGGGATAGGGGGCCAATATAAGGGCCAAGTACCAGCAACTGTCGCATATCATGTGCGCACCCCCCCGATCGCCGGAACCCTAATGCCGTCGATCAAGTTCTCCGACAATGGTGTCCCGGTGAAGAAAAATACGGCACCAGCACATGCCCAAGCCCAGCATGTGCTGTCGCAACCCTCGATCTGATCTGATCTTAGACTGGGAATGAACTCTGTATGGTTAGACTGGGAATGAACTCCGTATGCCTAAGCCAACCGATGAAACAAGCGGGCGGACGGGAGGGCATTACGCCGGCCAGAGAGGCGGGATGCGCAAGCTATGGCTCGATAGGGTGGTAGGTGGGTTTAGGCACGTCTTCATATTTCTACCATGCCAATGCCATTTTTCTGGCTTGTAAATACACACAATGGTCACTTAAGCCTTCATTTGAAGTTTCATGGCAAGACGACTCGTTTTCAAATTTTCACGATTTTTGAAACTTTTTACAGTTCAAGATTTTTTTAAATTTTTTTAGAAGGAGTTTTGGCCCCAAACTTGGTAGACGTGATCCTTGTATTTTTTTTGGCATGCACAAAAAAATTCAGCAAAAAACTCGAAGTGTACAAGATTTTGTGACCATTTGAAAAAGGTGTCCCCATTTCAGACACTTTAATGGCTATTGGCAGCAAACCTGTAAAATCTCAAATGCTCTTTAAGGGGGTGTGAGTTCTCGAGGTTTGATGAGGGATAGGGGGCCAATATAAGGGCCAAGTACCAGCACTTGTCGCATATCATGTGCGCACACCCCCCCCGACCGCCGGAACCCTAATGCCGCCGATCAGGTTCTCCGACGATGGTGTCCCGGTGAAGAAAAATACGGCAATAGCACATGCTCGAGCCCAGCATGTGCTACCGCAACCCTCGGTCTGGTCTGACCTTAGACTGGGAATGAACTCCGTATGGTTAGACTGGGAATGAACTCCGTATGCCTAAGCCAACCGATGAAACGAGCAGGCGGGCGGGAGGGCATTACATCGGCCAGAGAGGCGAGATGCGCAAGCTGTGGCTCGTTAGGGTGGTAGGTGGGTTTTGCCACATCTTCATATTTCTACCATGCCAATGCCATTTTTTTGGCTTGTAAATTCACACAATGGTCCCTTAAGCCTTCACGTGAAGTTTCACGGCAAGACGACTCGTTTTCAATTTTTCCCAATCTTTGAAACTTTTTACGGTTCGGGATTTTTTAAAATTTTTTTAGAAGGAGTTTTGGCCCTAAACTTGGTAGACATGATCCTTGTATTTTTGTTGGCATGCACAAAAAAATACAGCTAAAAACTCGAAGTGTACAAGATTTTGTGAGCATTTTAAAAAAGTATCCCCATTTTAGACACTTTAATGGCTACTGGCAGCAAACCTGTAAAATCTCAAATGCTCTTTAAGGGGGTGTGAGTTCTCGAGGTTTGATGAGGGATAAGGGGCCAATATAAGGGCCAAGTACCAGCAACCATCGCTCATCATGTGCGCACACCCCCCGGCCCCCCCGATCGCCGGAACCCCAATGCCGTCGGTCAGGTTCTCTGACGATGGTGTCTCGATGAAGAAAAATGCGGTACCAGCACATGCCCGAGCCGGGCATGTGCTGCCACAACCCTTGGTCCGGTCCGATCTTAGACTGGGAATGAACTCCATATGCCTAAGTCAAGCCACAAAATGAGCGTGCAGGCGCTCAGCCGGCCAGAGGGACGAGATGCGCAAGCCAGGGATCGGTCGGGTCCCCTTCTGCGTGCTGTCGATCCTGCTGCCGCAACCTTCATTCTGGTCTGATCTTAGACTGGGAATGAACTCCATATGCCTAAGCCAACCGACGAAATGAGCGGGCGGACGGGCGGGCACTACGTCAGCCAGAGAGGCGGAATACGCATGCTACGGATCGATAGGGTGGTAGGTGGGTTTAGGCACATCTTCATATTTCTGCCGTGCCAATGCCATTTTTCTGGCTTGTAAATTCATACAATGGTCCCTTAAGCCTTCATGTGAAGTTTCATGGCAAGACGACTCATTTTTTTTTTTCACGATTTTTGAAACATTTTACGGTTCGAGATTTTTTAAAATTTTTTCAGAAGGAGTTTTGGCCCCAAACTTGGTAGACGTGATCCTTGTATTTTTGTTGGCATGCACAAAACAATTCAGCTAAAAACTCGAAGTGTACAAGATTTTATTACCATTTGAAAAAAGTGTCCCCATTTCAGACACTTTAATGGCTACTTGGCAGCAAACCTATAAAATCTCAAATGCTCTTTAAGGAGGTGTGACTTCTCGAGGTTTGATGAGGAATAGGGGGCCAATATAAGGGTCAATTACCAGCAACCATCGCACATCATGTACGCACACCCCCGCGATCATCGGAACCCCAATGCCGTCGGTCAGGTTTTCCAGCGATTGTGTCCCAACGAAGAAAAATACGGCACCAGCACATGCTCGAGCCCAGCATGTGCTACCGCAACCCTCGGTCTGGTCCGATCTTAGGCTGGGAATGAACTCCGTAGGCTTAGACTGGGAATGAACTCCGTATGCCTAAGTCAACCCATGAAACGAGCGTACGGGCGCTCAGCCGGCCAGAGGGACGAGATGCGTAAGCCAGGGATCGGTCGGGTCCCCCTTTACGTGCTGCCAATCCTATTGCGGCAACCTTCAGTCCGGTCCAGTCTAAGACTGGGAATGAACTCCGTATGCCTAAGCCAACCGACGAAACGAGCGGGCGAGGTGGCGGGCACTACGCCGACCAGAGAGGCGGGATGCGCAAGCCATGGATCGATAGGGTCGTAGGTGGGTTTAGGCACATCTTCATATTTCTGCCATGCCATTGCCATTTTTCTAGCTTGTAAATTCATACAATGGTCCCTTAAGCCTTCCTGTGAAGTTTCATGGCAAGACGACTCGTTTTCTATTTTTCATGATTTTTGAAACTTTTTACGTTATGGGATTTTTTAAACTTTTTTCAGAGGGAGTTTTGGCCCCAAACTGGGAAAACGTGATCCTTGTATTTTTGTTGGCATGCACAAAACAATTTAGCTAAAAACATCATGTGCGCACACCCCCCCGATCGTTGGAACCCCAATGCCGTCGGTCAGGTTCTCCGACGATGGTGTCTCGACGAAGAAAAATACGAAACCAGCACATGCCAGAGCCCAGCATGTGTTGCCGTAACACTCGATCCGATCCGATCTTAGACTGGGAATGCACTCCGTATGCTTAGACTGGGAATGAACTTCGTATGCCTATGTCAACCCATGAAACGAGCGTACGGGCACTCAACTGGCCAGAGGGGCAGGATGCGCAAGCCAGGGATCGGCCGGGTCCTCCTCTGCGTGTTGTCGATCCTGCTACCGCAACCCTCGATCCGGTCCAATCTTAGACTGGGAATGAACTCCGTATGCCTAAGCCAACTGACGAAACGAGCGGGCAGGGGGGCGGGCACCACGTCGGCCAGAGAGACGGGATGCGCAAGCTGTGGATCGATAGGGTGGAAGGTTGTTTTAAGCACATCTTCATATTTCTGCCATGCCAATGCCATTTTTTTTCCTTGTAAATTCATACAGTGGTCAATTAAGCCTTCGTGTGAAGTTTCATGGCAAGACGACTTGTTTTCTATTTTTCACGATTTTGGAAACTTTTTATGGCTCGAGATTTTTTCAAATTTTTTCGACAGGATTTTTGGCCCCAAACTTGGTATACATGATCCTTGTATTTTTGTTGGCATGCACAAAACAATTCAGCTAAAAATTCGAAGTGTACAAGATTTTGTGGCCATTTGAAAAAAGTGTCCCCATTTCAGACACTTTAACAGCTACTGGCAGCAAACCTGTCAAATCTGAAATGCTCTTTAAGGGGGTGTGAGTTCTCGAGATTTGATGAGGGATAGGGGGCCAATATAAGGGCCAAGGGCTGGGAATGAACTCCGTAGGCTTAGACTGGGAATGAACTCCGTATGCCTAAGTCAACCCACGAAACGAGCGTGCGGGCGCTCAGCTGGCCAGAAGGGCGGATGCGCAAGCCGGGGATCGGTTGGGTCCCCCTCTACGTGCTGCCGATCCTGTTGGCACAACCCTCGGTCCAGTCCTATCTTAGACTGGGAATGAACTCCGTATGCCTAAACCAACCGACGAAACTAGTGGGCTGGCGAGCGGGCACTACGTCGGTCAGAGAGGTGGGATGCGCAAGCCATGGATCGATAGGGTGGTAGGTGGGTTTAGGCACATCTTCATATTTCTGGCATGCCAATGCCATTTTTCTGGCTTGTAAATTCATACAATGGTCCCTTAAGCCTTCACATGAAGTTTCATGGCGAGACGACTCGTATTCTATTTTTCATGATTTTTGAAACTTTTTACGGTTCGAGATCTTTTAAAATTTTTTCAGAAGGAGTTTTGTCCCCAAACTTGGTAGACGTGATCCTTTTATTTTTGTTGGCACGAACAAAACAATTCAGCTAAAAACTCGAACTAACAAGATTTTGTGACCATTTGAAAAAAGTGTCCCCATTTCAGACATTTTAATGGCTACTGGCAGCAAACTTGTAAAATCTCAAATGCTCTTTAAGGGGGTGTGAGTTCTTGAGGTTTGATGAGGGATAGGGGGCCTATATAAGGGCCAAGTACAAGCACCCATCGCACATCATGTGTGCACACCCCCCTCGGCCCCCCCGACCAGCGAAATTCCAATGCCATCGGTCAGGTTCTCCGACAAGGAAAAATGCGACACCAACACATGCCCGAGCCCAGCATGTGCTGCCACAACCCTCGGTCCGGTCTGACTTAGACTGGGAATGAACTCCTATGCTTAGATTGGGAATGAACTCCGTATGCCTAAGTCAACACACGAAACGAGTGTGCAGACGCCCAGCCGGCCAGAGGGGCGGGATGCGTAAGTCGGGGATCGATCGGGTCCCCCTCTACGTGCTGCTGATCCTGCTGCTGCAACCCTCGGTCTGGTCCGATCTTAGACTGGGAATAAACTCCGTATGCCTAAGCCAACCGACGAAACGAACGAACGGGTGGAAGGGCACTACGCCAGCCAGAGAAGCGGGATGCGTAAGCCACGGATCGATAGGGTGGTAGGTGCGTTTATTCACATCTTCATATTTTTGCCATGCCAATGCCATTTTTCTTACTTGTAAATTCATACAATGGTCCCTTAAGCCTTCATATGAAGTTTCATGGCAAGACGACTCGATTTTTATTTTTCATGATTTTCAAAACTTTTTATGGTTTGAGATTTTTTAAAACTCCGTATGCTTAGACTGGGAATGAACTCCGTATGCCTAAGTCAACCCACGAAACGAGCGTACGGGCGCTCAGCCAGCCAGAGGGGCGGGAAGCGCAAGCTGAGGATTGACCGGGTCTCGTTCTGTGTGCTACCGATCCTACCACTACAACCCTCGATCCAGTCCGATCTTAGACTGGGAATGAACTCTGTATGCCTAAGCCAGTCGATGAAACGAACAGGCGGGCAGGCGGGCACTATGCCAACCAGAAAGGCGGGATGCACAAGCAATGGATCGATAGGGTGGTAGGTAGGTTTAGGCACATCTTCATATTTTTGCCATGCCAATGCCATTTTTCTGGCTTGTAAATTCATACAATGGTCCCTTACGCCTTCATGTGAAGTTTCATGGCAGGACGACTCGTTTTCTATTTTTTACGATTTTTGAAACTTTTTACGGTTCGAGATTTTTTAAAATTTTTTCAGAAGGTTTTTTGGCCCCAAACTTGGTAGTCATTGTATTTTTGTTGGCATGCATAAAAAACTTCAGCTAAAAACTCGAAGTGTACATGATTTTGTGACCATTTGAAAAATGTTTCCCCACTTCGGACACTTTAATGGCTACTGGCAGTAAACCCGTAAAATCTCAAATGCTCTTTAAGGTGGTGTGAGTTCTTGAGGTTTGATGAGGGATAAGGGGCCAATATAAGGGCCAAGTACCAGCACCCATCACACATCATGTGCGTAAACCCCCCCCGGCCCCCCGATCGTCGGAACCCCAATGCCACCGGACAGGTTCTCCGGTGATGGTGTCCCGACGAAGAAAAATGCAGCACTAGCACATGCCCGAGCCCAGCATGTGCTGCTGCAACCCTCGGTCCGCTCCAATCTTAGACTGGGAATGAACTCCGTATGCTTAGACTGGGAATGAACTTCGTATGCCTAAGTCAACCCACGAAACGAGCGTGCGGGCGCTCAGCCCGCCAGAGGGCAGGATGCACAAGCCGGGGATCGGCTGGGTCCCCCTCTGCGTGCTACTGTTCTTGCTACCACAACCCTCGGTCCGGTCTGATCTTAGACTGGGAATGAACTTCGTAAGCCTAAGCCAACCAACGAAATGAACGGGCGGCCACTACACCGGCCAGAGAGGCAGGATGCGCAAGCGGCGGATCGATAAGGTGGTAGGTGGGTTTAGGCACATCTTCATATTTTTCCCTATGCCAATGCCATTTTTCGGCTTGTAATTCAATTACACATGTCCCTTAAGCCTTTCATGGGAAGTTTCATGCAAGACGTACTCCGTTTTCTATTTTTCACGATTTTTGAAACTTTTTAAGGTTTGAGATTTTTTTTAAAAATTTGTTCATGAAGTTTTTTGCCCCAACTTGGTTGACGTAGCATCCTTGTATTTTGTGATGCATGCACAAAAAATATCAGCTTAAAAACTCGAAGTGTACATGATTTTGTGACCATTTTGAAAAAAGTAGTCCCCATTTCGGACACTTTAATGGCTCACTGCAAGAAACCTGCAAAATCTTCAAATGTTGCTTTAAGGGTGTGATGTTCTCAAAGGTTTGATGAGGATTAGGGGGCCACTATAAGGGCCAAGTACCAGCACCCATCGCACATCATGTGTGCACACCCCCCTGGCCCCTTCGATCGTCGGAACCCCAATGCCGCCGGTCAGGTTCTCCGACGGTGGTGTCTCGGTGAAGAAAAATGCGGTGCCAGCACATGCCCGAGCCTAGTATGCTTAGATTTGGAATGAACTTCGTATGCTTAGACTGGGAATGAACTCCGTATGCTTAGACTGGGAATGAACTTCGTATGCCTAAGTCAACCCACGAAAAGAGCGTACGGGCCCTCAGCCGGCCAGAGGGGCGGGATGCGCCAGCCGGGGATTGGTCGGGTCCCCCTCTGTGTGCTGTCGATCCTACTGCTGCAACCCTCAGTCCGGTCTGATCTTAGACTGGGAATGAACTCCATATGCCTAAGCCAATCGACGAAACGAGCGGACGGGCGGGCACTACGTCGGCCAAAGAGGCGGGATGCGCAAGCCATGGACCGATAGGGTGGTAGGTGGGTTTAGGCACATCTTCATATTTCTACCATGCCAATGCCATTTTTATGGCTTGTAAATTCATACAATGGTCCCTTAAGCCTTCATGTGAAGTTTCATCGCAAGATGACTCGTTTTTTATTTTTCACGATTTTTAAAACTTTTTATGGTTCAAGATTTTTTAAAAATTTTTCAGAAGGAGTTTTGGCCCCAAACTAGGTAGACGTGATCCTTGTATTTTTATTGGCATGCACAAAAAAATCCAACTAGAAACTCGAAGTGTACAAGATTTTGTGACCATTTGAAAAAAGTGTCCCCATTTTAGACACTTTAATGGCTACTGGCAGCAAACCTGTAAAATCTCAAATGCTCTTTAAGGGGGTGTGAGTTCTCGAGGTTTGATGAGGGATAGGGGACCAATATAAGGGCCAAGTACAGCACCCATCACACATCATGTGTGCACACCCCCCGGCCCCCCCGATCTACGGAACCCCAATACCGTCGGTCAGGTTCTCCGGCGATGGTGTCCAGGTGAAGAAAAATGTGGCACCAGCACATGCCCGAGCCGTGCATGTGCTGCCGCTACCCTCGGTCTGATCCGATCTTAGACTGGGAAAGAACTCCGTATGCTTAGACTGGGAATGAACTCCGTATGCCTAACTTAACACATGAAAGGAGCGTGCAGGAGCTCAGCTGACCAGAGGGGTGGGATGCGCAAGCCGGGGATCGACTGGGTCCCTTTCTGTGTGCTGTCAATCCTAATGCCGCATCCCTCGGTCTGGTCTGATCTTAGACTGGGAATGAACTCCGTATACCTAAGCCAACTCACGAAACGAGCGGGCGGGCAGGCGGGCACTACGCCGGCCAGAGAGGCGGGATGCGTAAGCCGTGGATCGATAGGGTGGTAGGTAGGTTTAGGCACATCTTCATATTTCTGCCATGCCAATGCCTTTTTTTTGGCTTGTAAATTCACACAATGGTCCCTTAAGCCTTCATGTGAAGTTTCATGGCAAGACGACTCGTTTTCTATTTTTCAAGATTTTTTTAAACTTTTTACTGTTCGGGATTTTTTAAAATTTTCTCAGGCGAAGTTTTGGCCCCAAACGTGGTAGACGTGATCCTTGTATTTTTTTTGGTATGCACAAAAAAATTCAGCTAAAAACTCGAAGTGTACAAGATTTTGTGACCATTTGAAAAAAGTATCCCCATTTCAGACACTTTAATGTCTACTGGCAGCAAACCTGTAAAATCTCAACTGCTCTTTACGGGGGTGAGAGTTCTCGAGGTTTGATGAGGGATATGGGGCCAATATAAGGGCCAAGTACCAGCACCCATCGTACATCATGTGCGCACACCCCCCCCGACCCCCTCCGATTGCCGAAACCCCAATACCGTCGATCAAGTTCTCGGGCGATGGTGTCCCGACAAAGAAAAATGCCGGACCAGCCCTTGCCCGAGGACAGCATGTGCTGCCGGAACCCTCGGTCCGATTTGATCTTAGACTGGGAATGAACTCGTATGCTTAGACTGGGAATGAACTCCGTATGCCTAAGTCAACCCACAAAATGAGCGTGCGGGCGCTCAGTCGGCCAGAGGGGCGGGATGCGCAAGCTGGGGATCTGCTGGGTCCCCCCTCTACGTGCTGCCGATCCTGCTGCCCCAACCCTCTATTCGGCCTGATCTTAGACTGGGAATGAACTCCGTATGCCTAAGCTAACCGACGAAACGAGCGAGCAGGCAGGCGAGCACTACGCCGACCAGAGAGGCGGGATGCACAAGTCGTGGATCGATAGGGTGGTAGGTGGGTTTAGGCACATCTTCATAGTTGTACCATGCCAATGCCATTTTTCTGGCTTGTAAATTCATACAATGGTCCCTTAGGCCTTCATGTGAAGTTTCATGGCAAGACGACTCGTTTTCTATTTTTCATGATTTTCAAAACTTTTTACGGTTCGGGATTTTTTTTAAATTTTTTCAAAAGGAGTTTTGGCCCCAAAATTGGTAGACGTGATCCTTGTATTTTTTTTGGCATGCACAAAAAAATTCAGCTAAAAACTCGAACTGTACAAGATTTTGTGACCATTTGAAAAAAGTGTCCCCATTTCAGACACTTTAATGGCTACTAGGAGCAAACCTGTAAAATCTCAAATGCTCTTTCAGGAGGTGTGAGTTCTTAAGGTTTGATGAGAGATAGGGGGCCAATATAAGGGCCAAGTACCAGCACCCATCGCACATCATGTGCGCACACCCCCCGACCCCCCCCGATCGCCGAAACCCCAATGCTGCAGGTCAAGTTCTCCGATGATGGTGTCCCAACGAAGAAAAATACGGCACCAGCACATGCCCAAGCCCAGCATGCGCTGTCGGAACCCTCGGTCCAATCCAATCTTAGACTGGGAATGAACTTTGTATGCTTAGACAGGGAATGAACTACGTATGCCTAAGTCAACCCACGAAACGAGCGTGCGGGTGCTTAGCCGGCCAGAGGGGCGGGATGCGTAAGCTGGGGATCAGTCGAGTCCCCTTCTACGTGCTGTTGATCGTTTTGCCGCAACCATCGGTTTGTTTTGATCTTAGACTAGGAATGAACTTCATATGCCTAAGCCAACAGACGAAACGAGCGGGCGGGCGGACGGGCACTATGCCGGCCAAAGAGGCGGGATGCGCATACCGTGGATCGATAGGATGGTAGGTGGGTTTAGGCACATCTTCATATTTCTACCATGCCAATGCCATTTTTCTGGCTTATAAATTCATACAATGGTCCCTTAAGCCTTCATGTGAAGTTTCATGGCAAGATGACTCGTTTTCTATTTTTCATGATTTTTGAAACCTTTTACGATTCGATATTTTTGAAAATTTTTTCAGAAGAGGTTTTGGCCCCAAACTTGGTAGACGTGATCCTTGTAATATTTTGGGCATGCCCAAAAATATTCAGCTAAAAACTCGAACTGTACAGATTTTTTGACAATTTGAAAAAAGTGTCCCCATTTCAGACACTTTAATGGCTACTGGCAGCAAACCTGTAAAATCTCAAATACTCTTTAAGGAGGTGTGAGTTCTCGACATTTGATCAGGTATAGGGGGCCAATACAAGGGCCAAGTACCAGCACCCATCGCACATCATGTGCGCACACCCCCGGCCCCCCCGATCGTTGAAGGCCCAATGCCGCCGGTCGGTTCTCCGACGATGGTGTCCCGACGAAGAAAAATGATGTCGCAACCCTCGGTCCGGTCTGATCTTAGACTAGGTATGAACTCTGTATGCTTAGACTGGGATGAACTCCGTATGCCTAAGTTAACCCACGAAACGAGAGTGCGGGTGTTCAGTCGCCCAGAGGGGTGGGATGTGTAACCCGGGGATCAGTCGGGTCCCCCTCTATGTGCTATCGCAACCGTCGGTCCGATCTGATCTTAGAATGAGAATGAACTCCATTTGCCTAAGCCAACCAACGAAATGAGCGGACGGGCGGGCGGGCACTACGTCGGCCAGAGAGGTGGGATGCGCAAGCCGTTGATCGATAGGGTGGTAGGTGGGTTTAGGCACATCTTCATATTTTTGCCATGCCAATGCCATTTATCTGGCTTGTAAATTCATAAAATGGTCCCTTAAGCCTTCATGTGAAGTTTCATGGCAAGACGACTCGTTTTCTATTTTTCATGATTTTTGAAACTTTTTACAATTCAAGATTTTTTAAAATTTTTTCAGAAGGAGTTTTGGCCCCAAACTTTTTAGATGGGATCCTTGTATTTTTGTTGGCATGCACAAAAAAATCCAGCTAAAAACTCGAAGTGTACAAGATTTTGTGACCATTTGAAAAAAGTGTCCCTGTTTCAGACACTTTAATGGCTACTGGCAGCAAACCTGTAAAATCTCAAATGCTCTTTAAGGGGGTGTGAGTTCTCGAGGTTTGATGAGGGATAGGGGGCCAATATAAGGGCCAAGTACCAACACCCATTGCACATCATGTGCGCAAACCCCCCGCCCCCCCGGATCGCCAAACCCTAATGCCGTCGGTCAAGTTCTCCGACGATGGTGTCCCGACGAAGAAAAATGCGGCACCAGCAAATGCCCGAGCCCAACATGTGCTGCCGTAACCCTGGGTCCAGTCCGATCTTAGACTGGGAATGAACTCCGTATGCTTAGACTGTGAATGAACTCCGTATGCCTAAGTCAACCCATGAAACGAGCATGCGGGCGCTCAGCCAGCCAGAGGGGCGGGATACGCAAGCCGAGGATCGGTTGGGTCCCTCTCTGCATGCTGCCCGATCCTGCTGCCACAACCCTTGATCTGGTCTGATCTTAGACTTAGAATGAACTCCGTATGCCTAAGCCAACCGATAAAACGAGCGGGCGGGCACTACACCGGCCAGAGAGGCGGGATGCGCAAGCTGTTGATCAATAGGGTGGTAGGTGGGTTTAGGCACATCTTCATATTTCTGCCATGCCAATGCCATTTTTCTGGCTTGTAAATTCATACAATGGTCCTTTAAGCCTTCATGTCAAGTTTCATGGCAAGACGACTCATTTTCTATTTTTCATGATTTTTGAAACTTTTTACGGTTCGGGATTTTTTAAAATTTTTTCAGAAGGAATTTTGGCCCCAAACTTGGTAGACGTGATCTTTGTATTTTTATAGGCATGCACAAAACAATTCAGCTAAAAACTCGAAGTGTAGAAGATTTTGTGACTATTTGAAAAATGTGTCCCCATTTCAGACACTTTAATGGCTACTAGCAGCAAACCTGGAAAATCTCAAATGCTCTTTAAGGGGGTGTGAGTTCTCAAGGTTTGATGAGGGATAGGGGGCCAATGTAAGGGTCAAGTACCAGCACCCATCGCACATCATGTGCGCACACCCCCCCGACCCCCCCAATCGTCGGAACCCTAATGCCGCCGGTCAGGTTCTCCGGTGATGGTGTCCCGCCGAAGAAAAATGCGGCACCAGCACATTCCCAAGCCCAGCATGTGTTGTCGCAACCTTCGATCCTGTCTGATCTTAGACTGGGAATGAACTCCGTATGCCTAAGTCAACCCACGAAACGAGCGTACGGCGCTCAACCGGCTAGAGGGGCGGGATGTGCAAGCCGAGGATCGGCCGAGTCCCCCTCTGTGTGCTGCCGATCTTGCTGCTGCAACCCTCGATTTGGTCCGATCTTAGACTGGGAATGAACTCCGTATGCCTAAGACAATCGACGAAACTGGCGGGCGGGCGGGCACTACGCCGGCCAGAGAGGCGGGATGCGCAAGCCGTGGATCGATAGGGTGGTAGGTGGGTTTAGGCACATCTTCATATTTTTTCTGTGCCAATGCCATTTTTCTGGCTTGTAAATTCATACAATGGTCCCTTAAGCCTTCATGTAAGTTTAATGGCAAGACGACTCGTTTTCTATTTTTCATGATTTTTGAAACCTTTTACAGTTCGGGATTTTTTTAAATTTTTTCAGAAGGTGTTTTGGCCCCAAACTTGGTAGACGTGATCCTTGTATTTTTTTTGGCATGCACAAAAAAATTCAGCTAAAAAATCGAAGTGTACAAGATTTTGTGACCATTTGAAAAAAGTGTCCCCATTTCAGACACTTTAATGGCTACTGGCAGCAAACCTGAAAAATCTCAAATTCTCTTTAAGGGGGTGTGAGTTCTCGAGGTTTGATGAGGGATAGGGGGCCAATATAAGGGCCAAGTACCAGCACCCATCGTACATCATGTGCGCACACCCCCCCGGCCCCCTCGATCGGCGAAACCCCAATGCCGCTGATCAGGTTCTCCGACGATGGTGTCCCGACGAAAAAAATGTGGCACCAGCAAATGCCCTAGCCTAGCATGTGCTGCCGCAACCCTCGATCCAATCCGATCTTAGACTGGGAATGAACTCCGTATGCTTAGACTGGGAATGAACTCCGTATGCCTAAGTTAACCCACGAAACAAGCGTGCGGGCGCTTAGCCAGCCTGTGGGGCGGGATGCGCAAGCCGGGGATCGATCGGGTCCCTCTCTACGTGTTGCCGATCCTGCTGCCACAACCCTCGGTCTGGTCCGATCTTAGACTGAGAATGAACTTCGTATGCCTAAGCCAACCAATGAAATGAGCGGGCGGGCGGGCACTACGCCGGCCAGAGAGGTGGGATGCGCAAGTCATGGATCGATAGGGTGGTAGGTGGGTTTAGGCACATCTTCATATTTTTGTCGTGCCAATGCCATTTTTCTCACTTGTAAATTCATACAATGGTCCTTTAAGCCTTCATGTGAAGTTTAATGGCAAGACGACTCATTTTTTATTTTTCACGATTTTTGAAACTTTTTTAGGTTCGGGATTTTTTAAAATTTTTTCAGAAGGAGTTTTTGCCCCAAATTTGGTAGACGTGATCCTTGTATTTTTGTAGGCATGCACAAAACATTTCAGCTAAAAGCTCGAAGTGTACAAGATTTTGTGACTATTTGAAAAAAGTGTCCCCATTTCAGACACTTTAATGGCTACTGGCAACAAACCTGTAAAATCTCAAATGCTCTTTAAGAGGGTGTGAGTTCTTGAGGTTTGATGAGGGATAGGGGGCCAATATAAGGGCCAAGTACCAGCACCCATCTCACATCATGTGCGCACATCCCCGCGGCCCCCTCGATCGCTGGAACCCGAATGCCGTCGGTCAGGTTCTCCGACGATGGTGTCTCGGTGAAGAAAAATACAGCACCAGCACATTCCTGAGCCCAGCATGTGCTGCCGCAAACCTCGGTTTGGTCCGATCTTAGACTGGAATGAACTCCGTATGTCGTAACGGTTTTGGGACCGTCAGACGTAAAAATGAGTTTAAAATCGAGAAAAATAAAAAAGAGGGAGTCGCCACCAATCTTTGTTAGGGTGTGATTGGCCACCCAAAAGTTTATCTTTTTAATAAAACTATAAAAATGAGTTTGAAGTCTTATCAAAGAGATAAATTTCGGTCCGCGAAAAATCAGGTTGGGTCCAGGAGTCGGTTAGGCGTGGGGAAGGATTAGCACCCCCACAACGCCTATAAATTGGTACCATTTAATTATGCGCTATTTTCGACATTGGATAAAAATGGTTTTAATTTGAAATTTAACATTAATTCCCTTCATTTAAAAAAAAATTGCTAAAATATTTATTTAGAAATATTGAAAAAATCTTTAAGTTAAAGAATTATCTTAAAATTCTCCATCGTCTAGGTAGAATTTAAAATAACTCTTTTCGCCTAAGATTTAACACAATAATCATTAAAATAAAATAACAATCTTTATAGGAAATAATTGTTAGTGACTCTCCAACATCTAGGCAGAGTACCAAGAATTATTTCTCTCGGAATGTTATTTTTTTATTTTATAATATCACAAAAAGATTTTTTTTTAGTATTATTCTCTTTTTATTAAAAAATATTTTATCAGTAAATTAAAGAGAGAGTAATACAATCAATTATTGATGATAACATGCTAACGTATATCATGCTAATGAATGTCATGTAAAATGAAATGCAATTTAAGAGTTGGATTCTTAAATATAATGAGACCACCCCGACTCTCCAACATCTAGGCAGAGCTTAGGTGCGACTGTTTATATTTAAGATCCCAATTTTATTATACTTTTTATTTATTAATCTTATTATTAATACGAATTAAGAAATCATGTGTAAAGACTTCACGAAGTAAAATTTCTTAAATACCCCATCATCTAGGCGGCATTCAGGAACAAATTGCTTCAAATAGAATTTTCACACGTGTCCTTAGGATTTTTTTAGGACTTTGGATTTCAAGGATTTTGGATTTCGGGGGGTTTTGGATTTAATGGATTTTGGATTTTTAAGGGTTTTAGAATCCTAGGATTAAGAAATAGTGCTTAAGGTTTCATTTTTTTTTTAAAATACGAACATCTCTAAAAATCCCCAACATCTAGGCGGATTTTTTTAAGCAAGTTCGATTTTAATAATTTTTGAAGATTAATTAAAAATTTCTTATGTTTATTTATGAAAAATAATTAACAACAATTCCCCAACATCTAGGCGGAATTATTGTTTTAGAAAAATATTTTTATTCGCTCTAACATCTAGGCAGGGAAGATTATTATTATTATTTTTAAAGCATTTAAATATATTTTTTATTATTATTTGTTCTTAATTTTATTATTATTAAAACGATTAAACATTTATTCTAACAAATTTATAAATTTATCATGCATAAATATAAAAATATATTTAAAATAACAAAAAATAATAATAATAAAAAATTATTAAATTAAAAAAAAAAAAGTTTTTTTTACCTGAAACGGATCGATCAACGGTCCGATCAACGTTGGTCCGGGCGGTCTGACCGGTTCAATCCGATCCACTGGCGATTCGTATGAACCGGTTCAAGGTTGGCTGGAACAGGTCGTTGGGTCAAGTTGTGCGGATCTCGGGTCGAGTTCGGGTCAACACGCGGATCCTTCTTTAGTTAAAACGGCGTTGTTTTGGGTTTTATTGAAACGACGTCGTTTTGGCTATTGATAATTTATATAAAAGTCAAAAAAAAAAAATTTCGTCATTTTTTTTTAATCTTTCAGAAAAAAAATAGCTTTCTCTCTTTTTTTTTGTTTCCTTTTTTTTCTCTCCGGCCAACACAGGTGGCCGGTCGATCCTCCGCCGCTGCTGCCGCCGGTAGTCGGTCGACGGTCGCCGTTGATGGTGGTCGAAAAATTTTCCGAAAACACCAAAATGTTCCCCTCAACCTGCTGAGTCCAGATCTGAGGTCCCTTTCACCAAAAACGACCTTGATTCGCATAGATCAAGTTTTGAAGTTTTCGGTTTTTCTTCCCTTTCTTTTTTTTTTTTAGATGAAACTAACGATTTCTTGGCTTTTACAGATGGCTCGGTGCTGAGGTTCCTCACCGTAGGCGAGGACTGTGTATTTTTTTATTTTTGTTTCTATTTTGGTTTTTTTTTTGCGTCGAAAATGGGGTCTGTCTGAAGGTGTTGAAGGGGAAGAATGGTTTTTTTTTTTCAAGAGCTCAGATCCCCGGATTTTCAAAAATGGCTGGGGATTTTAAAGGGTTTCTACTTAGGGGGATCTAGGGCAGTAGGGTTGTTAGTTGGTGGTTATAGGGTGGCTGGTCGGGTAGTTGGTAAGGTAATTGGTCGGAGAGTTGGTTGGGTAATTGGTCGGGGAGTTGGTTAGGTAATTGGTCGGGGCAGTTCGGCGTCGTACCAACCCCTTGACTTCTGTCTTATTTCCGTTTTGTTTTTTTGTTTGTTGTTCTTTTTGTTTGTTTTTTTGTTTGTTTTGTTAAATATTATTATTATTAAAAATAAAATTAAATAAAATAGTAGACCCAAACAAAATCGGTGTCTATAGCTGCCGCTCTTTGCACATTACTGAGAATCAGGAATAGGGCAAAGACAAAGACAACGATTTTGTCTGAAAATAAATTGTGTTATTTTTTGGTTTTACAAGAAAGGGCTCCTCTTAACAGAGGCTCAACAACTTTAAAAATCTCATCTAGAAAAAGCTCCTCTCAACAGAGGCTCCACAAGTTTAAAAATCTCATCTGGAAAAGCTCCTCTCAGTAGAGGCTCAACAACTTTAAAATCTCATATGGAAAAAGCTCTTCTCAACAGAGGCTCCACAACTTTAAAATCTCAACTTGAAAAAAAAAGCTCCTCTCAGCAGAGGCTCCACAACTTTAAAAATTCTCTCTTGAAAAAAACTCCTCTTAGCAGAGGTTCCACAACTTTAAAAATCTCATTTGGAAAAGCTCCTCTCAACAGAGGCTCCATAACTTTAAAAATTCTCTCTTGAAAAAGCTCCTCTCAATAGAGGCTCGACAACTTTAAAATTCTCATCTTGGAAAAGCTCCTCTCAACAGAAGCTCAACAACTTTAAAAATTCTCATCTGAAAAAGCTCCTCTCAACAAAGGCTCCACAACTTTAAAATTTCTCATCTGTTTTCAAATTTGAGTTTTCATCTTTGAACAAGTAAATCTCTCTCTTTTGAATTCCTTTGTTTGATCATTGTCTTTACCAAAATCTTGTTTTTTCATTAAGAAAAGAAAATTTTCTATCTTTGTTACAACTTCTCATGGATGCATGTACTGAGTGCTCATGATGCAATGCATGTAATGCAATCAAAACCGTTCATTATAGTAAAAAGGTTCTCGAAATCTCTTGCTTTCGGCTTCTTTTATCCGAGTTCTTATATGACCAATCTGTCTTCAACATCTAACCATAATATTTTTTCTTCAAAAGTCTACAACATCAATGACTTGTCATGCTTTTCTCATCCTTTTTCATTTGCCTTTGTCAACTTTAAAAGTAATGCTGAGATCTTTCATGTTTGTTTTTCTTTTCATCATTTTAAGTTCAAGACAAATAAAATGCAATCACATTTCTCTGATGGACAAAAATATCAGATAAGGATAAAGGAAAGGATAAGCATTATTTTCAAATGAAGGATAATGTATTTCCTATGGCTGATAACAAGTGTATGTCAAAGTGTTTGAGTTGAAATAAAGGTGTCAAAAGAATGATCACAAGATAATCATGAACAAAATATTCTCAGATTCTTTCTCTAAAACTAAATCAGATGACTTCCTTGATTATTCAGAGTTCGTCAAACTACACTTGCCCTTGCATTGTGGGATCTTTTCTTGATGGTGCTTTTACTTCACATCTAAGCCGCCTTTTCAGGTTTTCAACTTAGATAAGTCATCATTTTTTTCTCTCTTTTTTTTTAAGCAAAATATTTCTTCACAGCATCTGAATTTATTGGGGTAAGTAAATCACCTCTGTCCATTTCTGCCAAAATCAATGCCCCACCAGAAAAAACCTTTTTCACCACATACGGGCCTTCCCAATTTGGTGTCCATTTCCCCCGATTATCATGTTGATTTGGAAGGAATCTTTTTAACACTAAGTCTCATTCCCTAAAGCAATGGGGATGAGTTTTCTTATCATGTGCTCTCATCATCCTCTTTTGATATAATTGACCATGACAAAGTGCTGATAGTCTTTTCTCTTCTATGAGGTTTAACTGCTCGTAGCGATTTCGAACCCATTCTGCTTCCTCTAACTCTACCTCCATCAGGACTCTCAGTGAGGGAATTTCCACTTCGATTGGTAGCACAGCTTCCATACCATATACCAAAGAGAACGGTGTGGCTCCAGTAGACGTTCTAACTGATGTTCTATAAGCATGCAAGGCAAAAGGTAACTTCTCATGCTAATCTTTGTAAGTTTCAGTCATTTTCTGTAGGATTCTCTTGATATTCTTATTTGCAGCCTCCACTGCCCCATTCATTTTTGGACGATATGGTGCCGAATTACGATGGTGAATCTTGAACTGAGTTCATACTTCATTCATCATTTTGTTGTTCAAGTTTTTGGCATTATCAGAAATAATTGTCTCTGAAAGCCCATATCTGCATATTATCTCTCTTTTTATGAACTTACAGACCACAGATCGGGTCATGCTAGCATATGATGCAACCTCTACCCATTTGGTGAAGTAATTAATCATCACAAAAATGAATCTATGCCCGTTCGAAGCTTTTGGAGTGATGGGACCAATGACATCCATACCTCACATTGAGAATGGCCAGGGAGGAGCTAGAACGTGTAATGTTGATGGTGGAGCATGAATCTTGTCAGCATAAATCTGACATTTATGACATCTCCTAGCATAATCAATACAGTCACTCTCCATTGTCAACCAATAATAGCCAGCCCTCATAATTTGTCTAACCATCATATGACCATTTGTATGTGCCCCACAAACTCCATCATGCACTTCTTCAATAATCTTCTTTGCTTCAGCTGCATTTACACATCTTAAGAGCACTTGATCTCGACCTCTTTTGTAAAGGATATCTCCATCAATAAAGAAACTCATAGCCAATCTTCTGATAGTCCTCTTATCATTTTCAGTTGCATGTTCTGGGTATTGCTGGCTTTTAATGTATTGCATGATATCATGATACCATGGCTTCCCATCAACTTCTTTTTCAACACCTGAGCAATGTGCTGGTACATCTTTCACATTCAGCTTGATGGGTTGGATTTCAGTACTTGCATCTATTTTGATCATTGCAGCTAGAGTAGCCAGTGCATCAGTAATTTGGTTTTCCTCTCTAGGTAGATGCTCAAACTGAACTTCTTTAAATTGCTTAACCAACTCAGAGATGTATTTATCGTACCGAATCAACTTAGAGTCTCTTGTTTCCCATTCACCTCGTAACTGATAGATGACTAAAGCTGAATCTTCAAACACATCTAACACTTTAATCTTCTTTTCAATTGCTGCTTGTAGACCCATAACACAAGCCTCATATTCAGCCACATTGTTTGTGCAATTAAAATTTAATCTGGCTGTGATGGGGTAATAATGTCCATCAGAAGATATCAAAATTGCCCCAATACCATGACCCAAAGCATTAGCAGCTCCATCAAAATACATCTTCCATGATTTTTCAACAGGTTCATTTTCTTCAATGGCCATCACATCCTCATCAGGAAAATCTAATTTCATTAGCTCATAATCTTCAACTGCATGATCAGCAAGAAATTCAGCTATTGCACTCCCTTTAATAGCTTTTTGAGTCACGTAAATGATATCATATTCTGAAAGCATAACTTGCCACTGTGCTATTCTTCCTGTCAATGAGGGCTTTTCGAAGATATACTTAATAGGATCCAGCTTTGCTATGAGCCAAGTAGTGTGATAAAGCATGTATTGTCTAAGCTTTCGAGTTGTCCAGGTTAATGCACAACACATCTTCTCTAATGGTGAATACTTTGACTCATAACCAGTGAACTTCTTGCTCGAGTAGTAAATTGCTCGTTCTTTCTTATTAGTTTCATCTTTTTGCCCCAGCACACATCCCATTGAATTTTCATGCACTGTCAAGTACAAAATCAAAGGTTTTCCTGGCATTAGTGGCACCAACACAGGTGGATTTGACAAGTATTCTTTGATCTTATCAAAAGCTTCTTGGCATTCATCATTCCATTCTCCAGGATCATGTTTTCTGAGAAGCTTGAAAATAGGATCACACTTATAAATGAGTTGAGAGATGAAACGAGCAATATAATTTAATCTCCCTAAGAAGTCTCGCACTTCTTTTGAGGTATGAGGAGGGGATAAGTTTTGGATGGCTTGTATCTTATCTGGATCAACTTTAATTCCTTTTTCACTGACTACAAAGCCCAATAGTTTTCCTGATTTGGCTTCAAATGTACATTTGGCAGGATTCAACTTCAACTGAAATCTTCTCAACCTGTCAAACAGCTTTTTGAGACTAACTATATGATCCTCTCCTTCACGAGATTTTGTAATCATATCATCTACATACACTTTTATCTCTTTATGCATCATGTCATGAAAAAGAGTCACCATTGCTCTTTGATAAGTAGCACTAGCATTTTTTAACCCAAAAGGCATGACTTTGTAACAGAATGTTCCCCACATGGTCACAAATGTAGTTTTCTCCATATCATCTCGAGCCATCTTGATCTGATTATAGCCTGAGAAACCATCCATAAAGGAAAATGTAAAGTGCCTAGCAGTATTATCCACTAGAGTATCGATGTGAGGTAAAGGAAAGTTATCCTTAGGGCTTGTTCTATTCAAATCTTGATAATCGACACACATTCTCACTTTTCCATCCTTCTTAGGAACTGGCACTATGTTGGCTACCCATTCAGGATATTTTGGCACTTCCAAAAATTCGGCATCGAATTGTTTCTTCACTTCCTCTTTAATTTTTAACAGCATCTCTGGTTTCATGCGCCTTAGCTTTTGCTACATCGGCTTACATCTTGGTTTTAAAGGTAACTTGTGCTCTACAATATCAGTGCTGAGTCCTGGCATATCCTGGTAAGTCCATACGAACACATCTACATATTCTCAGAGCAGCTCTTCTAGCTTTTTTCTTTCAACTGATAAATGAGATGTACCAATTTTGACCTCTTTTTTATTCTCACTATCTCCCAAATTTACTGATTTAGTAATTTCTTGGTGGGGTTCAATTGACTTATCTTCATGTTCTATTAATTTTAACAAATCAAGAAACAGTGTATAGTTATCTGAATCTTCCTCATTATCAAGTTCATCAACATGAATTAAGTTTTCAAAATCAAATCTGAGATTAATGCCATTATTATCCTCATGTTCATTGTTTGAGACCCTACAAAGGGTAATATGGAGAGAATATTGGCACACAAAAATGGAATGGCAAGAAAATGTAGGAAAGAAAAAGATAAAAGGTAAAATGAAGATAAAAACAACAGAAAAAATACGGATGCATCTTCTAAGTCTTTTATTAAAATGACAAACATAAACACACCATAAAAGATCTCCTAATACTCGTAGAATGTAATTAGGAATTTAAAGTTTCACATTACTTTTCCAAAGTTTTAAAAACAACAGGCAGCTCTGTAACTTCCCAATTATCCAGCTTAAAATCTAAAAGACAAGGGTACACGAATAGATCTTCACTTCGACTCTTCTTTTCTCCATCATCCACCATTTGAATGGCCAGCTCTGAAAATTTTTCCATGAATCCTGTACTTGGGGCTCTCGATAAATCTGGATAAATATATCCTCCCGAGTGAAAAGAATTATAGAGGTATGGAATGACTATCGGCTCTGACTCCAGCTCATATCCCTTAAGATTAGCTATCCTCTTATCTCTTTTCTCATTCACCATTCTTACTCTGTCCCCTCTTGTTGGCTTATATCCCAAGCCAAACCTGTCTCTCTTTTCATATATGGCCGATGGCTTCGTGATTCCTTGTAGGTTCTTCCCAAGTCTGTCTTTAGGTCACCATCCTATCTTGGTAAGCTGTCTAACTACCATTTTAGTAGTCATAGATAAGTGTGGCGAATACAATTTAGATCTTTCAGCTATATATGTTGCATTGGTAATCTCGAAGGATCTATAAGAGTATTCTAAAGCTTCATCTATCGATTCCACATAAGGAGTATTTATCGGTTGAGTTACCAATAAATCTTTTTCTCTTGCCACACATGTTAGCTTTCCTTCAACAATGAATTTGACTTTCTGATGTAATGAGGACGGGACAGCACCTGCCATATGGATCCACGGTCTACCCAATAGATAACTATATGAAAGAGAGATGTCCATCTAGACAGAGCTTAGGTGTGACTGTTTATATTTAAGATCCCAATTTTATTATCCTTTTTATTTATTAATCTTATTATTAATACGAATTAAGAAATCGTGTGAAAAGACTTCATAAAGTAAAATTTCTTAAATACCCCATCATCTAGGCGGCATTCGAGAACAAATTGCTTCAAATAGAATTTTCACACGTGTCCTTAGGATTTTTTTAGGACTTTGGATTTCAAGGATTTTGGATTTCGGGGGGTTTTGGATTTAATGGATTTTGGATTTTTAGGGGTTTTAGAATCCTAGGATTAAGAAATAGTGCTTAAGGTTTCATTTTTTTAAGAAAATACGAACATCTCTAAAAATCCCCAACATCTAGGCGAATTTTTTAAGCAAGTTCGATTTTAATAATTTTTGAAGATTAATTAAAAATTTCTTATGTTTATTTATGAAAAATAATTAACAATAATTCCCCAACATCTAGGCGGAATTATTGTTTTAGAAAAATATTTTTATTCCCTCTAACATCTAGGCAGGGAAGATTATTATTATTTTTTTTAAAGCATTTTAATTATTTTTTATTATTATTTGTTCTTAATTTTATTATTATTAAAACGATTAAACTTTTATTCTAACAAATTTATAAATTTATCATGCATAAATATAAAAATATATTTAAAATAAAAAAAAATAATAATAATAAAAAATTAGAAAATTCAAAAAAAAAAATTTTTTTTTTACCTGAATCGGACCGGTCAACGGTCCGATCAATGCTGGTCCGGGTGATCTGATTGGTTCAGCAGTTGGATCGACAGTTTTGGCGATCTAACCGGTTTGGAGGTCAGATCGACGGTCTGGGCAATCTGACCGGTTCAATCTGGTCCACTGGCGGTTCGTATGAACAGGTTCAAGGCTGGTTGGAACGGGTCGTTAGGTCGGGTTACGCGGATCTCGGGTCGGGTTCGGGTCAACGCGCGGATCCTTCTTTGGTTAAAATGGCATCGTTTTGGGTTTTATTGAAACGACGTCGTTTTGGCTATTGATAATTTATATAAAAGTCAAAAAAAAAATTTTTGTCATTTTTTTTAATCTTTTCAGAAAAAAAAAATAGCTTTCTCTCTTTTTTTTTTCCGTTTCCTTTTTTTTCTTTCCGACCAACACAGGTGGCCGATCGATCCTCCGCCGCTGCTGTCGTCGGTCGACGGTCGCCGTTGACGGTGGTCGAAAAATTCTCCGAAAACACCAAAATGTTCCCCTCGATCTCCTGAGTCCGGATCTGAGGTCCCTTTCACCAAAAATGACCTTGATTCGCGTAGATCAAGTTTTGAAGTTTTTGGTTTTTCTTCCCTTTCTTTTTTTTTTTTGGCGAAACTAACGACTTCTTGGCTTTTGCAGATGGCTCGGTGCTGAGGTTCCTCACCGTAGGCGAGGACTATGTATTTTTTTATTTTTGATTTTGTTTTGGTTTTTTTTTTTTACGTCGAAAATGGGGTCTGTCTGAGGGTGTTGAAGGGGAAGAATGGTTTTTTTTTTTCGAGAGCTCAGATCCTCGGATTTTGAAAAATGGCTGGGGATTTTAAAGGGTTTCTACTTAGGGGGATCTAGGGCTGTAGGGTTGTTAGTTGGTGGTTATAGGGTGGCTGGTCGGGTAGTTGGTAAGGTAATTGGTCGGAGAGTTGGTTGGGTAATTGGTCGAGGCAGTTTGCCACCGTACCAACCCCTTGACTTCTGTCTTATTTTCATTTTTTTTTTTGTTTGTTGTTTTTTTTTTGTTTGTTTTGTTAAATATTATTATTATTAAAAATAAAATAAAATAAAATAGTAGACCCGGACAAAATCGGTGTCTACAACGTATACTTAGACTAGGAATGAACTCCGTATGCCTAAGTCAACCCACAAAACCAACGTGCGGGCGCTCAGCTGGCTAGAGGGGCGGGAAGCGCAAGTCGGGGATCGATCGGGTCCCCCTCTGCGTCCTGCCGATCCAGCTACAGCAACCCTCGGTCCGGTCCGATCTTAGAATGGGAATCAACTCTGTATGCCTAAGCCAACCGATGAAATGAGCGGGCGGGCGGGTGGGCACTACGCCGGTCAGAGAGACGGGATGCGCAAGCCGTGGATCGATAGGGTGGTAGGTGCGTTTAGGCACATCTTCATATTTCTGCCATGCCAATGCCATTTTTTTGGCTTGTAAATTCATACAATGGTCCCTTAAACCTTCATGTGAAGTTTCATGGCAAGACGATTCGTTTTCTATTTTTCATGATTTTTGAAACTTTTTACGGTTCGGGATTTTTCAAAATTTTTTCAGAAGGAGTTTTGGCCCCAAACTTGGTAGACGTGATCCTTGTATTTTTGTTGGCATGCACAAAAAAATTCAGCTAAAAAATCGAAGTGTACAAGATTTTGTGACCATTTGAAAAAAGTGTTTCCATTTCAGACACTTTAATGGCTACTAGCAGCAAACCTGTAAAATCTCAAATGCTCTTTAAGAGGGTGTGAGTTCTCAAGGTTTGATGAGGGATAGGGGGCCAATATAAGGGCCAAGTACCAGCACCCATTGTACATCATGTGCGCACACCCCCCCAGCCCCCCCGATCGCCGGAACTCCAATGCCACCGGTCAGGTTCTCTGACAATGGTGTCCCGACGAAGAAAAATGTGGCACCAGCACATGCCCAAGCCTAGCATGTGCTGCCACAATCCTCAGTCCGATCTGATCTTAGACTGGGAATGAACTCCGTATGCTTAGACTGGGAATGAACTTCGTATGCCTAAGTAAACCCACGGAACAAGCGTGCAGGCGCTTAGCCGGCCAGAGGGGCGCGATATACAAGCTGGGGATCGATCGGGTCCACCTTTGCGTGCTGCTGATCCTACTGCCACAACCCTCGGTTTAGTTTGATCTTAGACTGAGAATGAACTCCGTATGCCTAAGCGAACCGATGAAACGAGCAGGCGGGCGGATGGGCACTACGTCGGCCAGAGAGGCGGGATGCGCAAGTTGTGGATCGATAGGGTGGTAGGTGGGTTGAGGCACATCTTCATATTTCTGCCATGCCAATGCCATTTTTCTGGCTTGTAAATTTATACAATGGTCCTTTAAGCCTTGATGTGAAGTTTCATGGCAAGACGACTCGTTTTCTATTTTTCATGATTTTTGAAACTTTTTACGGTTTAGGATTTTTAAAAATTTTTGCAGAAGGAGTTTTTGCCCCAAACTTGGTAGACGTGATCCTTGTATTTTTGTAGGCATGCACAAAAAAATTCAGCTAAAAACTCGAAGTGTACAAGATCTTGTGACCATTTGAAAAAAGTGTCACCATTTCAGACACTTTAACGGCTACTGGCACCAAACCTGTAAAATCTCAAATGCTCTTTCAGGTGGTGTGAGTTCTCGAGGTTTGATGAGGGATAGGGGGCCAATATAAGGGCCAAGTACCAGCACCCATCGCACATCATGTGAGCACACCCCCCCGGCCCCCCCGATTACCGAAACCGCAATGCCGCCGGTCAGGTTCTCCGACGATGGTGTCCCAGCGAAGAAAAATATGGCACCGGCACATGCCCAAGCCTAGCATGTGCTGCCACAACCCTCGGTCTGGTCTAATCTTAGACTGGGAATGAACTTCGTATGCTTAGACTGGGAATGAACTCCGTATGCCTGAGTCAACCCATGAAACGAGCGTGCGGGCGCTCGGCCAGCCAGAGGGGCGGGATACGCAAGCCGGGGATCGGCCGGGTCCCCCTCTACGTGCTGCTGATCCTACTACCGTAACCCTCAATCAGGTCCAATCTTAGACTGGGAATGAACTCCGTATGCCTAAGCCAACCGATGAAACGAGCGGGCAGGCACTACGCCGACCAGATAGGCGGGATGCGCAAGCCGTGGATCGATAGGCTGGTCGGTGGGTTTAGGCACATCCTCATATTTCTACCATGCCAATGCCATTTTTCTAGCCTGTAAATTCATACAATGGTCCCTTAGACCTTCATGTGAAGTTTCATGGCAAGATGACTCGTTTTTTATTTTTCATGATTTTTGAAACTTTTTACGGCTTGAGATTTTTTAAAATTTTTTCAGAAGGAGTTTTGACCCCAAACTTGGTAGACGTGATCCTTGTATTTTTGTTGGCATGCACAAAAAAATTCAGCTAAAAAATCGAAGTGTACAAGATTTTGTGACCATTTGAAAAAAGTGTTCCCATTTCAGACACTTTAATGGCTACTGGTAGCAAACCTGTAAAATCTCAAATGCTCTTTCAAGTGGTGTGAGTTCTCAAGGTTTGATGAGGGATAGGGGGCCAATATAAGGGCCAAGTACCAGCAGCCATCGCACATCATGTGTGCACAACCCCCCGGCCCCCCGATGTCGGAACCCCAATGTCGGCGGTCAGGTTTTCCGGCGATGGTGTCCCGACGAAGAAAAATACGGCACCAGCGCTTGCTCGAGCTCAGCATGTGCTGCCGAAACCCACGATCCGGCCCAATCTTAGACTAAGAATGAACTCCGTATGCATAGACTGAGAATGAACTCCGTATGCATAGACTGAGAATGAACTCCGTATGTCTAAGTCAACCCACGAAACGAGCGTGCAGGCACTCAGCAAGCCAGAGGGGTGGGATGCACAAGCCAGGGATCGGTCGGGTCCCCCTCTGCGAGCTGTCGATCCTGCTACCGCAACCCTCAGTCCGGTCTGATCTTAAACTGGGAATGAACTCCGTATGCCTAAGCAAACTGACGAAACGAGTGGACGGGTGGGCACTACGTCGGCCAGAGAGGCGGGATGCGCAAGCCGTGAATCGATAGGGTGGTAGGTGGGTTTAGGCACATCTTCATATTTCTGCTATGCCAATGCCATTTTTTTGGCTTGTAAATTCATACAATGGTCCCTTAAGCCTTCATGTGAAGTTTCATGGCAAGACGACTCGTTTTTTATTTTTCACGATTTTGAAAACATTTTACGGTTTGAGATTTTTTAAAATTCTTTCAGAAGGAGTTTTGGCCCCAAACTTGGTAGACGTGATCCTTGTATTTTTGTTGGCATGCACAAAAACATTCAGCTAAAAAATCAATGTGTACAAGATTTTGTGACCATTGGAAAAAAGTATCCCCATTTTAGACACTTTAATGGCTATTGGCAGCAAACCTGTAAAATTTCAAATGCTCTTTAAGGCGGTGTGAGTTCTCAAGGTTTGATGAGGGATAGGGCGCTACTATAAGGGCCAAGTACCAGCACCCATCGTACATCACGTGCGCACACTCCCTCGGCCCCCCCGATCGCCGGAACCCCAATGTCGCCGGTCAGGTTCTCCGACGACGGTGTCCTGGCGAAGAAAAATATGACACCAGCACATGCTCGAGCCCAGCATGTGCTGCTGTAACCCTCGGTCTGGTCTGATCTTAGACTGGGAATGAACTCTGTATGCCTAAGTCAACCCACAAAACGAGCGTGCGGATGCTCAACCGACCAGAGGGGCAGGATGCGCAAGCCGGGGATCGACTGGGTCCCCCTCTGCGTGTCACCGATCCTGCTGCAGTAACCCTCGGTTTGGTCTGATCTTAGACTGGGAATGAACTTCGTATGCCTAAGCCAACCGACGAAACGAGCGGGCGGGCGGGCGGGCACTACGCCGGCCAAAGAGGCGGGATGCGCAAGCCGTGGATCGATAGGGTGGTAGGTGGGTTTAGGCACATCTTGATATTTCTGCCATGCCAATGCTATTTTTCTAGCTTGTAAATTCATACAATGGTCCCTTAAGCCTTCATGTGAAGTTTCATGGCAAGACGACTCGTTTTCTATTTTTCATGATTTTTGAAACTTTTTACGGTTTGAGATTTTTTAAAAAATTTTTAGAAGGCCTTTTGGCCCCAAACATGGTAGACGTGATCCATATATTTTTGTTGGCATGCAAAAAAAAAATTCAGCTAAAAACTCGAAGTGTACAAGATTTTGTGACCATTTGAAAAAAGTGTCCCCATTTTAGACACTTTAATGGCTCCTCGCAGCAAACCTGAAAAATCTCAAATGCCCTTTAAGGGGGTGTGAGTTCTCGAGGTTTGATGAGGGATAGGGGGCCAATATAAGGGCCAAGTACCAGCACCCATCACACATGATGTGCGCACACCCCCCGGCCCCCCCGATTGCCGAAACCCCAATGCCGAGCGGGCGGGCACTACGCCGGCCAGAGAGGCGGGATGCGCAAGCCATGGATCGATAGGGTGGTAGGTGGGTTTAGGCACATCTTCATATTTCTGCCACGCCAATGCCATTTTTTTGGCTTGTAAATTCATACAATGGTCCCTTAAGCCTTCATGTGAAGTTTCATGTCAAGACGACTCATTTTCTATTTTTCACGATTTTTGAAACTTTTTACGGTGAAGAAAAATACGACACTAGCACATGCCCGAGCGCAGCATGTGCTGTCGCAACCCTCGGTCCGGTTGGATCTTAGACTGGGAATGAACTCTGTATGCTTAGACTGGGAATGAACTCTGTATGCCTAAGTCAACCCACAAAACGAGTGCGCGGGCGCTCAGCCAACCTGAGGGGCGAGATACGAAAGCCAGGGATCGATCGGGTCCCCCTCTGCGTGCTGCCGATCTTGTTGTTGCAACCCTCAGTCCGGTTCAATCTTCGACTGGGAATGAACTCCGTATGCCTAAGCCAACCGACGATACGAGCAGACGGGCGGGCGGGCACTACGCCGGCCAGAGAGGCGGGATGCGTAAGCCATGGATCGATAGGGTGGTAGGTGGGTTTAGGCACATATTCATATTTCTACCGGGCCAATGCCATCTTTCTGGCTTGTAAATTCATACAATGGTCCCTTAAGCCTTCATGTGAAGTTTCATGGCAAGACCACTCGTTTTTTATTTTTCAAGATTTTTGAAACTTTTTACGGTTCAAGATTTTTTAAAATTTTTTCAAAAGGAGTTTTAGCCCTAACTTGGTAGACGAGATCCTTGTATTTTTCTTGGCATGCACAAAAAAATTCAGCTAAAATCTCGAAGTGTATAGGATTTTGTGACCATTTGAAAAAAGTGTCCCCATTTCAGACACTTTAATGGCTACTGGCAACAAACCTGTAAAATCTTAATTGCTCTTTAAGGGGGTGTGAGCTCTCAAGGTTTGATGAGGGATAGGGGGTCAATATAAGTGCCAAGTACCAGCACCCATCGCACATCATGTCCGCGCGCCGGAACCCCAATGCCGTCGGTTAGGTTCTCCGGCGATGGTGTCCCGACGAAGAAAAATACAGCACCAGCACATGCCTGAGCGCAGCATGTGCTGCCGCAACCCTCGGTCCGGTCCGATCTTAGACTGGGAATGAACTCCGTATGCCTAAGTCAACCCACGAAACGAGCGTGCGGGCACCCAGTCGGCCAGAGGGGCTGGATGCGCAAGTCGACGATCGGTCGAGTTCCCCTCTGCGTGCTATCGATCCTATTGCCGCAACCCTCCGTTCGGTCTGATCTTAGACTGGGAATGAACTCTGTATGCCTAAGCCAACCGACAAAATGAGCGGGCGGGCGGGCGGGCACTACGTCGGCCAGAGAGGCGGGATGCACAAGCCGTGGATCGATAGGGTGGTAGGTGGGTTTAGGCACATCTTCATATTTCTAGCATGGCAATGCCATTTTTCTAGCTTGTAAATTCATACAATGGTCCCTTAAGCCTTCATGTGAAGTTTCATGGCAAGACGACTCGTTTTCTATTTTTCATGTTTTTTGAAACTTTTTACGGTTCGAGATTTTTTTAAATTTTTCCAGAAGGAGTTTTTACCCCAAACCTGGTAGACGTGATCCTTGTATTTTTCTTGGCATGCATAAAAAATTTCAGCTAAAATCTCGAAGTGTATAGGATTTTGTGACCATTTGAAAAATGTGTCCCCATTTTAGACACTTTAATGGCTACTGGCAGCAAACCTGTAAAATCTCAAATTCTCTTTAAGGGGGTGTGAGTTCTCGAGGTTTGATGAGGGATAGGGGGCCAAAATAAGGGCCAAGTACCAGCACCCATCATAGATCATGCGCGAACACCCCCCTGGCCCCCTTGATCGTCGGAACCCCAATGTCGCTGGGCAGGTTCTCCGGCGATGGTGTCCCAGCGAAGAAAAATGCAGCACCAGCACATGCCCGAGCCCAGCATGTGCTGCTGCAACCCTCAGTCCGATCCGATCTTAGACTGGGAATGAACTCCCTATGCTTAGACTGGGAATGAACTCCGTATGACTAAGTCAACCCACGAAACGAGTGTGCGGGCGCTCAGCCAGCCAGAGGGGCGGGATGTGCAAGCCGAGGATCGGTCGGGTTCCCCTCTGTGTGCTGCCAATCTTGCTGCTGCAACCCTCAGTCCGGTCTGATCTTAGACTGGGAACGAACTCCGTATGCCTAAGTCAACCAACGAAACGAGCGGGCGGGCGGACGAGCACTACGTCGGCAAGAGAGACGGGATGCGCAAGCCGTGGATCGATAGGGTGGTAGGTGGGTTTAGGAACATCTTCATATTTCTGCCGTGGCAATGCCATTTTTTGGCTTGAAAATTCATACAATGGTCCCTTAAGCCTTCATGTGAAGTTTCAAGGCAAGACGACTCGTTTTCTATTTTTCATGATTTTTAAAACTTTTTACGGTTCGGGATTTTTTAAAAGTTTTTCAGAAGGAGTTTTGGCCCCAAACTTGGTAGACGTGATCCTTTTATTTTTATTGGCATGCACAAAAAAATTCAGCTAAAAACTCGAAGTGTACAAGATTTTCTAACCATTTGAAAAAAGTGCCCCCATTTAAGACACTTTAATAGCTACTGGCAGCAAACCTGTAAAATCTCAAATGCTCTTTAAGGGGGTGTGAGTTCTCGAGGTTTGATGAGGGATAGGGGGCCAATATACTGGCCAAATACCAGCTCCCATCACACATCATGTGCACACACCCCCCCGCCCGTCCCGATCGCCGGAACCCAGTGCCGTCAGTCAGGTTCTCCGGTGATGGTGTCCCGACGAAGAAAAATGCGGCACCAGCACATGCCCGAGCCTAGCATGTGCTGCCACAACCCTCAGTCTGATCCGATCTTAGACTGGGAATGAACTCCGTATGCTTAGACTGGGAATGAACTCCGTATGCCTAAGTCAACCAACGAAACGAGCGTGCGGGCGCTCAGCCAGCCAGAGGGGCGGGATGCGCAAGCCGGGGATCGGTCGGGTTCCCCTCTGCGTGCTGCCGATCTTGCTGCTGCAACCCTCAGTCCGGTCTGATCTTAGACTGGGAACGAACTCTGTATGCCTAAGTCAACCGACGAAACAAGCGGGCGGGCGGGCGGGCGGGCGGGCACTATGTCGGCAAGAGAGGCGGGATGCGCAAGCCGTGGATCGATAGGGTGGTAGGTGGGTTTAGGAACACCTTCATATTTCTACCATGGCAATGCCATTTTTTGGCTTGTAAATTCATACAATGGTCCCTTAAGCCTTCACGTGAAGTTTCAAGGCAAGACGACTCGTTTTCTATTTTTCATGATTTTTAAAACTTTTTACGGTTCGGGATTTTTTTAAATTTTTTCAGAAGGAGTTTTGGCCCCAAACTTGGTAGACGTGATCCTTTTATTTTTATTGGATGCACAAAAAAATTCAGCTAAAAACTCGAAGTGTACAAGATTTTCTAACCATTTGAAAAAAGTGTCACCATTTTAGACACTTTAATGGCGACTGGTAGCAAACTTGTAAAATCTCAAATGCTCTTTAAGGGGGTGTGAGTTCTCGAGGTTTGATGAGGGATAGGGGGCCAATATATGGGCCAGGTACCAGCACCCAACGTACATCATGTGCCCACACCCCCCCGGCCCCCCGATCGCTGGAACCCTAATGCGATGGTGTCCTGACGAAGAAAAATGCGGCACCAGCACATGCCCGAGTTAGCATGTGCTACCGCAACCCTCGGTCCGGTCCGATCTTAGACAGGGAATGAACTCCGTATGCTTAGACTAGGAATGAACTCCATATGCCTAAGTCAACCCTCGAAACGAGCGTGCGGGCGCTCAGCCGGCCAGAGGGGCGGGATGCGCAAGTCGAGGATCGGCCGGGTCCCCTTCTGCGTGCTGCCAATCCTACTGCTACAACCCCTAGACCAGTCTAATCTTAGACTGGGAATGAACTCCGTATGCCTAAGCCAACCGACGAAACGAGCGGGCACGCGGGCGGGCACTACGCCAGCCAGAGAGGAGGGATGCGCAAGCCGTGGATCGATAGGGTGGTAGGAAGGTTTAGGCACATCTTCATATTTCTGTCGTTCCAATGTCATTTTTTTTGCTTGTAAATTCATACAATGGTCCCTTAAGCCTTCATGTGAAGTTTCAAGGCAAGACGACTCGTTTTCTATTTTTCATGATTTTCAAAACTTTTTACGGTTCAGGATTTTTTAAAATTTTTTCAAAAGGAGTTTTGGCCCCAAACTTGGTAGATGTGATCCTTGTATTTTTTTTTGGCATGCACTAAAACATTCAGCTAAAAACTCAAAGTGTACAATTTTTTGTGACCATTTGAAAAAAGTGTCCCCATTTCAGACACTTTAATGGCTACTGGCAGCAAACTTGTAAAATATCAAATGCTATTTAAGGGGTGTGAGTTCTCAAGATTTGATGAGGGATAGGGAGCCAATATAAGGGCCAAGTACCGGCACCCATCGTACATCATGTGCGCACACCCCCCGGCCCCCCCGATCGTCGGAACCCCAATATCGCCGGTCAGGTTGTCCAGCGATGGTGTCCCGACGAAGAAAAATACGGCACCAGCACATAACCGAGCCAATGTTTGCTGCCACAACCCTCGGTCTGGTCCGATCTTAGACTGGGAAAGAACTCCGTATGCCTAAGTTAACCCACGAAATGAGCGTGCAGGCGCTCAGCTGGTAAGAGGGGTGGGATGCGCAAGTCGCGGATCGGCCGGGTCACCCTCTGCGTGCTGTCGATCTTGCTGCTGCAACCCTAGGTCTGGTCTGATGTTAGATTGGAATGAACTCCGTATGCTTAAGCCAACCGACGAAACGAGCAGGCGGGCGGGCGGGCACTACGCCGGCCAGAGAGGCGGGATGCGCAAGCCGTGGATCAATAGGGTGGTAGGTGTGGGTTTAGGCACATCTTCATATTTGTTCCGTGCCAATGCCATTTTTCTAGCCTGTAAATTCATACAATGGTCCCTTACGCCTTCATGTAAAGTTTCATGGCAAGACGACTCGTTTTTTATTTTTCACAATTTTTAAAACTTTTTAAGGTTCAGGATTTTTTAAAATTTTTTCAGAAGGTGTTTTGGACCCAAACTTGGTAGACGTGATCCTTGTATTTTTGTTGGCATGCATAAAAAAATTCAGCTAAAAACTCGAAGTGTACAAGATTTTGTGACCATTCGAAAAAAGTGTCCCTATTTCAGACACTTTAATGGCTACTGGCAGCAAACCTGTAAAATCTCAAAAGCTCTTTAAAGGGGTGTGAGTTCTCAAGGTTTGATGTGGGATAGGGGGCCAATATAAGGGCCAAGTACCAGCACCCATAGCACATCATGTGCGCCCACCACCCCCGGCCCCCCCGATCGTCGAAACCCCAATACCGTCGGTCAGGTTCTTCGGTGATGGTGTCCCAACGAAGAAAAATACGGCACCAGCACATGCCCGAGCCCAACATGTGCTGCCGCAACCCTCGGTCCGGTCTGATCATAGACTGGGAATGAACTCCGTATGCCTAAGTGAACCCACGAAACGAGCGCGCGGGCGCTCAGCCTGCTAGAGGGGCGGGATGTGCAAGCGAGGGATTGGTCGGGTCCCGCTTTGCGTGCTATCGATCCTGCTGCCGTAACCCTTGGTTCGGTCTGATCTTAGACTGGGAATGAACTCTGTATGCCTAAGTCGACCGACGAAATGAGCGGGCGGGCGGGCAGGCACTACATCGACTAGAGAGGAGGGATGCGCAAGCCGTGGATCGATAGGGTGGTAGGTGGGTTTAGGCACATCTTCATATTTCTATCGTGCCAATGCCATTTTTTTGGCTTGTAAATTCATACAATGGTCGCTTAAGCCTTCATGTGAAGTTTCATGGCAAGACGACTCGTTTTTTATTTTTTACAATTATCAAAAATTTTTACGGTTCGAGATTTTTTTAAATTTTTAATAAAGAGTTTTGGCCCTAAACTTGGTAGACGTGATCCTTGTATTTTTGTTGGCATCCACAAAAAAATTCAGCTAAAAACTCGAAGTGTTCAAGATATTGTGACCATTTGAAAGAAGTGTCCCCATTTCAGACACTTTAATGGCTACTGGTAGCAAACCTGTAAAATCTCAAATGCTCTTTAAAGGGGTGTGAGTTCTCGAGGTTTGATGAGGGATAGGGGCCCAATAAAAGGGCCAAGTACCAGCACCCATCGCACATCATGTGCGCACGATCTTAGACTAGGAATGAACTCCGTATGGTTAGACTGGGAATAAACTCCGTATGCCTAAGTCAACCCACGAAACGAGCGTACGGGCGTTCAGCCAGCCAGAGGGGTGGGATGTGCAAGCCGAAGATAGATCGGGTCCCCTTCTACGTGTACCGATTCTGCTACCGCAACCCTCAGTTTGGTCTGATCTTAGACTGGGAATGAACTCCGTATGCCCAAGTTAACCCACGAAATGAGCGTACGGGCGCTCAGCCGGCCAGAGGGGCGGGATGCATAAACCGGGGATCGGTCAGGTCCCCCTCTACGTGCTGTCGATCCTACTGTCATAACCCTCAGTCCGGTCCAATCTTAGACTAGGAATGAACTCTGTTTGCCTAAGCCAACCGACGAAACGAGCGGGCGGGCGGGCGGGCACTACGCCGGCCAAAGAGGTGGGATGCGCAAGCCGTGGATCGATAGGGTGATAGGTGAGTTTAGGCACATCTTCATATTTCTGCCATGCCAATGCCATTTTTCTGGCTTGTAAATTCATAGAATGGTCCCTTAACCCTTCATGTGAAGTTTCACGGCAAGACGACTTGTTTTCTATTTTTCATGATTTTTGAAACTTTTTACGGTTAAGGATTTTTTAAAATTTTGTCAGAAGGACTTTTGGCCCCAAACTTGGTAGACGTGATCCTCGTATTTTTTTTGGCATGCACAAAAAAATTCAGCCAAAAACTCGAAGTGTACAAGATTTTTTGACCATTTGAAAAAAGTGTCCCCATTTCAGACACTTTAACGGCTACTGGCAACAAACCTGTAAAATCTCAAATGCCCGTTAAGGGGGTGTGAGTTCTCGAGGTTTGATGAGGGATAGGGGGCCAATATAAGGGCCAAGTACCAGCACCCATTGCACATCATGTGTGCACACCCCCCGGCCCCCCCGATCGCTAGAACCCCAATGCCGTCGGTCAGGTTCTCCGACGATGGTGTCTCAGTGAAGAAAAATACGACACTAGCACATGCCCGAGCCCAGCATGTGCTATCGCAACCCTCGGTCTGGTCTGATCTTATACTGGGAATGAACTCCATATGCCTAAGTCAACCCACGAAACTAGCGTGCGGACGCTCAGTCGACCAAAGGGATGAGATGCGCAAGCCGGGGATCGGTCGGGTCCCCCTCTGCGTACTGTCGATCTTGCTACCGGAACCCTCGGTTCAGTCTGATCTTAGACTAGGAATGAACTCCATATGCCGAAGCCAACCGACGAAATGAGGGGGCGGGCGGGCGGGCACTACGTCAGCCAGAGAGGCGGGATGCGCATGCCGCAGATCGATAGGGTAGTAGGTGGGTTTAGGCACATCTTCATATTTCTGCCATGCCAATGCCATTTTTCTAGCTTGTAAATTCATACAATTGTCCCTTAAGCCTTAATCTGAAGTTTCATGGCAAGACGACTCGTTTTCTTTTTTTCACGATTTTTGAAACATTTTACGGTTCGAGATTTTTTAAAATTTTTTCAGATGGAGTTTTGGCCCCAAACTTGGTAGACGTGATCCTTGTATTTTTGTTGGTATGCACAAAACAATTCAGCTAAAAAATCGAAGTGTACAAGATTTTGTGACCATTTGAAAAAAGTGTCCCCATTTCAGACACTTTAATGGCTACTGGCAGCAAACCTGTAAAATCTCAAATGCTCTTTAAGGAGGTGTGAGTTCTTGAGGTTTGATGAAGGATAGGATACCAAAATAACGGCCAAGTACCAGCACCCATCGTACATCATGTTCGCACACCCCCCATGGCCCCCCGACCGTCGGAACCCCAATACTGTCGGTCAGGTTCTCTGGCGATGGTGTCCCGACGAAGAAAAATACGACACCAGCACATGCCCGAGCCCAGCATGTGCTGCTGCAAACCTCGGTCCGGTTCAATGTTATACTAGGAATGAACTCCGTATGCTTAGATTGGGAATGAACTCCGTATGCCTAAGTCAACCCACGAAACAAGCGTGCAGGCGCTCAGCCGGCCAGAGGGGAGGGATGCGCAAGTCGGGGATCGACCGAGTCCCCTCTGTGTGCTGCCACAACCCTCGGTCTGGTCTGATCTCAGACTGGGAATGAACTTCGTATGCCTAAACCAACCGACGAAACGAGCGATCGGGCGGCTAGGCACTACATCGGCCAAAGAGGCGGGATACGCAAGCCGTGGATCGATAGGGTGGTAGGTGAGTTTAGGCACATCTTCATATTTCTGCCATGCCAATGCCATTTTTCTATCTTGTAAATTCATACAATGGTCCCTTAAGCCTTCATGTGAAGTTTCATGGCAAGACGACTCGTTTTCTATTTTTCACGATTTTTAAAACTTTTTACGGTTCGAGATTTTTTAAATTTTTTTCAGAAGGAGTTTTGGCCCCAAACTTTTTAGACGTAATCCTTGTATTTTTTTGTGGCATGCACAAAAACATTCAGCAAAAAACTCGAAGCGTATAAGATTTTGTGACCATTTGAAAAAAGTGTCCCCATTTCAGACACTTTAATGGCTACTGGCAGCAAACCTGTAAAATCTCACATGCTCTTTAAGGGGGTGTAAGTTCTCGAGGTTTGATGAGGGATAGGGGGCCAATATAAGGGCCAAGTACCAGCACCCGTTGCACATTATGTGCGTACACCCCCCCCCGACCCCTTCGATCGTCGGAACCCCAATGCCGCCGGTCACGTTCTCCGACGATGGTGTCCCGACGAAGAAAAATGTGGCACCAGCACATGCCCGAGCCAAGCATATGCTGCTGCAACCTTCGATCTGGTCTGATCTTAGACTGGGAATGAACTCCGTATGCTTAGACTGGAAATGAACTCCGTATGCCTAAGTTAACCCACGAAACGAACGTGCGGGCGCTCAGCCGGCCAGAGGGGTGGGATACGCAAGCTGAGGATCGATCAGGTCCCCCTCTGCGTGTTGCCGATCCTGCTGCCGCAACCCTCGATCTAGTCTGATCTTAGACTGGGAATGAACTCCATATGCCTGAGCCAACCGACGAAATGGGTGGGTGACGGACGGGTAGGCGGCACTACGTCGGCCAAAGAGGCGGGATGCGCAAGCCGCGGAGCGGTAGGGTGGTAGGTGGGTTTAGGCACATCTTCATATTTTTGCCATGTCAATGCCATTTTTCTGGCTTGTAAATTAATACAATGGTCCCTTAAGCCTTCATGTGAAGTTTCATGGCAAGACGACTCGTTTTTGATTTTTCACGATTTTTGAAACTTTTTACGGTTCGGGATGTTGTAAAATTTTTTCAGAAGGAGTTTTGGCCCCAAACTTGGTAGAAGTGATCATTTTATTTTTATTGGCATGCATAAAAACATTCAGCTAAAAACTCGAAGTGTACAAGATTTTGTGACCATTTGAAAAAAGCATCCCCATTTCAGACACTTTAATGGCTACTGGCAGCAAACCTGTAACATCTCAAATGCTCTTTAAGGGGGTGTGAGTTCTCGAGGTTTGATGAGGGATAGGGGGCTAATATAAGGGCCAAGTACCAGCACCCATCGCACACCATGTGCGCACACCCCCCGGCCCCCCGATCGTCGGAACCCCAATGCTGCCGGTCAGGTTCTCCGATGATGGTGTCCCGACGAAGAGAAATACAGTACCAGCACATGCCCGAGCCCAGCATGTGCTACCATAACCCTCGGTCTGGTCTGATCTTAGACTGGGAATGAACTCCGTATGCTTAGATTGGGAATGAACTTCGTATGCCCAAGTGAACCCATGAAACGAGCGTGCGGGCGCTCAGCTGGCCAAAGGGGCGGGATGCGCAAGCCGGGGATCGATCGGGTCCCCCTCTACGTGCTACCGATCCTGCTATCGTAACCCTCAATCCAGTCTGATCTTAGACTGGGAATGAAATCCGTATGCCTAAGCAAACCGAGGAAACAAGCGGGCGAGTGGGCGGGCACTACGCCGGCCAGAGAGGCGGGATGCGCAGGCCGTGGATCGATAGGGTGGTAGGTGGGTTTAGGCACAGCTTCATATTTCTGTCGTGCCAATGCCATTTTTCTGGCTTGTAAATTTATACAATGGTCCCTTAAGCCTTCATGTGAAGTTTCATGGCAAGACGACTCGTTTTCTATTTTTCATGATTTTCAAAACTTATTACGGTTCAAGATTTTTTAAAATTTTTTCAGAAAGAGTTTTGGCCCCAAACTAGGTACACGTGATCCTTGTATTTTTGTTGGCATGCACAAAACAATTCAGCAAAAAACTTGAAGTGTACAAGATTTTGCGACCATTTGAAAAAAGTGTCCCCATTTCAGACACTTTAATGGCTACTGGCAGCAAACTTGTAAAATCTAAAATGCTCTTGAAGGGGGTGTGAGTTCTCGAGGTTTGATGAGGGATAGGGGGCCAATATAAGGCCCAAGTACCAGCACCCATCGCACATCATGTGCGTACACCCCTTGGCCCCCCATTCGCCGGAACCCTAATGTCATTGGTCAGGTTTTCCGGTGATGGTGTCCAGGTGAAGAAAAATACGGCACCAGCACATGCTCGAGCCCAGCATGTGCTGTCGTAACCCTCAATCCGGTTTGAT
Organism: Durio zibethinus; assembly: GCF_002303985.1. The sequence goes on from NW_019168159.1 coordinate 15,777,862, forward strand.
CTTAGACTGCGAATGAACTCTGTATGCTTAGACTGGGAATGAACTCCGTATGACTAAGTCAACCCGAAACGAGCGTGCGGGCGCTCAGCTGACCAGAAGGGCAGGATGGGCAAGCCGAGGATCGGCCGGGTCCCCCTCTGCGTGCTGTCGATCCTGCTGTCGCAACCCTTGGTCCAGTCCAATCTTAGACTGGGAATGAACTTCGTATGCCTAAGCTGACCGATGAAACGAGCGGGCGGGCGGGCGGGCGGGCACTACACCGACCAGAGAGGCGGGATGCGCAAGCCGTGGATCGATAGGGTGGTAGGTGGGTTTAGGCACATCTTCATATTTCTGCCCTACCAATGCCATTTTTCTGGCTTGTACATTCATACAATGGTCTCTTAAGCCTTCATGTGAAGTTTCATGGCAAGACGACTCGTTTTCTATTTTTCACGATTTTTGAAACTTTTGACGGTTCGGGATTTTTTAAAATTTTTTTAGAAGGAGTTTTAACCCCAAACTTTGTAGACGTGATCCTTGTATTTTTGTTGGCATGCACAAAAAAATTCAGCTAAAAACTCAAAGTGTACAATATTTTGTGACCATTTGAAAAAAGTGTCTCCATTTCAGACACTGTAATGGCTACTGATAGCAAACTTGTAAAATCTCAAATGCTCTTTAAGGGGGTGTGAGTTCTCAAGGTTTGATGATAGATAAGGGGCCAATATAAGGGACAAGTACCAGCACCCATCACCCATTATGTGCGCACACCCCCTGTCCCCCCCCCGATCGCCGGAACCCTAATGTCGCTGGTCAGGTTCTCCGGCGATGGTGTCCCGGTGAAGAAAAATACGGCACCAGCACATGCCCGAGCCCAGCATGTGCTGCCGTAACCCTCGTTCCGGTCCAATCTTAGACTAGGAATGAACTGTGTATGCTTAGAATGGGAATGAACTCCGTATGCCTAAGTCAACCGACGAAACGAGCGGGAGGGCAGGCGAGCACTACGTTGGCCAGAGAGGCGGGATGCGCAAGCCATGGATCGATAGGGTGGGAGGTGGGTTTAGGTAGATCTTCATATTTCTGCCCTGCCAATGCCATTTTTCTGGCTTGTAAATTCATACAATGGTCCCTTAAGCCTTCATGTGAAGTTTCATGGCAAGATGACTCATTTTCTATTTTTCACGATTTTTGAAACTTTTTAAGGTTCGGGATTTTTAAAATTTTTTCAAAAGGAGTTTTGGACCCAAACTTGGTAGACGTGATCCTTGTATTTTTGTTGGCATGCACAAAAAAATTCAGCTAAAAACTCGAAGTGTACAAGATTTTGTGACCTTTTGAGAAACCTGTCCATATTTAAGACACTTTAATGGCTACTTGCAACAAACCTGTAAAATCTCAAATGCTCTTTCAGGGGGTGCGAGTTCTCGAGGTTTGATGAGGGATAGCGGGCCAATATAAGGGCCAAGTACCAGCACCCATTGGACATCATGTGCGCTCACCTCCCCGGCCCCCCCGATCGCCGAAACCTCAATGCCGCCGGTTAGGTTCTCAGGCGATGGCGTCCCGATGAAGAAAAATATGGCACCAGCACGTGCCCGAGCCCAGCATGTGCTGCCGCAACCCTCAGTTCAGTCCAATCTTAGACTGGTAATGAACTCCATATGCTTAGACTGGGAATGAACTCTGTATGCCTAAGTCAACCCACGAAACGAGCGTGCGGGCGCTCAGCCGGTCGGAGGGGCGGGATGCGCAAGCCGGGGATCGATCAAGTACCCCTCTGCGTGTTGCTGATCCTGCTGCCACAACCCTCTATCCGGTCTGATCTTAAACTGGGAATGAACTCCGTATGCCTAAGCCAACTGACGAAACGAGCGGGTGGGGGGCGGGCACTACGTCGGCTAGAGCGGCGAGATGCGCAAGCCGTGGATCGATAGGGTGGTAGGTGGGTTTAGGTACATCTTCATATTTCTACCATGACAGTGCCATTTTTTTGGCTTGTGAATTAATACAATGGTCCCTTATGCCTTCATGTGAAGTTTCATGGCGAGACGACTCGTTTTTATTTTTCACAATTTTTGAAACATTTTACGGTTCGAGATTTTTTAAAATGTTTTTAGAAGGATTTTTGGCCCCAAACTTGGTAGACGTGATCCTTGTATTTTTGTTGGCGTGCATAAAAAAATTCAGCTAAAAACTCGAAGTGTACAAGATTTTGTGACCATTTGAAAAAAGTGTCCCCATTTCAGACACTTTAATGGCTACTGGCAGCAAACCTGTAAAATCTCAAATGCTCTTTAAGGGGGTGTGAGTTCTCAAGGTTTGATGAGGGATAGGGGCCCATTATAAGGGCCAAGTACCAGCACCCATCGCACATCATGTGCGCACACCCCTTCGACCCCACCCGATCGTCGGAACCCCAATACCGTCGGTCAGGTTCTCCGACGATGGTGTCCTGGCGAAGAAAAATGTGGCACCAGCACATGCCCGAGCCCAGCATGTGCTATCGCAACCCTCGGTCTGGCCCGATCTTAGACTGGGAATGAACTCCGTATGCTTAGACTGAGAATGAACTCCGTATGCCTAAGTCAACCCATGAAACGAGCGTGCATACGCTCAACCGGTCAGAGGGGCGGGATGCGCAGTCGGGGATCGGCTTGGTCCCCCTCTATGTGCTATCGATCCTACTACCGTAACCCTCAGTCCAGTCCGATCTTAGATTGGGAATGAACTCCATATGCCTAAGCCAACCGACGAAACGAGCGAGCGGGCGGGCACTACGTCGGCCAGCGAGGCGAGATGCGTAAGCCGTGGATCGATAGGGTGGTGGGTGGGTTTAGGCACATCTTCATATTTTTGCTGTGCCAATGCCATTTTTCTAGCTTTTAAATTCATACAATGGTCCCTTAAGCCTTCATGTGAAGTTTTATGGCAAGACGACTCGTTTTCTATTTTTCACGATTTTTGAAACTTTTTACGGTTCAGGATTTTTTAAAATTTTTTTAGAAGGATTTTTGGCCCTAAACTTGGCAAACATGATCCTTGTATTTTTGTTGGCATGCATAAAAAAATTCAGCTAAAAACTCGAAGTGTACAAGATTTTGTGACCATTTGAACAAACTGTCCCCATTTCAGACGCTTTAATGGCTACTGGCAGCAAACCTGTAAAATCTCAAATGCTATTTAAGGGGGTGTGAGTTCTCGAGGTTTGATAAGGTATATGGGGCCAATATAAGGGCCAAGTACCAGCATCCATCGCACATCATGTGCGCACACCCCCCAGCCCCCCCGATCATCGAAACCCCAATGTCGCCGGTCAGGTTCTCCGACGATGGTGTCCCAGTGAAGAAAAATGCAGCACCAGCACATGCCCGAGGATAGCATGTGCTGCCGCAATCCTCAATTTGATCTGATGTTAGACTGGGAATGAACTCCGTATGCTTAGACTGGGAAAGAACTCCGTATGCCTAAGTCAACCCACGAAACAAGCGTGCGGGCGCTCAGTCGGCCAGAGGGGAGGGATGCGCAAGCCGGGGATCGATCGGGTCTGTCTTTACGTATGCTTAGACTGGGAATGAACTCCGTATGCCTAAGTCCCTCTCTGTGTGCTACCGATCCTACTGTAGCAACCATCGGTCTGGTCCGATGTTATTTTTGGCCTCAAACTTGGTAGACGTGATCCTTTTATTTTTGTTGGCATGCACAAAAAAATTCAGCTAAAAACTCGAAGTGTACAAGATTTTGTGACCATTTGAAAAAAGTGTTCCCATTTCAGACACTTTAATGGCTACTGGCAACAAACCTGTAAAATCTCAAATGCTTTTTAAAGGTGTGTGAGTTCTTGAGGTTTGATGAGGGATAGGGGTCCAATATAAGGGCCAAGTACCAGTACCCAACGCACATCATGTACGCACACCCCCCAGCCCCCCCGGATCGTCGGAACCCCAATGCAGTCGGTCAGGTTCTCCGACGAAGCAAAATGTGGCACCAGCACATGCCCGAGCCCAGCATGTGCTACCGCAACCCTCGGTCCGGTGTAATCTTAGACTGGGAATGAACTCCATATGCTTAGACTGGGAATGAACTCCGTATACCTAAGTCAACCCACGAAACGAACGTGCGGGCGCTTAGCCGGTCAGAAGGGCGAGATGCGTAAGTTGGGGATCGGTCGGGTCCCCCTCTGCGTGCTGCCAATCCTACTGCCGCAACCCTGGATCTGATCTGACCTTAGACTGGGAATGAACTCCGTATGCCTAAGCCAACCGACGAAACGAGTGGGCGGGCAGGCGGGCACTACGTCGGTCAGAGAGGCGGGATGCGCAAGCCGTGGATCGATAAGGTGGCAGGCGGGCTAGGCACATCTTCATATTTCTGCCATGCCAATGCCATTTTTCTGGCTTGAAAATTCATACAATGGCCCCTTAAGCCTTCACGTGAAGTTTCATGGCAAGATGACTCGTTTTCTATTTTTTACGATTTTCAAAACTTTTTAGGGTTCGAGACTTTTTAAAATTTTTTCAGAAGCCGTTTTGGCCCCAAACTTGGTAAACGTGATCCTTGTATTTTTGTTGGCATGCACAAAAAAATTCAGCTAAAAACTCGAAGTGTACAAGATTTTGTGACCATTTGAAAAAAGTGTCCCCATTTTAGACACTTTAATGGCTACTGGAGCAAACCTGTAAAATCTTAAATGCTCTTTAAGGGGGTGTGAGTTCTTGAGGTTTGATGAGGGATAGGGGGCCAAGTACCAGCACCCACCGCACATCATGTGCGCACACCCCCGGCTCCTCCGATCGCCAGAACCTCAATGCCGCCGGTCAGGTTCACCGGCGATGGTGTCCCACCGAAGAAAAATACGGCACCAGCACATGCCCGAGTGCAGCATGTGTTGCCGCAACCCTCGATCCGATCCGATCATAGACTGGGAATGAACTCTGTATGCTTAGACTGGGAATGAACTTTGTATGCCTAAGTCAACCCACGAAAGGAGCGTGTGGGCACTCAACCGGCCAGAGGGGCGGGATGCGTAAGTCGGGGATCGGCCAGGTCTCCCTCTGCGTGCTGTCGATCCTGTTGCTGCAACCCTCGATCTGGTCTGATCTTAGACTGGGAATGAACTCCGTAGGCCTAACCCAACCAACGAAACAAGCGAGTGGGCGGGCGGGCACTACGCCGGCCAGAGAGGCGGGATGCGCAAGCTGTGGATCGATAGTGTGGTAGGTGGGCTTAGGCACATCTTCATATTTCTGCCATGCCAATGCCATTTTTCTGGCTTGTAAATTAATAAAATGGTCCCTTAAGCCTTCATGTGAAGTTTCAGGGCAAGACAACTCATTTTCTATTTTTCATGATTTTCGAAACATTTTACGGTTCAGGATTTTGTAAAATTTTTTCAGAAGGAGTTTTGGCCCCAAACCTGGTAGACGTGATCCTTGTATTTTTGTTGGCATGCAAAAAAAAAATTCAGTTAAAAACTCGAAATGTACAAGATTTTGTGACCATTTGAAAAAGGTGTCCCCATTTCAGACACTTTAATGGCTACTGGCAGCAAACCTGGAAAATCTCAAATGCTTTTCAAAGGGGTGTGAGTTCTTGAGGTTTGATAAGGGATAGGGGGCCAATATAAGGTCCAACTGCCAGCACCCATCGCACATCATGTGCACACACCTCCCCCGATCATCGAAACTCCAATGCCGACGGTCAGGTTCTTCGACGATGGTGTCCCGACGAAAAAAAATATGGCAACAGCACATGCCCAGCACATGCCCGAGCCCAGCATGTGCTGTCGCAACCCTCGGTCTGATCCGATCTTATACTGGGAATGGACTCCGTATGCTTAGACTGGGAATGAACTCCGTATGCCTAACTCCAAACACGAAACGAGCGTACGGGTGCTCAGCCGACCAGATGGGCGGGATGCCCAAGCTGAGGATCGACCGGGTCCCCCTCTGCGTGCTACCGATCCTGCTACCGTAACCCTCGGTCCACTCCAATCTTAGACTGGAAATGAACTCCATATGCCTAAGCCAATCGATGAAACGAGTGGGCGGGCGGGCGGACACTATGCCGGCCAGAGAGGCGGGATGCGCAAACCGTGGATCGATAGGGTGGTAGGTGGGTTTAGGCACATCTTCATATTTTTACCGTGCCAATGCCATCTTTTTTGGCTTGTAATTTCATACAATGGTCCCTTAAGCCTTCATGTGAAGTTTCGTGGCAAGATGACTCGTTTTCTATTTTTCAAGATTTTTGAAACTTTTTTTGGTTCGGGATTTTTTAAAATATTTTCAGAAGGCATTTTGGCCCCAAACATGGTAGACGTGATCATTGTATTTTGTTGGCATGCACAAAAAAATTCAGGTAAAAACTCGAAGTGTACAAGATTTTGTGACCATTTGATAAAAGTGTCCCCATTTCAGACACTTTAATGGCTACTGGCAGCAAACCTGTAAAATCTCAAATGCTCTTTAAGGAGGTGTGAGTTCTTGAGGTTTGATGATAGATAGCGGGGCAATATAAGGGCCAAGTACCACCACCCATCGCACATCATGTGCGCAAACCCCCCCGGCCCCCCCGATCGTCGGAACTCCGAAGCCGTCGGTTAGGTTCTCCGACGATGGTGTCCCGACAAAGAAAAATGCGACACCAGCACATGCTCGAGCCCAGCATCTGCTGTCGCAACCCTTGGTCCAGTCCGATCTTAGACTGGGAATGAACTTCGTAAGCTTAGACTGGGAATGAACTCCGTATGCCTAAGTCAACCCATGAAACGAGCGTGCGGGCGCTCAATCGGCCAGAGGGGCGGGATGCGCAAGCCAAAGAACGGTCGGGTCCCCCTCTGTGTGTTGTCGATCCTGTTGCCACAACCCTCGGTCCGGTCCGATCTTAGATTGGGAATGAACTCCATATGCCTAAGCCAATCGACGAAACGAGCAGGCGGGCGGGCGGGCACTACGCCGGCTAGAGAGGCGGGATGCGCAAGCCGTAGATCGATAGGATGGTAGGTGGGTTTAGGCACATCTTCAAATTTCTACCATGCCAATGCCATTTTTTTGGCTTGTAAATTCATACAATGGTCCCTTAAGCCTTCATGTGAAGTTTCATGGCAAGACGACTCGTTTTTTATTTTTCACGATTTTTGAAACTTTTTACGGTTTGGGATTTTTTAAAATTTTTTCAGAAGGAGTTTTGGTGCCAAACTTGGTAGACGCGATCCTCGTATTTTTTTTGGCATGCATAAAAAAACTAAGCTAAAAACTCAAAGTGTACAAGATTTTGTGACCATTTGAAAAAAGGGTCCCTATTTCAGACACTTTAATTGCTACAGGCAGCAAACCTGTAAAATCTCAAATGCTCTTTAAGGGGTGAGTTCTCGAGGTTTGATGAGGGATAGGGGGCCAATATAAGGCCCAAGTACCAGCACCAATCACACATCATGTGCGCACACCCCCCGGGCCACCCACGATTGTCGAAACCCCAATGCCATCGATCAGGATCTCCGACGATGGTGTCCCGACGAAGAAAAATGCGGCACCAGAACAAGCCATAGCCCAGCATGTGCTGTCGCAACCCTCGGTCCGATCCGATCTTAGACTGGAAATGAACTCCGCATGCCTAAACTAACCGATGAAACGAGTGGGCAGGCGGGTGGGCGGGCAGGCACTATGTCGGCCAGAGAGGCGGGATGCGCAAGCCGTGGATCAATAGGGTGGTAGGTGGGTTTAGGTAAATTTTCATATTTCTGCCATGCCAATGCAATTTTTCTGGCTTGTAAATTCATACAATGGTCCCTTAAGCCTTCATGTGAAATTTCATGGCAAGACGACTCGTTTTCTATTTTTCACGATTTTTGAAGCTTTTTACGGTTCAAGATTTTTTAAAATTTTTTCAGAAGGATTTTTGGACCCAAACTTGGTAGACGTGATCCTTGTATTTTTGTTGCAATGCACAAAAAAAAAAACTCAAAGTGTACAAGATTTTGTGACCATTTCAAAAAAGTGTCCCCATTTCAGACACTTTAATGGCTATTGGCAGCAAACCTGCAAAATCTCAAATGCTCTTTAAAGGGTGTGAGTTCTCGAGGTTTGATGAGGGATAGAGGGCCAATATAAGGGCCAAGTACCAGCACCCATCGCACATCATGTGCACACACCCCCCGGCACCCCCCGATCTCCGGAACCCCAATGCCGTCGGTCAGGTTCTCCGGCGATGGTGTCCCGACGAAGAAAAATGTGGCACCTGCACATGCCCGAGCCCAGCAAGTGCTGCCGCAACCCTCGGTCCGATCCGATCTTAGACTGGAAATGAACTCCATATGCTTAGACTGGGAATTAACTCCGTATACCTAAGTCAACCCATGAAACGAGCGTGCGGGCGGTCAGTAAACTAGAAGGGCGGGATGGGCAAGCCAGGGATCGATCGGGTCCCCCTCTACATGTTGTCGATCTTGCTGCCGCAACCATTGATCTGATCCAATCTTAGACTGGGGATGAACTCCTTATGCCTAAGCCAACCGATGAAACGAGCAGAAGGGCGGGTGGGCACTACGCCGGCCATAGGGGCGGGATGCGCAAGCCGTGGATCGATAGGGTGGTAGGTGGGTTTAGGCGCATCTTCATATTTCTATCATGCCAATGCCATTTTTCTGGCTTGTAAATTCATACAATGGTTCCTTAAGCCTTCACGTGAAGTTTCAAGGCAAGACGACTCGTTTTCTATTTTTCATGATTTTCAAAACTTTTTATGGTTCGAGATTTTTTAAAATCTTTTCAGAAGGAGTTTTGGCTCCAAACTTGGTTGAAGTGATCCTTGTATTTTTGTTGGCATGCACAAAAACATTCAGTTAAAAACTCGAAGTGTACAAGATTTTGTGACCATTTGAAAAAAGTGTCCCCATTTCAGACATTTTAAGGGCTACTGGCAGCAAACCTATAAAATTCAAATGCTTTTTAAGGGGTTTGAGTTCACAAGGTTTGATGAGGGTATAGGGGCCCAATTAAGGCCCAAGTAACCAGCACCCATCGCCACATCATGTGCTGCACCACCCCCCAGGCCGCCCCCCGATCGTCGGAACCCCAATGCCGCCGGTCAGGTTCTCCGGCGATGGTGTCTCGGTGAAGAAAAATGCGACACCAGGACATGCTCGAGCCCAGCATGTGCTATTGCAACCCTCGGTCCGGTCCGATCTTAGACTGCGAATGAACTCCGTATGCTTAGACTAGGAATAAACTCCGTATGCCTAAGTCAACCCACGAAATGAGCGTACGGGCGCTCAGTCGGCCAGAGGGGTGGGATGTGCAAGCCGGGGATCGACCGGCTCCCCCTCTACGTGCTGCTGATCCTGCTGCTGCAACCCTCATTTCGGTCCCATCTTAGACTAGGAATGAACTCTGTATGCTTAGACTGGGAATGAACTTCGTATGACTAAGTCAACCCACAAAACGAGCGTGCGGGCGCTCAGCCAGCCAGAGGGGCGGGATGCGCAAGCTTGAGATCAGTCGGGTCCCTCTCTAAGTGCTATCGATCCTAGTATGACAACCCTCGGTCCGGTTCGATCTTAGACTGGGAATGAACTCCGTATGCTTAAGCCAACCGACGAAACGAGCGGGCGGGTGGGTGGGCACTACGTCGGCCAGAGAGGCGGGATGTGTAAGCCGTGGATCGATAGGGTGGTAGGTGGGTTTAGGCACGTCTTTATATTTTTACCATGCCAATGCCATTTTTCTGGCTTGTAAATTCATACATTGGTCCCTTAAGCCTTCATGTGAAGTTTCATGGCAAGACGACTCATTTTCTATTTTTCACGATTTTCAAAACTTTTTACGGTTCAGGATTTTTTAAAATTTTTTCAAAAACAGTTTTGGCCCCAAACTTGGTAGACGTGATCCTTGTATTTTTGTTGGAGTGCACAACATAATTCAGCTAAAAACTTGAAGTGTACAAGATTTTGTGACCATTTGAAAAAAGTGTCCCCGTTTCGAACACTTTAATGGCTACTAGCAGCAAACCTGTAAAATCTCAAATGCTCTTTAAAAGGGTGTGAGTTCTCGAGGTTTGATGAGGGATAGGGGGCCAATATAAGGGCCAAGTACCAGCACCCATCGCACATCATGTGCGCACACCCCCCGGCCCCCTAGATCGTTGAAACGCCAATGCTGCCGGTTAGGTTCTCCGGCGATGGTGTCCCGGTGAAGAAAAATACGGCACCAGCACATGCCCGAGCCCAGCATGTGCTGCCGCAACCCTCAGTCCATCTGATCTTAGACTGGGAATGAACTCCATATGCTTAGACTGGGAATGAACTCCGTATGACTACGTCAACCCACAAAACGAGCGTGCAGGTGCCCAGCCGGCCAGAGGGGCGGGTTGCATAAGCTGGGGATCGACCGGGTCCCCCTCTGTGTGCTGCTGATCCTACTATGGTAACCCTCAGTCTGGTCCAATCTTAGACTGGGAATGAACTCCGTATGCTTAAGCCAACTGACGAACTGAGCGGGCGGGCGGGCGGCCACTATGCCGGCCAGAGAGGCGGGATGCGTAAGCTGTGGATCGATAGGGTGGTAGGTGGGTTTAGGTAGATCTTCATATTTCTACCATGCCAATGCCATTTTTTTGGCTTGTAAATTCATACAATGGTCCCCTAAGCCTTCATGTGAAGTTTCATGGCAAGACGACTCGTTTTCTTTTTTTCACGATTTTTAAAACTTTTTACGGTTCGGGATTTTTTAAAATTTTTTCAAAAGCATTTTTGGCCCCAAACTTGGTAGACGTGATCCTTGTATTTTTGTTGGAATGCACAAAAAAATTCAGCTAAAAACTTGAAGTGTACAAGATTTTCTTACCATTTGAAAAAAGTGTCCCCATTTAAGACACTTTAACGGCTACTACTAGCAAACCTGTAAAATCTCAAATGCTCTTTAAGGGGTTGTGAGTTCTCAAGGTTTGATGAGGGATAGGGGGCCAATATAAGGGCCAAGTAGCAGCACCCATCGCACATTATGTGTGCACACCCCCCTGGCCCCCCCGATCGTCGGAACCCCAATGTCATCGGTCAGGTTCTCCGACATTGGTGTCTCGGGGAAGAAAAATACGGCACCATCACGCACATGCCCGAGCCTAGCATGTGCTGTCGTAACCCTCGGTCTGGTCCAATCTTAGACTGGGAATGAACTCCATTTGCTTGACTGGGAATGAACTTTGTATGCCTAAGTCAACCCACGAAACGAGCGTGCGTGTGCTCAGCTGACCAGAGGGGCGGGATGCACAAGGCAGGGATCGGCCGGGTCCCCCTCTGCATGCTATCGATCCGTTGCTGTGACCCTTGATTCGGTCCGATCTTAGACTGGAATGAACTCCGTAAGCCTAAGCCAACCGACGAAACGAGTGGGCGGACGGGCTGGCACTACGTCGGCCAGAGAGGCGGGATACGGAAGCCGCGGATCGATAGGGCGGTAGGTGGTAGGCGGGATGCGTAAGCCGTGCCAATGCCATTTTCTGGCTTGTAAATTCATACAATGGTCCCTTAAGCCTTCATATGAAGTTTCGTGGCAAGAGCACTCGTTTTCTATTTTTCACGATTTTTGAAACTTTTTACGGTTCAGGATTTTTTAAATTTTTTTCAGAAGGAGTTTTGGCCCCAAACTTGGTAGACCTGATCCTTGTATTTTTGTTAGCATGCACAAAACAATTCAGCTAAAAACTCGAACCGTACAAGATTTTGTGACCATTTGAAAAAAGTGTCCCCATTTCAGACACTTTAATGGCTACTGGCAGCAAACCTGTAAAATCTCAAATGCTCTTTAAGAGGGTGTGAGTTCTCGAGGTTTGATGAGGGATAGGGGGCCAATATAAGGGCCAAGTACCAGCACCCATCACACATCATGTGCGCACACCCCCCCCGACCGCCCTGATCGTCGGAACCCCAATGCCGCCGGTCAGGTTCTCCGGCAATGGTGTCCCGGTGAAGAAAAATGTGACACCAGCACATGCCCGAGCCCAGCATGTACTACCGTAACCCCCGGTCTGGTCCAATCTTAGACTGTGAATGAACTCCATATTCCTAGACTAGGAATGAACTCCGTATGCCTAAGTCAACCCACGAAACGAGCGTGCGGGTGCTCAACCGGCCAGAGGGGCGGGATGCATAAGCCAGGGATCGGCCGGGTCCCCCTCTACGTGCTGCCGATCCTGCTACCGCAATCGTCGGTCCGGTCCGATCTTAGATTGGGAATGAACTCCGTATGCCTAAGCCAACCCACGAAACGAGCGGGCGGACGGGCGGGAACTACGCCGGCCAGAGAGGCGGGATGTGCAAGCCGTGGATCGATAGGGTGGTTGGTGGGTTTAGGCACATCTTCATATTTCTGCCATGCCAATACCATTTTTCTGACTTTTAAATTCATACAATGGTCCCTTAAGCCTTCATGTGAAGTTTCATGGCAAGACGACTCGTTATCTATTTTTCATGATTTTTAAAACTTTTTACGTTTCAGGATTTTTTAAACTTTTTTCAGAAGGAGTTTTGGCCCCAAACAAGGTAGACGTGATCCTTGTTTTTTTTTTTGGCATGCACAAAAAAATTCAGCCAAAAACTCGAAGGGTACAAGATTTTGTGACCATTTGAAAAAAGTATCCCAATTTCAGACACTTTAATGGCTACTGGCAGCAAACCTGTAAAATCTCAAATGCTCTTTGAGGGGGTGTGAGTTCTCGAGGTTTGATGAGGGATAGGGGGCCAATATAAGGGCCATGTACCAGCTCCCATCGCACATCATGCGCGCACACCCCCCCCGATCGCTCTGATCGTCGGAACCCCAATGCCGTCGGTCAAGTTCTCCGGCAAAGGTGTGCCGATGAAGAAAAATACGGCACCAGCACATGCCCAAGCCCAGCGTGTGCTACCGTAACCCTCGGTCTAGTCCGATCTTAGACTGGGAATGAACTCCGTATGCTTAGACTGGGAATGAACCCCGTATGCCTAAGTCAAGCCACAAAACGAGCATGCGGGCACTCAGTCGACCAGAGGGGCCGGATGCGTAAGCCAAGGATCGACCGGGTCTCCCTCTGCGTGCTGTCGATCCTACTACCGCAACCCTAGGTTCGATCTGATCTTAGACTGGGAATGAACTCTGTATGCCTATGCGAACGAACGAAACGAGCGGGTGGGCGGCCGGGCACTACACCAGCCAGAGAGGCGGGATCCGCAAGTCGAGGATCGATAGGGTGGTAGGTTGGTTTAGGCACATCTTCATATTTCTGCCATACCAATGCCATTTTTCTGGCCTGTAAATTCATACAATGGTCCCTTAAGCCTTCATGTGAAGTTTCATGCCAAGATGACTCGTTTTTTATTTTTCACGATTTTCAAAACTTTTTACGGTTCAGGATTTTTTAAAGTCTTACAGAAGGAGTTTTGGCCCCAAACTTGGTAGACGCGATCCTTGTACTTTTGTTGGCATGCATAAAAAAATTCAGCTAAAAACTTGAACTTTACAAGATTTTGTGACCATTCGAAAAAAGTGTCCCCATTTCAGACACTTTAATGGCTACTGGCAGCAAACCTGTAAAATCTCAAATGCTCTTTAAGGGGGTGTGAGTTCTCGAGTTTTGATGAGGGATAAGGGGCCAACATAACAGCCAAGTACCAGCACCCATCACACATCATGTGCGCACACCCCCCGGCACCCCCCAATCGTCGGAACCCCAATGCCGCCAGTCAGGTTCTCCGACGATGGTATCCCGATGAAGAAAAATGTGGCACTAGCACATGGCCGAGCCCAGCATGTGCTGTCGCAACCCTCGGACCAATCTGATCTTAGACTGGGAATGAACTCCATATGCTTGGACTGGGAATGAACTTCGTATGTCTAAGTCAACCCATGAAACGAACGTGCGGGCTCTCAGCCGGCCAGAGGGGCGGGATGCGTAAGCCGAGGATCGGCTGGGTCCCCCTCTGCGTGCTACCGATCCTGCTGCCGCAACCCTTGGTCCGGTCTGGTCTTAGACTGGGAATTAACTCTGTATGCCTAAGCCAACCGACGAAACGAGCGGGTGGGTGGGCGGGCACTACGTCGGCCAGAGAGGCGGGATGCGCAAGCCGTGGATCGATAGGGTGGTAGGTGGGTTTAGGCACATCTTCATATTTCTGCTGTGCCAATGCCATTTTTCTGGTTTGTAAATTCATACAATGGTCCCTTAAGCCTTCATGTGAAGTTTCATGGCAAGACGACTCATTTTCTATTTTTCAAGATTTTCAAAACTTTTTATGGTTCAAGATTTTTTAAAATTTTTTCAGAAGTATTTTTGGCCCCAAACATTGTAGACGTGATCCTTGTATTTTTATTGGCACGCACAAAAAAATTTAGCTAAAAACTCTAAGTATACAAGATTTTGTGACCATTTGAAAAAAGTGTCCCCATTTCAGACACTTTAATGGCTACTGGCAGCAAACCTGTAAAATCTCAAATGCTCTTTAAGGGGGTGTGAGTTCTCGAGGTTTGATGAGGGATAGGGGCCAATATAAGGGCCAAGTACCAGCACCCATCGCACATCATATGCGCACACCCCCTGACCCCTCCGATCGCCGGAACCCCAATGTCGTCGGTCAGGTTCTCCGATGATGGTGTCCCGACGAAGAAAAATACGGCACCAGCACGTGCCTGAGACCAGCATGTGCTGCCACAACCCTCGGTCCAGTCCGATCTTAGACAGGGAATGAACTCTGTATGCCTAAGTCAACCCATGAAACGAGCGTATGGCGCTCACCCGGCCAGAGGGGCGAGATGCATAAGCCGATCATCGACCGGGTTTCCCTCTACGTGCTACCGATCCTGCTGCCGCAACCCTCGGTCTGGTCTGATCTTAGATTGGGAATGAACTCCGTATGCCTAAGCGAACCGACAAAACGAGCGGGCAAGCGGGCGGGCACTACGCCGGCAAGAGAGGCGGGATGCGCATGCCGTGGATCGATAGGGTGGTAGGTGGGTTTAGGCACATCTTCATATTTCTGCCATGCCAATGCCATTTTCTTGGTTTCTAAATTCATACAATGGTCCCTTTAGCCTTCATGAGAAGTTTCATGGCAAGACGACTCGTTTTCTATTTTTCACGATTTTTGAAACTTTTTACGATTCGGGATTTTTTAAAATTTTTTTAGAAGGATTTTTGGCCCCAAACTTAGTAGACATGATCCTTGTATTTTTGTTGGCATGCACAAAAAAATTCAACTAAAAACTCGAAGTGTGCAAGATTTTGTGACCATTTGAAAAAAGTGTCCCCATTTCAGACACTTTAATGGCTACTGGCAGCAAACCTGTAAAATCTCAAATGCTCTTTAAGGGGGTGTGAGTTTTCAAGGTTTGATGAGGGATAGGGGGCCAATATAAGGGCCAAGCACCAGCACCCATTGCACATCATGTGTGCACACCCCCCGATCTTCGGAACCCCAATACCGCCGGTCAGCTTCTCCGACGATGATGTCCCGATGAAGAAAAATACGGCACCAGCACATCCCGAGCCCAACATGTGCTGCCACAACCCTCGGTCCGGTTCGATCTTAGACTGGGAATGAACCCCGTATGTTTAGACTAGGAATGAACTCCGTATGCCTAAGTCAACCCACGACACGAGCGTGCGAACGCTCAGCCGGCCAGAGGGGCGGGATGCGCAAGCTGAGGATCGCCCGGGTCCCCTTCTATGTATGCCTAAGATCGGGATGTGGAACCCTCGGTCTGGTCCAATCTTAGACTGCGAAAGAACTCCGTATGCCTAAGCCAACTGATGAAACGAGCGGACGGGCGGGCGGGCACTACGCCGGCCCGAGAGGCGGGATGCGCAAACCGTGGATCGAAAGGGTGGTAGGTGGGTTTAGGCACATCTTCATATTTCTGCCATGCTAATACCATTTTTCTGGCTTGTAAATTCATACATTGGTCCCTTAAGCCTTCATGTGAAGTTTCATGGCAAGACGACTCGTTTTTTATTTTTCACCATTTTTGAAACTTTTTACGGTTCGGGATTTTTTAAAATTTTTTCAGAGTGAGTTTTGGCCACAAACTCGATAGATGTCATCATTGTATTTTTGTTGGCATGTACGAAACAATTCAACTAAAAACTCGAAGTGTACAAGATTTTGTGACCATTTGAAAAAAGTGTGCCCATTTCAGACACTTTAATGGCTACTGGCAGCAAACCTATAAAATCTCAAATGCTCTTTTAGGGGGTGTGAGTTCTCGAGGTTTGTTGTGTGATAGGGGGCCAACATAAGGGCCAAGTACCAGCACCCATCGCACATCATGTGCGCACACCCCCCTCGGCCCCCCCGATCGTTGAACCCTAATGTCGTCGGTTAGGTTCTCCGATGATGGTGTCCCGGTGAAGAAAAATGTGGCACCAGCACATGTCCGAGCTCAGCATGTGCTGTCGTAACCCTCGGTTCGGTCCGATCTTAGACTGGGAATGAAATCCGAATGCCTAAGTCAACCCACAAGACGAGCGTGCGGGCACTCAGCCGTCGAGAGGGGTGGGATGCGCAAGCCTGGGATCGATCGGGTCCTCCTTTGCGTGCTATTGATCCTGCTGCCGCAACCCTTGGTCCGATCTGATCTTAGACTGGGAAAGAACTCATATGCCTAAGCCAACCGATGAAACGGGCGGGCGGGCGGGCGGGCACTACGCCGGCCAGAGAGGCGGGATGCGCAAGCCGTGGATTGATAGGGTGGTTGGTGGCTTTAGGCACATCTTCTCATTTTTGCTGTGCCAATGCCATTTTTCTGGCTTGTAAATTCATACAATGGTCCCTTAAGCCTTCATGTGAAGTTTCATTGCAAGACGACTCGTTTTCTATTTTTTACGATTTTCAAAACTTTTTACGGTTCAAGATTTTTTAAAATTTTTTCAGAAGGAGTTTTGGCCCCAAATTTGGTAGACGTGATCCTTTTATTTTTGTTGGCATGCACAAAAAAAATCAGCTAAAAAATCTGAGTGTACAAGATTTTGTGACCATTTGAAAAAAGTGTCCCCATTTCAGACACATTAATAGATACTGGCAGTAAACCTGTAAAATCTCAAATGCTCTTTAAGGGGGTGTGAGTTCTCGAGGTTTGATGAGGGATAGGGGGCCAATATAAGGGCCAAGTACCAGCACCAATCGCACATCTTGTGCGCACACCCCCCGGCCCCCCCGATCGTCAAAACCCCAATACCGCCGGTCAGGTTCTCCAGCGATGATGTCTCGATGAAGAAAAATACGGCACCAGTACATGCTCGAGCCCAGCATGTGCTGCCGCAACCCTAGGTCCGATCCAATCTTAGACTGGGAATGGACTCCGTATGCTTAGACTGGGAATGAACTCCGTATGCCCAAGTCAACCCACAAAACGAGCATGCGGGCGTTCAGTCGACCAGAGGGGCGAGATGCACAAGCCGGGGATCGGCCAGGTCCCCCTTTGTGTGCTGTCGATCTTGCTACCGTAATCCTTGCTCTGGTCTGATCTTAGACTGGGAAGGAACTCCGTATGTCTAAGCCAACCGATGAAACGAGCGGGCGGGGGGACGGGCGGGCACTATGTCAGCCCGAGAGGCGGGATGCACAAGCCATGGATCGATAGGGTGGTAGGTGGGTTTAGGCACATCTTCATATTTCTGTGGTGCCAATACCATTTTTCTGGCTTGTAAATTCATACAATGGTCCCTTAAGCCTTCATGTGAAGTTTCATGGCAAGACGACTCGTTTATAATTTTTCACGATTTTCAAAACTTTTTACAGTTCAGGATTTTTTAAAAATTTTTCAGAATGAGTTTTGGACCCAAACATGGTAGACATGATCCCTGTATTTTTCTTGGCATGCACAAAAAAATTCAGCTAAAAACTCGAAGTGTACAAGATTTTGTGACCATTTGAAAAAAGTGTCCCCATTTCAGACACTTTAATGGCTATTGGCAGCAAACCTGTAAAATCTGAAATGCTCTTTAAGGGGGTGTGAGTTCTCGAGGTTTGATGAGGGATATCGGGCCAAAATAAGGGCCAAGTACTAGTACCCATCGCACATCATGTGTGCACACCCCCCCGGCCCCCTTGATCGTTGGAACCCCATTGCCGCCGGTCAGGTTCTTCGACGATGGTGTCCCGACGAAGGAAAATGCGGCACCAGCACATGCCCGAGCCTAGCATGTGCTGCCACAACCCTCGGTTTGGTCCGATCTTCGACTGGGAATGAACTCCGTATGCCTAAGTCAACTCACGAAACGAGCGTACGGGCGCTCAGTCGGCCAGAGGGGCAGGATGCGCAAGCCAGGGATCGATCGTGTCCCCCATTGCATACTACCGATCCTGCTGGTGCAACCCTCAATCTGGTCTGATCTTAGATTGGGAATGAACTCCGTATGCCTAAGCCAACTGACGAAACGAGCGGGCGAGCGGGCGGGCACTACGCCGGCCAGAGAGGCGGGATGCGCAAGCTGTGGATCGATAGGGTGGTGGGTGCATTTAGGCACATCTTCATATTTCTGCAGTGCCAATACCATTTTTCTGGCTTGTAACTTCATACAATGGTCCCTTAAGCCTCCATGTGAAGTTTCATGGCAAGACAACTCGTTTTCTATTTTTCATGATTTTCGAAACTTTTTACGATTCAGGATTTTTTTAAATTTTTTCAAAAGGAGTTTTGGCCCCAAACTTGGTAAACGTGATCCTTGTATTTTTTTTGGCATGCATAATAAAATTCAGCTAAAAACTCAAAGTGTACAAGATTTTGTGACCATTTGAAAAAAGTGTCCCCATTTCAGACACTTTAATGGCTACTGGCAGCAAACCTGTAAAATCTCAAATGCTCTTTAAGGGGGTGTGAGTTCTCAAGGTTTCATGAGGGATAGGGGGCCAACATAAAGGCCAAGTACCAGCACCCATCGCACATCATGTGCGCACACCCCTTGGCCCCCCCGATGGCCGGAACCCCAATGCCATCGATCAGGTTCTTTGACGATGGTGTCCCGGTGAAGAAAAATGCGACACCAGCACATGCCCGAGCCCAGATGTGCTACATCAACCCTCGGTCTGGTTCGATGTTAGACTAGGAATGAACTCCGTATGCTTAGACTAGGAATGAACTCCATATGGCTAAGTCAACCCACGAAACGAGCGTGCGGGCACTCAGTCGGCCAGAGGGGCGGGAGGCGCAAGTCGGGGATCGGTCGGGTCCCCCTCTGCGTGCTGCCGATCCTGTTGCCGCAACCCTTGGTTCGGTCTGATCTTAGACTAGGAATGAACTCCGTATGCCTAAGCCAACCGACGAAACGAGCGGGCGGGCGGGCGAGCACTACGCCGGCCAAAGAGGCGGGATACGCAAGCCGTGGATCGATAGGGTGGTAGGTGGGTTTAGGCACATCTTCATATTTCTACCATGCCAATGCCATTTTCTGGCTTGTAAATTCATACAACGGTCCCCTAAGCCTTCAAGTGAAGTTTCATGGCAAGACGACTCGTTTTCTATTTTTCATGATTTTTGAAACTTTTTACGGTTCAAGATTTTTTTAAATTTTTTTAGAAGGAGTTTTGGCCCCAAACTTGGTAGACGTGATCCTTGTATTTTTGTTGGCATGCACAAAACAATTCAGCTAAAAACTCGAAGTGTACAAGATTTTGTGACCATTTGAAAAAAGTGTCCCCAATTCAGACACTTTAATGGCTACCGTCAGTAAACCTGTAAAATCTCAAATGCTCTTTAAGGGGGTGTGAGTTCTCGAGGTTTGATGAGGGATAAGGGGCCAATATAAGGGCCAAGTACCAGCACCCATCGTACATCATGTGCGCACAGCCCCCCCGGTCCCCCCAATCGTCGGAACCCCAATGTCGTCGGTCAGGTTCTCCGACGATGGTGTCCCGGTGAAGAAAAATACGAAAGCAGCAAATGCCCAAGCCCAACATTTGCTGCCGTAACCCTCAATCTGATTCTATCTTAGGTTGGGAATGAACTCCGTATGCTTAGCCTGGGAATGAACTCCGTATGCCTAAGTCAACCCACAAAACGAGCGTGCGGGCGCTTAGCAAGCTAGAGGGGCGGGATGTGCAAGCCGGGGATCTTCCAGGTCCCCCTCTGTGTGCTGTCGATCCTACTACCGTAACCCTCGATTCGGTCTGATCTTAGACTAGGAATGAACTCTGTATGCCTAAGCCAACCGACGAAACGAGCAGGCGGGCGGGCGGACACTACGTCGGCCAGAGAGGCGGGATACGTAAGCCATGGATCGATAGGGTGGTAGGTGGGTTT
This sequence comes from Durio zibethinus, assembly GCF_002303985.1. The sequence goes on from NW_019168159.1 coordinate 15,798,108, forward strand.
AGGCACATCTTCATATTTCTACCGCGCCAATGCCATTTTTCTGGCTTGTAAATTCATACAATGGTCCCTTAAGCCTTCATGTGAAGTTTCATGGCAAGACGACTCATTTTCTATTTTTCATGATTTTTTAAAACTTTTTCAAAAGGACTTTCAACCCCAAACTTGGCAGACGTGATCCTTGTATTTTTGTTGGCATGCACAAAACAATTCAGCTAAAAACTCGAAGTGTACAAGATTTTGTAAGCATTTGAAAAAAGTATCCCCATTTCAGACACTTTAATTGCTACTGACAGCAAACTTGTAAAATCTCAAATGCTCTTTAAGAGGGTGTGAGTTTTCAAGGTTTGATGAGGGATAGGGGGCCAATATAACGGCCAAGTACCGGCACCCATCGCACATCATGTGCGCACACCCCCCTCGGTCGCCTTGATCACCGTAACCCCAATGTCGTCGATCAGGTTCTCCGACGATTGTGTCCCGACGAAGAAAAATATGACACCAGCACATGCTCGATCCCAGCTTGTGCAGCCGCAACCCTCGGTCCGGTCCGATCTTAGACTGGGAATGAACTCCATATGCTTAGACTGGGAATGAACTTTGTATGCCTAAGTCAACCCCCAAAAAGAGCGTGCGGGTGCTCTGTCGACCAGGGGGGCCGGATGCGCAAGCTGGTGATCGACCGGGTCCCCCTCTGTGTGCTGCCAATCCTGTTGCCACAACCCTCGATCTGATCCCATCTTTGACTGGGAATGAACTCCGTATGCCTAAGCCAATCGACAAAACGAGCAGGCGGGTGGGTGGGCACTACATCGGCCAGAGAGACGGGATGCGAAAGCCGTGGATCAATAGGGTGATAGGTGGGTTTAGGCACATCTTCATGTTTCTGCCATGCCAATGCCATTTTTCTGGCTTGTAAATTCATACAATGGTCCCTGAAGCCTTCATGTGAAGTTTCATGGCAACACGACTCGTTTTCTATTTTTCATGATTTTCAAAACTTTTTACAGTTCGGGATTTTATAAAATTTTTTCAGAAGGTGTTTTGGACCCAAACTTGGTAGACGTGATCCTTGTATTTTTTTTGGCATGCACAAAAAAATTCAGCTAAAAACTCGAAGTGTACAAGATTTTGTGACCATTTGAAAAAAGTGTCCCCATTTCAGACACTTTAATGGCTACCTGCAGCAAACCTGTAAAATCTCAAATGCTCTTTAAGGGGGTGTGAGTTCTCGAGGTTTGATGAGGGATAAGGGGCCAATATAAGGGCCAAGTACCAGCACCCATCGTACATCATGTGCGCACACCCCCCAGCCCCCCCCGATCGTTGAAACCCTAATGCCGTCTGTCAGGTTCTCCGGTGATGGTGTCCCGGCAAAGAAAAATGCAGCACCAGCACATGCTCGAGCCCAGCATGTGCTGCCGTAACCCTCGGTCCAGTCCGATCTTAGACTGGGAATGAACTCCATATGCTTTGATTGGGAATGAACTCCGTATGCCTAAGCCAACCCACGAAACGAGCGTGTGGGCATTCAGTCGGCCAGAAGGGCGGGATGCGTAAGCCGGGGATCGACCGGGTCCCCCTCAGCGTGCTATCGATCCTGCTGCTGCAACCCTAGGTCTAGGCTGATCTTAGACTGGGAATGAACTCCGTATGCCTAAGCCAACCGACGAAACGAGCGGGCGGACGAGCGGGCACTACGACGGCCAGAGAGGCGGGATACGCAAGCCGTGGATCGATAGGGTGGTAGGTGGGTTTAGGCACATCTTCATATTTCTACCATGCCAATGCCAATTTTCTGGCTTGTAAATTCATACAATGGTCCCCTAAGCCTTCAAGTGAAGTTTCACGGCAAGACGACTCGTTTTCTATTTTTCACGATTTTCAAAACTTTTTACGGTTCGGGATTTTTTAAAATTTTTTCAGAAGGAGTTTTGACCCCAAACTTGGTAGACGTGATCCTTGTATTTTTGTTGGCATGCGTAAAATGATTCAGCTAAAAATTTCAAGTGTACAAGATTTTGTGACCATTTGAAAAAAGTGTCCGCATTTCAGACACTTTAATGGCTACTGAAAGCAAACCTGTAGAATCTCAAATGCTCTTTAAGAGGGTTTGAGTTCTCGAGGTTTGATGAGGGATAGGGGACCAATATAAGTTGAAGTACCAGCACCCATCGTACATCATGTGCGCACACCCCCCGGCCCCCCCGATCACCGAAATCCCAATGCTACCGGTCAGGTTCTCTGGCGATGATGTCCCAGTGAAAAAAATGCGGCACCAGCACATGCCCGAGCCTAGCATGTGCTGCCACAACCCTTGGTCCATTCTGACCTTAGACTGGGAATGAACTCCGTATGCTTAGACTGGGAATGAACTCCATATGCCTAAGTCAACCCATGAAACGAGCGGGCGGCGCTCAGCCGGCCAGAGGGGCGGGATGTGAATACCGGGGATCGATCGGGTCCCCCTTTGCGTGCTACCGATCCTGCTGCTGCAACCCTCAGTCTGGTCCAATCTTAGACTGGGAATGAACTCCGTTTGCCTAAGCCAACAGATGAAATGAGCGGGCGGGCGGGCAGGCACTACGTCGGCCAGAGAGGCGGGATGCACAAGCCGTGGATCAGTAGGGTGCTAGGTGGGTTTAGGCACATCTTCATATTTCTACCATGCCAATGCCATTTTTTTGGCTTGTAAATTCATACAATGGTCCTTTAAGCCTTCATGTGAAGTTTCATGGCAAGACGACTCGTTTTCTATTTTTCATGATTTTTGAAACTTTTTACGGTTCGAGATTTTTTAAAATTTTTTCAGAAGGAGTTTTAGCCCCAAACTTGGTAGACGTGATCCTTGTATTTTTTTTGGCATGCACAAAAAAATTCAGTTAAAAACTCGAAGTGTACAAGATTTTGTCACCATTTGAAAAAAGTGTCCCCATTTCAGACACTTTAATGGCTACTGGTAGCAAACTTGTAAAATCTCAATTGCTCTTTAAGGGGGTGTGAGTTCTCAAGGTTTGATGAAGGATAGGGGGCCAATATAAGGGCCAAGTACCAGTACCCATCCCACATCGTGTGCGCACACCCCCCGGCCCCCCCGATCTCCGGAACCTCAATGCCGTCGGTCAGGTTCTTCGGTGATGGTGTCCCGGTGAAGAAAAATACGACACCAGCACATGCCCAAGCCCAGTATGTGTTGCCGTAACCCTCAGTCCTATCCGATCTTAGACTGGGAATGAACTCCGTATGCCCAAGTCAACCCACAAAACGAGCAGTCGAGCGGGCAGTTGACCAAAAGGGCGGGATGCGCAAGTCGGGGATCGGTCGGGTCCCCCTCTACGTGCTGCCGATCCTACTGTCGCAACCCTCGGTCTGGTCTGATCTTAGACTAGGAATGAACTCCGTATACCTAAGCCAACCGACGAAACGAGCGGGCGGGCGGGCAGGCACTACGTCTACCACAGAGGCTGCATGCGCAAGCCGTGGATCGATAGGGTGGTAGGTGGGTTTAGGCACATCTTCATATTTCTGCCATGCCAATGCCATTTTTCTGCCTTTTAAATTCATACAACGGTCCCGTAAGCCTTCATGTGAAGTTTCATGGCAAGACGACTCATTTTATATTTTTCACGATTTTTAAAACTTTTTGCAGTTCGGGATTTTTCAAAATTTTTTTTAGAAGGAGTTTCGGCCTCAAACTTGGTAGACATGATCCTTCTATTTTTATTAGCATGCATAAAAAAATTCAGCTAAAAACTCGAAGTGTACGAGATTTTGTGGCCATTAGAAAAAAGTGTCCCCATTTCAGACACTTTAATGGCTACTGGCAGCAAACCTGTAAAATCTCAAATGCTCTTTAAGGGGGTGTGAGTTCTCAAGGTTTGATGAGGGATAGGGGGCCAATCTATGGGCCAAGTACCAGCACCCATCGCACATCATGTGCGCACACCCCCCGGCCCCTCCCGATCTCCGGAACCTCATTGCCACTGGCCAGGTTCTTCGATGATGGTGTCCCGGCAAAGAAAAATTTCACACTAGCACATGCCCGAGCCCAACATGTGCTGCCGCAACCCTCGGTCTGATCCAATCTTAGACTGGAAATGAACTCGGTATGCTTAGACTGGGAATGAACTCCATATGCCTAAGTCAACCCACAAAATGAGCGTGCGGGCGCTCAGCCGACCAGAGGGGCAGGATGCGCAAGCCGTAGATCGACCGGGTCCTTCTTTGCGTGCTGTCGATCCTGCTGCTGCAACCCTCGATCTGGTCTGATCTTAGACTGAGAATGAACTCCGTATGCCTAAGCCAACCGACGAAACGAACGGGCGGACGGGCGGGCACTATGCCAGCCAGAAGGGGGGGATGCGCAAGCCGTGGATTGATAGGGTGGTAGGCGGGTTTAGGCACATCTTTCTATTTCTGCCATGCCAATGCCATTTTTTTGGCTTGTAAATTCATACAATGGTCCCTTAAGCCTTCATGTGAAGTTTAATGGCCAGAGGACTCGTTTTCTATTTTTCACGATTTTTGAAACTTTTTACGGTTCAGGATTTTTTAAAATTTTTTTAGAAAGATATTTGGCCCCAACCTTAGTAGACGTGATCCTTGTATTTTTTTTGGCTTGCATAAAAAAATTCAGCTACAAACTCGAAGTGTACAAGATTTTGTGACCATTTGAAAAAAGCCTCCCCATTTCAGACACTTTAATGGCTACTGGTAGCAAACCTGTAAAATCTCAAATGCTCTTTAAGGGGGTGTGAGTTCTTGAGGTTTGATGAGGGATAAGGGCCAATAAAAGGGCCAAGTACCAGCACCCATCGTACATCATGTGCGCACACCCCCCGATCGTCGGTACCCCAATGCGACCGATCAGGTTCTCTGACGATGGTGTCCCGACGAAGAAAAATACGGCACCAGCACATGCCCGAGTCTAGCATGTGCTACCGTAACCCTCGATCTGATCTGATCTTAGACTGGGAATGAACTCCGTATGCCTAAGTCAACCCACGAAACGAGCATGCGGGCGTTTAGCCGGTCAGAGGGGCGGGATGTGCAAGCCGAGGATCAACTAGGTCCCCCTCTGCGAGCTACCAATCCTGCTACTACAACCCTCAGTTTGGTCCAATCATAGACTAGGAATGAACTTCATATGCCTAAGCCAATCGATTAAACGAGCGGGCGGACGGGCAGGCACTACGTCGGCCAGAGAGGCGGGATGCACAAGCCGTGGATCGATAGGGTGGTAGGTGGGTTTAGGCACATCTTCCTATTTCTATCGTGCCAATGCCATTTTTTTGGCTTGTAAATTCATACAATGGTCCCTTAAGCCTTCATGTGAAGTTTCACGGCAAGACGACTCGTTTTTTATTTTTCATGATTTTTGAAACTTTTTACGGTTCAAGATTTTTTTAAATTTTTTTAGAAGGAGTTTTGGCCCCAAACTTGGTAGACGTGATCCTTGTATTTTTGTTGGCATGCACAAAAAAATTTAGCTAAAAACTCGAAGTGTACAAGATTTTGTGACCATTTGAAAAAGGTATCCCCATTTTAGACACTTTAATGGCTACTAATAGCAAACCTGTAAAATCTCAAATGCTCTTTAAGGGGGTGTGAGCTCTCGAGGTTTGATGAGGGATAAGGGGCCAATATAAGGGCCAAGTACCAGCACCCATCCCACATCATGTGCGCACACCCCCTGGCACCCCTCAATCGCTGAAACCCAAATGCCGTCGGTCAGGTTCTCCAACGATGGTGTCCCGATGAAGAAAAATACGGCACCAGCACATGCCCGAGCCCAGTATGTGCTGCCGTAACCCTCAGTCCGGTCTGATCTTAGACTGGGAATGAACTTCGTATGCTTAGACTGGGAATGAACTCCGTATGCCTAAGTCAACCCACGAAACGAGCGTGCGGGCACTCAGCCGGCCAGAGGGGCGGGATGTGAATGCCGGGGATCGATCGGGTCCCCCTTTACGTGCTACCGATCCTGCTGCTGCAACCCTCAGTCTGGTCCAATCTTAGACTGGGAATGAACTCCGTTTGCCTAAGCCAACAGATGAAATGAGCGGGCGGGCGGGCGGGCACTACGTCGGCCAGAGAGGCGGGAAGCACAAGCCGTGGATCGATAGGGTGGTAGGTGGGTTTAGGCACATCTTCATATTTTTTCCGTGCCAATGTCATTTTTCTCGCATGTAAATTCATACAATGGTCCCTTAAGCCTTCATGTGAAGTTTCATGGCAAGATGACTCGTTTTCTATTTTTTACGATTTTTGAAACTTTTTACGATTATTTTTTTAAATTTTTTCAGAAGGAGTTTTTGCCCCAAACTTGGTAGACGTGATCCTTGTATTTTGTTGGCATGCACAAAAACATTCAGCTAAAAACTCGAAGTGTACAAGATTTTGTCACCATTTGAAAAAAGTGTCCCCATTTCAGACACTTTAATGTCTACTGGTAGCAACCTGTAAAATCTCAAATGCTCTTTAAGGGGGTGTGAGTTCTTGAGGTTTGATGAGGGATAGGGGGCCAATATAAGGGCCAAGTACCAGCACCCATTGCACATCATGTGCGCACACCCCCCGACCCCCCCGATCATCGGAACTCCAATGCCGTGGGTCAGGTTCTCCGGCGATGCTATCCCGACGAAGAAAAATACGGCACCAGTGCATGCCCGAGCCCAGCATGTGCTATCGCAACCCTCGGTCCGATCCAATCTTAGACTAGGAATGAACTCCGTATGCCTAAGCCAACGACGAAATGAGCTGGCGGGCGGGCGGGCACTACACCAGCGAGAGAGTTGGGATGCGCAAGCCATGGATCGATAGGGTGGTAGGTGGGTTTTGGCACATCTTCATATTTCTGCCATGCCAATGCCATTTTTCTGGCTTGTAAATTCATACAATGGTCCCTTAAGCTTTCATGTGAAGTTTCATGGCAAGACGACTCATTTTCTATTTTTCACGATTTTCAAAACTTTTTACGGTTTGGGATTTTATACAATTTTTTTAGAAGGATTTTTGCCCCCAAATTTGATAGACGTGATCCTTGTATTTTTGTTGGCATGCACAAAAAAATTCAGCTAAAAACTCGAAGTGTACAAGATTTTGTGACCATTTGAAAAAAGTGTCCCCATTTCAGACACTTTAATGGCTACTGGTAGCAAACCTGTAAAATCTCAAATGCTCTTTAAGGGGGTGTGAGTTCTCGAGGTTTGATGAGGGATAGGGGGCCAATATAAGGGCCAAGTACCAGCACCCATCGCACATCATGTGCACACACCCCTCCCCGGCCCCCCCGATCGTCGGAACCCCATTGCCATCGGTAAGGTTCTCCGGCGATGGTGTCCCGGTGAAGAAAAATGCGGCGCCAGCACATGCCCGAGCCCAACATGTGCTACCGCAACCCTCGGTCCAGTTCAATCTTAGCCTGGGAATGAACTTCGTATGCTTAGACTAGGAATGAACTCCGTATGCCTAAGTCAACCCACGAAATGAGCGTGCGGGTGCTCTGCCGGCCAGAGGGGAGGGATGCGCATGCCAGGGATCGATCGGGTCCCCTTTTACGTGCTACCGATCCTACTGCCACAAACTTCGGTTCAGTCTGATCTTAGACTGGGAATGAACTCCGTATGCCTAAGCCAACCGATGAAACGAGCGGGCGGGCAGGCGGGCACTACACCGGCCAAAGAGGCGGGATGCACAAGCCATGGATCGATAGGGTGGTAGGTGGGTTTAGGCACATCTTCATATTTTTTCCATCTCAATGCCATTTTTCTAGATTGTAAATTCATACAATGGTCCCTTAAGCCTTCATGTGAAGTTTCATGGCAAGACGACTCGTTTTCTATTTTTCACGATTTTCAAAACTTTTTACGGTTCGAGATTTTTTAAAATTTTTTCACAAGGACTTTTGGCCGCAAACTTGGTTGACGTGATCCTTCTATTTTTTTTGGCATGCACAAAAAAATTCAACTAAAAACTCAAAGTGTACAAGATTTCGTGACCATTTGAAAAAAGTGTCACCATTTCAAACAATTTAATGGCTACGGCAGTAAACCTGTAAAATCTCAAATGCTTTTTAAGGGGGTGTGACTTCCCGAGGTTTGATGAGGGATAGGGGCCAATATAAGGGCCAATTACTAGCACCCATCGCACATCATGTGCGCAACCCCTCCCCGGCCCCCCCGATCGCCGGAACCCCATTGCCATCGGTAAGGTTCTCCGACGATGGTGTCCCAGTAAAGAAAAATACGGCACCAGCACATGCCTGAGCCCAGCATGTGCTGCTGCAACCCTCGGTCTGGTCCGATCTTAGATTGGGAATGAACTTCGTATGCTTAGACTGGGAATGAACTCCGTATGCCTAAGTCAACCCATGAACGAGCGTGCGGGCGCTCAACCGACCAGAGGGGCGGGATGCGCAAGCCGGGGATCGATCTGTTCCCCCTCTGCGTGCTATCGATCCTGTAGCTGCAACCCTCAATCCGGTCTGATCTTAGACTGGGAATGAACTCCGTATGCCTAGACCAACCGACGAAACGAGCGGACGAGTGAGTGGGCACTACGTCGGCCAGAAAGGCGGGAAAGACAGGACGTGGATCGATAGGGTGGTAGGTGGGTTTAGGCACATCTTCATATTTCTGCCATGCCAATGCCATTTTTCTGGCTTGTAAATTCATACAATGGTCCCTTAAGCATTCATGTGAAGTTTCATGGCAAGACGACTCGTATTCTATTTTTCACGATTTTTAAAACTTTTTACGGTTTGAGATTTTTTAAAATTGTTTCAGAAGGAGTTTTGGCCCCAAACTTGGTAGACGTGATCCTTGTATTTTTTTTGGCATGCACAAAAAAATTTAGCTAAAAATTCGAAGTGTACAAGAGTTTGTGACCATTTGAAAAAAGTGTCCCCATTCCAGACACTTTAATGGCTACTGGCAGCAAACCTGTAAAATCTCAAATGCTCTTTAAGGGGTTGTGAGTCCTCGAGGTTTGATGAGGGATAGGGGGCAAATATAAGTGCCAAGTACCAGCACCCATCGCACATCATGTGCACACACCCCCCGGCCCCCCACGATCATCGGAACCCTAATGCCGCCAGTCAGGTTCTCCGGCGATGGTGTTCCGGCGAAGAAAAATGCGGCACCAGCACATGCCCGAGCACAGCATGTGCTGCCGTAACCCTCGGTCTGGTCCGGTCTTAAACTGAGAATGAACTCCGTATGGTTAGACTGGGAATGAACTCCGTATGCCTAAGTCAAACCACGAAACGAGTGTGCGGGCGCTCAGCCAGCCAGAGCTGTGGATCAGTCGGGTCCCCCTCTGCGTGCGGCCGATCCTACTATCGCAACCCTTGGTCCAGTCTGATCTTAGACTGGGAATGAACTCCGTATGCCTAAGCCAACCGACGAAACGGGCGGGCGGGCGGGCGGGCACTATGCCGCCTAGAGAGACGGGATGTGGAAGCTGTGGATCGATAGGGTGGTAGGTTGGTTTAGGCTCATCGTCATATTTCTGTAGTGCCAATGCCATTTTTTTGGCTTGTAAATTCATACAATGGTCCCTTAAGCCTTCATGTGAAGTTTCACGGCAAGACGACTCGTTTTCTATTTTTCACGATTTTTGAAACTTTTTACGGTTCAGGATTTTTTAAAATTTTTTCAGATGGAGTGTTGGCCCCAAACTTGGTAGACGTGATCCTTTTATTTTTATTGGCATTCTCAAAAAAATTCAGCTAAAACTCAAAGTGTACAAGATTTTGTGACCATTTGAAAAAAGTGTCCACATTTTAGACACTTTAATGGCTACTGGCAGCAAACCTGTAAAATCTCAAATGCTCTTTAAGGGGGTGTGAGTTCTCGAGGTTTGATGAGGGATAGGGGGCCAATATAAGGGCCAAGTACCAGCACCCATCGCACATCATATGCGCACCCCCCGGCCAACCCCGATCGCCGAAACCCCAATGCCGTCTGTCAGGTTCTCCGATGATGGTGTCCCGACGAAGAAAAATACGGCACCAGCACATGCCCGAGCCCAGCATGTGCTGCTGTAACCCTCGGTCCGGTCTGATCTTAGATTGGGAATGAACTCCGTATGCTTAGACTGGGAATGAACTGCTTATGCTTAAGTCAACCCACGGAACGAGCGTGCGGGCGCTCAGCCGACCAGAGGGGTCGAGGATCGGCCAGGTCCCTCTCTGCGTGCTGCCGATCCTGCTACTGCAACCCTCAATTCAGTCCGATCTTAGACTGGGAATGAACTCCGTATGCCTAAGCCAACCGACGAAATGGGCGGGCGAGCGGGCGGGCACTACGTCGGCCAAAGAGGCGGGATGCGTAAGCCGTGGATCGATAGGGTGGTAGGTGGGTTTAGGCACATCTTCATATTTCTGTAGTTTTTAAAATTTTTTCAGGAGGATTTTTGGCCCCAAACTTGGTAGACGTGATCCTTTTATTTTTGTTGGCATGCTCAAAAAAATTCAGCTAAAAACTCAAAGTGTAGAAGATTTTGTAACCATTTGAAAAAAGTGTCCACATTTCAGACACTTTAATGGCTACTGGCAGCAAACCTGTAAAATCTCAAATGCTCTTTAAGGGGGTGTGAGTTCTCGAGGTTTGATGAGGGATAGGGGGCCAATATAAGGACCAATACCAGCACCCATCGCACATCATGTGTGAACACCCCCCGGCCCTCCGATCGTCGGAACCCCTATGCCACCGGTCAGGTTCTCCGATGATGGTGTCCCAACGAAGAAGAATACGGCAGCAGCACATGCCCCAGCCCAACATGTGCTGCCGCAACCCTCGGTCGGGTCCGATCTTAGACTGGGAATGAATTTCGTATGCTTAGACTGGGAATGAACAACGTATGCCTAAGTCAAACCACGAAATGAGAGTACGGACGCTCAACCGGCCAGAGGGGCGGGATGCGCAAGCCGGGGATCGATCGGATCCCTCTCTGCGTGGTACCGATCCTACTATCGTAACCCTCGGTCCGATCTGATCTTAGACTGGGAATGAACTCCGTATGCCAAAGCCAACCGACGAATCAAGCAGGCAGGCGGGCGGACGGGCACTACACCGACCAGAGAGGCGGGATCGCAAGCCGTAGATCGATAGGATGGTGGGTTGGTTTAGGCACATCTTCATACTTCTACCATGCCAATGCCATTTTTCTGGCTTGTAAATTCATACAACGATCCCTTAAGCCTTCATGTGAAGTTTCATGGCTAGACGACTCGTTTTTTATTTGTCACGATTTTTGAAACTTTTTACGGTTCGAGATTTTTTTAAATTTTTTCAGAAGGAGTTTTGGCCCAAAACTTGGTAGACGTGATCCTTGTATTTTTTTTGGCATGCACAAAAAAATTCAGCGAAAAGCTCGAAGTGTACAAGATTTTGTGACCGTTTGAAAAAGGTGTCCCCATTTCAGACACTTTAATGGCTAGTAGCAGCAAACCTGTAAAATCTTAAACGCTCTTGAAGGGGGTGTGAGTTCTCGAGCTTTGATGAGGGATAGGGGGCCAATATAAGGGCCAAGTACCAGCACCCATCGCACATAATGTGCGTACACCACCCTAGCCCCCCCGATCGCCGGAACCCCAATGCCGTCGGTTAGGTTCTCCGACGATGGTGTCCCGACGAAGAAAAATGCAGAACCAGCACATGCCCGAGTCCAGTATGTGCTGCCGCAACCCTCGGTCTGGTCCGATCTTAGATTGGTAATGAACTCCGTATGCTTAGACTGGGAATGAACTCTGTATGCCTAAGTCAATCCACGAAACGAGCGTACAGGCGCTCAGTCGGCCAGATGGGCAGGATGTGCAAGCTGGGGATCGGTCGGGTTCCTCTCTGTGTGCTATCGATCCTGCTACCATAACCCTCGGTCTAGTCTAATCTTAGAATGGGAATGAACTCCGTATGCTTAAGCCAACCGACGAATCGAGCGGGTGGGCGGGCGGGCGGGCGGGCACTACGTCGGCCAAAGAGGCGGGATGCGTAAGCCGTGGATCGATAGGGTGGTAGGTGGGTTTAGGCACATCTTCATATTTCTGCCATGCCAATGCCATTTTTCTGGCTTGTAAATTCATACAATGGTCCCTTAAGCCTTCATGTGAAGTTTCATGGCAAGACGATCCGTTTTTTATTTTTCACGATTTTTGAAACTTTTTACAGTTTGGGATTTTTTAAAATTTTCTCAGAAGGAGTTTTGGCCCCAAACTTGGTAGACGTAATCCTTGTATTTTTTTTGGCATGCACAAAAAAATTCAGCTAAAAACTCGAAGTGTACGAGATTTTGTGACCATTTGAAAAAAGTGTCCCCATTTCAGACACTTTAATGGCCGCTGGCAGCAAACCTGTAAAATCTCAAATGCTCTTTAAGGGGGTGTGAGTTCTCGAGGTTTGATGAGGGACAGGGGGCCAATATAAGAGCCAAGTACCAGCACCCATCGCACATCATGTGCGCACACCCCCCAGACCCCTCTCCGATCGCCAGAACCCCAATGCCGTCGGTCAGGTTCTCAGGTGATGGTGCCCCGAAGAAGAAAAAAGCGGCACCAGCACAAGCCCCAACCCAGCATTTGCTGCCGCAACCCTCGGTCTGGTCTGATCTTAGACTGAGAATGAACTCCGTATGCTTAGACTGGGAATGAAAAACATATGCCTAAGTCAACCCACGAAACGAGAGTGCGGACGCTCAACCGGCCAGAGGGGCGGGATGCACAAGCCGAGGATCGATCGGGTCCCTCTCTGCATGGTACCGATCCTGCTATCGTAACCCTCGGTCTGATCTGATCTTAGACTGGGAATGAACTCCATATGCGAAAGCCAACCGACGAATCAAACAGATAGGCGGGCGGGCGGGCACTACTCCGGCCAGAGAGGCGGGATACGCAAGGCGTAGATCGATAGGATGGTGGGTGGGTTTAGGCACATCTTCATATTTTTGCCATGCCAATGCCATTTTTCTGGCTTGTAAATTCATACAATGGTCCCTTAAGCCTTCATGTGAAGTTTCATGGCAAGACGACTCGTTTTCTATTTTTCATGATTTTTGAAACTTTTTACGGTTCGGGATTTTTTAAAATTTTTTCAGAAGGAGTTTTGGCCCCAAACATGATAGACGTGATCCTTGTATTTTTGTTGGCATGCACAAAAAACTTCAGCTAAAAACTCGAAGTGTACAAGATTTTGTGACCATTTGAAAAAAGTGTCCACATTTCAGACACTTTAATGGCTACTAGCAGCAAACCTGTAAAATCTCAAATGCTCTTTAAAGGGGTGTGAGTTCTCGAGGTTTGATGAGAGATAGGGGGCCAATATAACGGCCAAGTGCAAGCACCCATCGCACATCATGTGCACACACCCCCCCGGCCCCCCCGATCGTCGAAACCCCATTGTCATCGGTCAATTTCTCCGGCGATGGTGTCCCGACGAAGAAAAATACGGCACCAGCACATTCCCGAGCCCAGCATGTGCTACCACAACCCTCGGTCTGATCTGATCTTAGACTGGGAATGAAGTCCGTATGCTTAGACTGGGAATGAACTCCGTATGCCTAAGTCAACCCACGAAACAAACGTGCGGGCGCTCAGCCGACGAGAGGGGCAAGATGCGCAAGCCGAGGATCGACCGGATCCCCTTCTACGTGCTGCCGATCCTGCTACCATAACCCTCGATCCGGTCCGATCTTAGACTGGGAATGAACTCCGTATACCTAAGCCAACTGACGAAACGGGCGGGCGGGCGGGCACTACGCCGGCCAGAGAGGCCAGATGCGCAAGCCGTGGATCGATAGGTTGGTAGGTGGGATTAGGCACATCTTCATATTTTTGCCGTGCCAATGCCATTTTTTTGGCTTGTAGATTCATACAATGGTTTCTTAAGCCTTCATGTGAAGTTTCACGGCAAGACGACTCGTTTTCTATTTTTCACGATTTTTGAAACTTTTGAAGGTTCGGGATTTTTTAAAATTTTTTCAGAAGGATTTTTGGCCCCAAACTTGGTAGACATGATCCTTGTATTTTTGTTGGCATGCATAAAACAATTCAGCAAAAAACTCGAAGTGTACAAGATTTCGTGACCATTTGAAAAGAGTGTCCCCATTTTAGAGACTTTAATGGCTACTGGCAGCAAACCTGTAAACTCTCAAATGCTCTTTAAGGCGGTGTGAGTTCTCGAGGTTTGATGAGGGATAGGGGGACAATATAAGGGCCAAGTACCAGCACCCATCGTACATCATGTGCGTACACCCCCCGGTCCCCCCCATCGTCGGAACCCCAATGTCGCCAGTCAGGTTCTCCGGTGATGGTGTCTCGATGAAGAAAAAAGTTGCCCCAGCACATGCCTGAGCCTAGCATGTGCTGCTGCAACCCTCGGTCTGGTCCGATCTTAGACTAGGAATGAACTCCGTATGCTTAGACTGGGAATGAACTCCGTATGCCTAAGTCAACCCACGAAACGAACGATTGGGCTCCCAGCCGGCCAAAGGGGCGGGATGCGCAAGCCGGTTATCGGTCGGGTCCCCGTCTACGTGCTGCCGATCCTACTACCGTAACCCTCAATCCGGTTCAATCTTAGACTGGGAATGAACTCTGTATGCCTTAGCCAACCGACAAAACGAGCGGGCGGATGAGCGGGCACTACGCCTGCTGGAGAGGCGGGATGCGTAAGCCGTGGATCGATAGGGTGGTAGGTGGTTTAGGCACATCTTCATATTTTTGCCATGGCAATGCCATTTTTCTGGCTTGTAAATTCATACAACGGTCCTTTAAGCCTTCATGTGAAGTTTCATGGCAAGACGACTCGTTTTTTATTTTTCATGATTTTTGAAACTTTTTACGGTTTGGGATTTTTCAACATTTTTTCAGAAGGCGTTTTGGCCCCAAATTGGCAGATGTGATCCTTCTATTTTTGTTGGCTTGCACAAAAAAATTCAGCTAAAAACTCGAAGTGTACAAGATTTTGTGACCATTTGAAAAAAGTATCCCCATTTCAGACACTTTAATGGCTACTGGTAGCAAACCTGTAAAATCGCAAATACTCTTTAAGGAGGTGTGAGTTCTCGAGATTTGATGAGGGATAGGGGGCCAATATAAGGGCCAAGTACCAGCACCCATCGCACATCATGTGCGTACACCCCCTACCCCCCCGATCGTCGGAGCCCTAATGCTGTCGGTCAGGTTTTTCGACGATGGTGTCCCAGTGAAGAAAAATGCGGCACCAGCAAATGCTCGAGCCCAGCATGTGCTGCCGTAACCCTCGATCCAGTTTTATCTTAGACTGGGAATGAACTCCGTATGCTTAGACTGGGATGAACTCCGTATGCCTAAGTCAACCCATGAAACGAGCGTGCGGGTGCTCAATCAGCCAGAAGGGCGGGATGCGCAAGCCGGGGATCGATCGGGTCCCCATCTACGTGCTACCGATCCTACTGCCACAACCCTCAGTCCGGTTCGATCTTAGACTGGGAATGAACTCCGTATGCCTTAGCCAACCGACAAAATGAACGGGCGGGTGGGCGGGCACTACGCCTGCCAGAGAGGCGGGATGTACAAGCCGTGGATCGATAGGGTGGTAGGTGGTTTAGGCACATCTTCATCTTTCTGCCATGGCAATGCCATTTTTCTAGCTTGTAAATTCATACAACGGTCCCTTAAGCCTTCATGTGAAGTTTCATGGCAAGACGACTCGTTTTTTATTTTTCACGATTTTTGAAACTTTTTACGGTTTGAGATTTTTTAACATTTTTTCAGAAGGCGTTTTGGCCCCAAATTGGCAGACGTGATCCTTCTATTTTTGTTGGCATGCACAAAAAAATTCAGCTAAAAACTCGAAGTGTACAAGATTTTGTGACCATTTGAAAAAAGTATCCCCATTTCAGACACTTTAATGGCTACTGGCAGCAAACCTGTAAAATCTCAAATGCTCTTTAAGGGGATGTGAGTTCTCGAGGTTTGATGAGGGATAGGGGGCCAATATAAGGGCCAAGTACCAGCACCCATCGCACATCATGTGCGCACACCCCCCTGGCCCGCCCCGATCGTCGGAACCCCAATGCCGTCGGTTAGGTTCTCCGACGATGGGGTCCCAGCGAAGAAAAATACAGCACCAGCACATGCCCGAGCCTAGCATGTGCTGCCGTAATCTTCGATCCATTCTGATCTTATACTGGGAATGAACTTCGTATGCTTAGACTGGGAATGAACTCCGTATGCTCAAGCGACCAGAGGGGCGGGATGCGCAAGCCAGGGATCGATCGGGTCCCCCTCTGCATTCTACCGATCCTGCTACCGCAACCCTCTGTCCGGTCCGGTCTTAGACAGGGAATAAGCTCCGTATGCCTAAGCCAACCGATGAAACGAGCGGGCGGGCGGGGGGCACTACGCTGGCCAGAAAGGCGGGATACGCAAGCCGTGGATCGATAGGGTGGTAGGTGGGTTTAGGCACATCTTCATATTTTTGCCATGCCAATGCCATTTTTCTGGCTTGTAAATTCATACAATAGTCCCTTAAGCCTTCATGTGAAGTTTCATGGCAAGATGAGTCGTCTTTTATTTTTCATGATTTTTGAAACTTTTTACGGTTCGGGATTTTTTAGAACTTTTTCAGAAGGATTTTTGGCCCCAAACTTGGTAGACGTGATCCTTGTATTTTTGTTGGCATGCACAAAAATATTCAGCTAAAAACTCGAAGTGTACAAGATTTTGTGACCATTTGAAAAAGTATCCCCATTTCAGACACTTTAATGGTTACT
The DNA here is from genome assembly GCF_002303985.1 of Durio zibethinus. Next base: position 15,814,857 of record NW_019168159.1, read on the forward strand.
AGCAGCAAACCTGTAAAATCTCAAATGCTCTTTAAGTGGGTGTGCATTCTCGAGGTTTGATGAGAGATAGGGGGCCAATATAAGGGCCAAGTACCAGCACCCATCACACATCATGTGTGCACACCCCCTTCGGCCCCCCCGATCGCCGGAACCCCAATGCCGACGGTCAAGTTTTCCGACGATGGTGTCCCGACGAAGAAAAATCTGGCACCAGCACATGCCTCAGCCCAGCACGTGCTGCCGCAACCCTCGGTCCGGTTCGATCTTAGATTGGGAATGAACTCCGTATGCTTAGATTGAGAATGAACTCCGTATGCCTAAGATAACTCATGAAACGAGCGTGCGGGCGCTTAGCCGGCCAGAGGGGCGGGATGTGCAAGCCGGGGATCGACCGAGTCCACCTCTGCGTGCTATCGATCCTGCTGCCGTAACCTTCGGTCTGGTCTGATATTAAACTGGGAATGAACTCTGTATGCCCAAACCAACCGATGAAACGAGCGGGCGGGCGGGCACTACGCCGGCCAGAGAGGCGGGATGAGCAAGCCGTGGATCGATAAGGTGGTAGGTGGGTTTAGGCACATCTTCATATTTCTACCTTGCCAATGCCATTTTTCTTGCTTTTAAATTCATACAATGGTCCCTTAAGCCTTCATGTGAAGTTTCATGGCAAGACGACTCGTTTTCTATTTTTCATGATTTTTGAAACTTTTTACTGTTCGGGATTTTTTAAAACTTTTTCAGAAGGCGTTTTGGCCCCAAACTTGGTAGACATGATCCATGTATTTTTGTTGGCATGCAAAAAAAAATTCAGCAAAAAACTCGAAGTGTACAAGATTTTGTGACCATTTGAAAAAAGTGTCCCCATTTCAGACACTTTAATGGCTACTGGCAGCAAACCTGTAAAATCTCAAATGCTCTTTAAGGGGGTGTGAGTTCTCGAGGTTTGATGAGGATAGGGGACCAATATATGGCCCAAGTACCAGCACCCATCGCACATCATGTGCGCACACCCCCTGGCCCCCCCGATCGCCGGAACCCAAATGCCACCGGTCAGGTTCTCCGGTGATGGTGTCCCCACGAAGAAAAATGCGGCACCAGCACATGCCCGAGCCCAGCATGTGCTGTCGCAACCCTTGGTCCGGTCTGATCTTAGACTGGGAATGAACTTCGTATGCCTAAGTCAACCCAGGAAACGAGCGTACGGGCGGTCAATCGGCCAGAGGGGCGGGATGTGCAAGCCAAGGATCGGTCGGGTCCCCCTCTGCGTGCTACCGATCCTGCTATCGCAACCCTCAATCCAGTCTAATCTTAGACTAGGAATGAACTCCATATGCCTAAACCAATTGACAAAACGAGCGGGCGGGCGGGCGGGCACTACGCCGGCCAGAGATGCGGGATGCGCAAGCTGTGGATCGATAGGGTAGTAGGTTGGTTTAGGTACATCTTCATATTTTTTCCATTCCAATGCCATTTTTTTGGCTTGTAAATTCATACAATGTTCCCTTAAGCCTTCATGTGAAGTTTCATGGCAAGACGACTCGTTTTCTATTTTTAACGATTTTTGAAACTTTTTACGGTTCGGCATTTTTTAAAATTTTTTCGGAAGGATTTTTGGCCCCAAACTTGTTAGATGTGATCTTTGTATTTTTATTGGCATGTACAAAAAAATTCAGCTAAAAACTCGAAGTGTACAAGATTTTGCGACCATTTGAAAAAAGTGTCCCCATTTCCGACACTTTAATGGCTACTGGCAGCAAACCTATAAAATCTCAAATACTCTTTAAGGGGGTGTGAGTTCTCGAGGTTTGATGAGGGATAGGGGGCCAATATAACAGCCAAGTACCAGCACCCATCGCACATTATGTGCGCACACCCCCCGGCCCCCCTCGATCATCGGAACCCCAACGCCGTCGATTAGGTTCTCCAGCGACGGTGTCCCGAAGAAGAAAAATGCGGCACCAGCACATGCCCGAATCCAGCATGTGCTGCCGCAACCCTTGGTCCAGTCCGATCTTAGACTAGGAACTAACTCCGTATGCTTAGATTGGGAATGAACTTCGTATGCCTAAGTCAACCCACGAAACGAGCGTGCGGGCGCTCAGTCGGCCAGAGGGGCGAGATGCACAAGTCGGGGATCGATCGGGTCCCCCTCTACGTGCTGCCAATCCTGTTGCCGTAACCCTCGGTCCAGTCCAATCTTAGACTGGGAATGAACTCCGTATGCCTAAGCCAACAGACGAAATGAGCAGGCGGGCGGGCGGGCACTATAGCAGCCAGAGAGGCGGGATGTGCTAGCCATGGATCGATAAGGTGGTAGGTGGGTTTAGGCACATCCTCATATTTTTGCCATGCCAATGCCATTTTTCTGGCTTGTAAATTCATACAATGGTCCCTTAAGCTTTCATGTGAAGTTCCATGGCAAGACGACTCGTTTTCTATTTTTCACGATTTTTGAAACTTTTTATTGTTCAAGATTTTTTAAAATTTTTACTGAAGGAGTTTTGGCCCCAAACTTGGTAGAAGTGATCCTTGTATTTTTGTTGGCATGCACAAAAAAATTTGGCCGTGGATCGATAGGGTGGTAGGTGGATTTACGTACATCTTCATATTTCTATCGGGCCAATGCCATTTTTCAGGCTTCTAAATTCATACAATGGTCCCTTAAGCCTTCATGTGAAGTTTCATGGCAAGACGACTTGTTTTCTATTTTTCATGATTTTTAAAACTTTTTATGGTTCGAGATTTTTTAAAATTTTTTCAGAAGGAGTTTTGGCCCCAAACTTGGTAGACGTGATCCTTGTATTTTTGTTGGCATGCACAAAACAATTCAGCTAAAAACTCTAAGTGTACAAGATTTTGTGACCATTTGAAAAAAGTGTCCCCATTTCAGAAACTTTAATGGCTACTGGTAGCAAACTTGTAAAATCTCAAATGCTCTTTAACGGGGTATGAGTTCTCGAGGTTTGATGAGGGATAGGGGGCCAATATAAGGGTCAAGTACCAGCACCCATCGCACATTATTTACGCACACCCCCCCCGACCCCCCAATCGTCGGAGCCCCAATGCTGCCGGTTAAGTTCTTCGACGATGGTGTCCCGACGAAGAAAAATGCGGCACCAGTACATACCCGAGCCCAGCATGTGCTGCCGTAACCCTCGGTCCGGTCCGATCTTAGACTGGGAATGAACTCCGTACGCTTAGACTGGGAATGAACTCCGTATGCCTAAGATAACCCATCAAACGAGCGTGCGGGCGCTTAGCCGGCCAGAGGGGCGGGATGTGCAAGCCGGGGATCGATCGAGTCCTCCTCTGCATGCTGTCAATCCTGCTGTCGCAACCTTCGGTCTGGTCTGATCTTAGACTGGGAATGAACTCTGTATGCCTAAACCAACCGATGAAACGAGCGGGCGGGCGGGCACTACGCCGGCCAGAGAGGCGGGATGAGCAAGTCGTGGATCGATAAGGTGGTAGGTGGGTTTAGGCACATCTTCATATTTCTACCTTGCCAATGCCATTTTTCTTGCTTGTAAATTCATACAATGGTCCCTTAAGCCTTCATGTGAAGTTTCACGGCAAGACGGCTCGTTTTCTATTTTTCATGATTTTTGAAACTTTTTACTGTTCGGGATTTTTTAAAATTTTTTCAGAAGGCATTTTGGCCCCAAACTTGGTAGACATGATCCATGTATTTTTTTTGGCATGCAAAAAAAAATTCAGCAAAAAACTCGAAGTGTACAAGATTTTGTGACCATTTGAAAAAAGTGTCCCCATTTCAGACACTTTAATGGCTACTGGCAGCAAACCTGTAAAATCTCAAATGCTCTTTAAGGGGGTGTGAGTTCTCGAGGTTTGATGAGGATAGGGGACCAATATATGGGCCAAGTACCAGCACCCATCGCACATCATGTGCGCACACCCCCTGGCCCCCCCGATCGCCGGAACCCAAATGCCACCGGTCAGGTTCTCCGATGATGGTGTCCCCGCGAAGAAAAATGCGGCACCAGCACATGCCCGAGCCCAGCATGTGCTGTCGCAACCCTTGGTCCGGTCTGATCTTAGACTGGGAATGAACTTCGTATGCCTAAGTCAACCCAGGAAACGAGCGTACGGGCGGTCAACCGGCCAGAGGGGCGGGATGTGCAAACCGGGGATCGGTCGGGTCCCCCTCTGCGTGCTACCAATCCTGCTATCGCAACCCTCAATCCAGTCTAATCTTAGACTAGGAATGAACTCCATATGCCTAAACCAATCGACAAAACGAGCGGGCGGGCGGGCGGGCACTACGCCGACCAGAGATGCGGGATGCGCAAGCCGTGGATCGATAGGGTAGTAGGTTGGTTTAGGTACATCTTCATATTTTTTCCATTCCAATGCCATTTTTTTGGCTTGTAAATTTATACAATGTTCCCTTAAGCCTTCATGTGAAGTTTCATGGCAAGACGACTCGTTTTCTATTTTTCACGATTTTTGAAACTTTTTACGGTTCGGCATTTTTTAAAATTTTTTCAGAAGGAGTTTTGGCCCCAAACTTGGTAGACGTGATCTTTGTATTTTTATTGGCATGTACAAAAAAATTCAGCTAAAAACTCGAAGTGTACAAGATTTTGCGACCATTTGAAAAAAGTGTCCCCATTTCCGACACTTTAATGGCTACTGGCAGCAAACCTATAAAATCTCAAATGCTCTTTAAGGGGGTGTGAGTTCTCGAGGTTTGATGAGGGATAGGGGGCCAATATAACAGCCAAGTACCAGCACCCATCGCACATTATGTGCGCACACCCCCCGGCCCCCCTCGATCACCGGAACCCCAACGCCGTCGATTAGGTTCTCTAGCGACGGTGTCCCGAAGAAGAAAAATGCGGCCCCAGCACACGCCCGAATCCAGCATGTGCTGCCGCAACCCTCGATCCAATCCGATCTTAGACTAGGAACTAACTCCGTATGCTTAGACTGGGAATGAACTTCGTATGCCTAAGTCAACCCACGAAACGAGCGTGCGGGCGCTCAGTCGGCCAGAGGGGCGAGATGCACAACTCGGGGATCGATCGGGTCCCCCTCTACGTGCTGCCAATCCTGCTGCCGTAACCCTCGGTCCAGTCCAATCTTAGACTGGGAATGAACTCCGTATGCCTAAGCCAACAGACGAAACGAGCGGGCGGGCGAGCGGGCACTACAGCAGCCAGAGAGGCGGGATGTGCTAGCCATGGATCGATAGGGTGGTAGGTGGGTTTAGGCACATCCTCATATTTTTGCCATGCCAATGCCATTTTTCTGGCTTGTAAATTCATACAATGGTCCCTTAAGCTTTCATGTGAAGTTCCATGGCAAGACGACTCGTTTTCTATTTTTCACGATTTTTGAAACTTTTTATGGTTCAAGATTTTTTAAAATTTTTACAGAAGGAGTTTTGGCCCCAAACTTGGTAGAAGTGATCCTTGTATTTTTGTTGGCATGCACAAAAAAATTTGGCCGTGGATCGATAGGGTGGTAGGTGGATTTACGTACATCTTCATATTTCTATCGGGCCAATGCCATTTTTCAGGCTTGTAAATTCATACAATGGTCCCTTAAGCCTTCATGTGAAGTTTCATGGCAAGACGACTTGTTTTCTATTTTTCATGATTTTTAAAACTTTTTACGGTTCGAGATTTTTTAAAATTTTTTCAGAAGGAGTTTTGGCCCCAAACTTGGTAGACGTGATCCTTGTATTTTTGTTGGCATGCACAAAAAAATTCAGCTAAAAACTCTAAGTGTACAAGATTTTGTGACCATTTGAAAAAAGTGTCCCCATTTCAGAAACTTTAATGGCTACTGGTAGCAAACTTGTAAAATCTCAAATGCTCTTTAACGGGGTATGAGTTCTCGAGGTTTGATCAGGGATAGGGGGCCAATGTAAGGGTCAAGTACCAGCACCCATCGCACATTATTTACGCACACCCCCCCGACCCCTCCAATCGTCGGAGCCCCAATGCTGCCGGTGAAGTTCTTCGACGATGGTGTCCCGACGAAGAAAAATACGACACCAGTACATACCCGAGCCCAGCATGTGCTACCGTAACCCTCGGTCCGGTCCGATCTTAGACTGGGAATGAACTCCGTATGCTTAGACTGGGAATGAACTCCGTATGCCTAAGTCAACCCACGAAACAAGCGTACGGGCGCTCAGTCGGCCAAAGAGGCGGGATGCGCAAGCCAGGGATCGACCGGGTCCCCCTCTGCGGGCTGTCGATCTTGCTACCGTAACCCTCGATCCGATCTGATGTTAGACTGGGAATTAACTCTGTATGCCTAAGCCAACCGACGAATCGAACGGGCGGGCGGGCGGGCACTACGTCGGCCAGAAAGGCGGGATGCACAAGCCATGAATCAATAGGGTGGTAGGTGGGTTTAGGCACATCTTCATATTTCTGCCCTGCCAATGCCATTTTTCTGGCTTGTAAATTCATAAAATGGTCGCTTAAGCCTTCATGTGAAGTTTCTTGGTAAGATGACTCGTTTTCTATTTTTCACGATTTTCCAAACTTTTTAAGGTTCGGGAGTTTTTAAAATTTTTTCAGGAGGATTTTTGGCCCCAAACTTGGTAGACGTGATCCTTGTATTTTTGTTGGCATGCATAAAAAAATTCAGCGAAAAACTCGAAGTGTACAAGATTTTGTGACCATTTGAAAAAAGTGTCCCCATTTCAGACACTTTAGTAGCTACTGGCAGCAAACCTGTAAAATCTTAAATGCTCTTTAAGGGGGTATGAGTTCTCGAGGTTTGATGAGGGATAGGGGGCCAATATAAGGGCCAAGTACCAGCACCCATCGCACATCATGTGCGCACACCCGCCCCCGACCCCCCTGATCGTCGGAACCCCAAAGCCGTCGGTCAGGTTCATCGGTGATGGTGTCCCGACGAAGAAAAATGCGACACCAGCAAATGCCCAAGCCCAGCATGTGCTGTCGCAACCCTCGGTCTGATTTGATCTTAGACTGGGAATTAACTCTGTATGCTAAGATTCAGAATGAACTTCGTATGCCTAAGTCAACCCACGAAACGAGCGTGCGGGCGCTCAACCGGCCATATGGGCGGGATGCACAAGCTGGGGATCGAGCCGGTCCCCCTCTGCGTGCTATCTATCCTACTACTACAGCCCTCAGTCCAATCTGATCTTAGACTAGGAATGAACTCCGTATGCCTAAGCCAACCGACGAAACGAGCGGGCGGGCGGGTGGGCACTATGCCGCCCAGAGAGGCTTGACGCGCAAGTCATGGATCGATAGGGTGGTAGGTGGGTTTAGGCACATCTTCATATTTCTGCCATGCCAATGCCATTTTTCTAGCTTGTAAATTCATACAATGGTCCCTTAAGCCTTCATGTGAAGTTTCATGGCAAGACGACTCGTTTTCTATTTTTCATATTTTTTGAAACTTTTTACGGTTTGGGATTTTTTAAAATTTTTTCAGAAGGAGTTTTGGCCCCAAACATGATAGACGTGATCCTTGTATTTTTGTTGGTATGCATAAAAAAATTCAGCTACAAACTCGAAGTGTACAAGATTTTGTGACCATTTGAAAAAAGTGTCCCCATTTCAGACACTTTAATGGCTACTGGCAGCAAACCTGTAAAATCTCAAATGCTCTTTAAAGGGGTGTGAGTTCTCGAGGTTTGATGAGGTATAGGGGGCCAATATAAGTGCCAAGTACCAGCACCCATCGCACATTATGTGCACACACCCCCCGTCCCCCCCGATCGTCGGAACCCCAATGCTTTCAGTCAGGTTCTCCGACGATGGTATCCCGACAAAGAAAAATACGACACCAGCACATGCCCGAGCCCAGCATGTGCTGTCGTAACCCTTGGTGCAGTCCGATCTTAGATTGGGAATGAACTCCGTATGCCTAAGTCAACCCACGAAATGAGCGTGCGGGCGCTCAACCGACCAGAGGGGCGAGATACGCAAGCCAGGGATTGGTCGGGTCCCGCACTGCATGCTTTCGATCCTGCCGTGCCAACCCTCAGTCCGATCTGATCTTAGACTGGGAATTAACTCCGTAAGGCTAAGCCAACCGATGGAACGAGCGGGCGGGCGGGCGGGCATGCACAACGCCAGCCAGAGAGGCGAGATGCGCAAGCCGTGGATCGATAGGGTGGTAGGTGGGTTTAGCCACATCTTCATATTTCTACCATGCCAATCCCATTTTTTTGGCTTGTAAATTCATACAATGGTCCCTTAAGCCTTCATGCGAAGTTTCATGACAAGACGACTCGTTTTCTATTTTTCATGATTTTTTAAACTTTTTACGGTTCAGTATTTTTTAAAATCTTTTCAGAAGGAATTTTGGCCCCAAACTTGGTTGACGTGATCCTTGTATTTTTTTTGGCATGCACAAAAAAATTCAGCTAAAACTCGAAGTGTACAAGATTTTGTGACCATTTGAAAAAAGTGTCACCATTCTAGACACTTTAATGGCTACTGGCAGCAAACCTGTAAAATCTGAAATGCTCTTTATGGGGGTGTCAGTTCTCGAGGTTTGATGAGGGATAGGGGGCCAATATAAGGGCCAAGTACCAGCACCCATTGCACATCATGTGCGCCCACCCCCCAGGCCCACCGATTGCCGGAACCCCGATGCCGTCGGTCAGGTTCTCTGATGATGGTGTCCTGACGAAGAAAAATGTGGCACCAGCACATGCCCGAGCCCAGCATGTGGTGCCGTAACCCTCGGTCCGGTCCGACCTTCGACTGGGAAAGAACTCCGTATGCTTAGACTCAGAATGAACTCCGTATGCCTAAGTCAACCCATGAAACGAGCGTGCGGGCGCTCAGTCAGCCAGAGTGCCGGGATGCGCAAGCCGGGGATCGGTCGGGTCCCCCTCTATGTGCTGCCAATCTTGCTACTGTAACCCTCGATCCGGTCTAATCTTAGACTGGAAATGAACTCCGTATGCCTAAGCCAACCAACGAAACGAGTGGGCTGGCGGGCGGGCGGGCAATATGCCGGCCAGAGAGGCGGGATGCGCAAGCCGTGGATCGATAGGGTGGTAGGTGCGTTTAGGTACATCTTCATATTTGACATTGCCAATGCTTTTTTTCTGGCTGTAACCGTACAATGGTCTCTTAGTTAGTGAAGTTTAGCAAGAGAGCGTTTATATTTTCACGATTTTAAAACTTTAGTTCACGGCCCTTAAAAGCTTTCAGAACGTTTTGCCAAACTTGGTAGACTGTACTGTATTTTTGGCATTCCAAAAAAATTCAGTACACTCGATGCTGTTACAAGAATTTTGTGACCATTGCAGAAATGCTGTCCCCATTTCAGACCAAAATGGCTACTGCAGAAAATGTTAATAAATGCAATTTTAGGGAGGGGGTTTCAAGGTTTATGAGATGGGTGCCAATTAAGGCTAATAACACCCTATTCATCACACCCCCCAGCCCCTCTCGATCGCCGGAACCCTAATGCCGCCGGTCAGGTTCTCCGGTGATGATGTCCAGGCGAAGAAAAATGCGGCACCAGCACATGCCCGGCCTGGCATGTGCTGCCGTAACCCTCGGTGTGGTCCGATCTTAGACTGGGAATGAACTCCGTATGCGTAAACTGGGAATGAACTCTGTATGCCTAAGTCAACCCATGAAACGAGCGTGCTGGCGCTCAGCCGGCCAGAGGGGTAGGATGCGCAAGCCGTGGATCGGCCGGGTCCCCCTCTGCGTGCTACCGATCCTGCTATCGAAACCCTTGGTCTGGTCTGATCTTAGATTGGGAATGAACTCCGTATGCCTAAGCCAACCGACGAAACGAACGGGCAGACGGGCGGGCACTACGCCGGCTAGAGAGGTGGGATGTGCAAGCAGTGGATCGATAGGGTGGTAGGTGGGTTTAAGCACATCTTCATATTTTTTCCATTCCAATGCAATTTTTCTGGCTTGTAAATTCATACAATGGTCCCTTAAGCCTTCATGTAAAGTTTCAGGGCCAGACGACTCGTTTCCTATTTTTCATGATTTTTGAAACTTTTGGCGGTTCGAGATTTTTTAAAATTTTTTCAGAATGAGTTTTGGCCCCAAACTTGTTAGACGTGATCCATGTATTTTTGTTGGCCTGCACAAAAAAATTCAGCTAAAAACTCGAAGTGTACAAGATTTTGTGACCATTTGAAAAAAGTGTCCCCATTTCAGACACTTTAATGGCTACTGGCAGCAAACCTATAAAATCTCAAATGCAATTTAAGGGGGTATGAGTTCTCGAGGTTTGATGAGGGATAGGTGGCCAATATAAGGCCCAAGTACCAGCACCCATCGCACATCATGTGCGCACACACCCTCCGGCCCCCCTAATCGTCGGAACCCTAATGCCGCCGATCAGGTTCTCCGGCGATGGTGCCCTGGTAAAGCAAAATGCCGCACCAGCACATGCCCGATTCCAGTATGTGCTGCCGTAACCCTCGGTCCGGTCTGATCTTAGATTGGTAATAAACTCCGTATTCTTAGACTGGGAATGAACTCTATATGCCTAAGTCAACCCACGAAACAAGCGTACGGGCGCTCAACCGGCCAGAGGGGCAGGTTGCACAAGCCGAGGATCGGTCGGGTTCCCGTCTGCAAGCTACCGATCCTGTTGCTGTAACCCTCGGTCCGGTCCAATCTTAGATTGGGAATGAACTCCGTCTGCCTAAGCCAACCGACGAAACGAGCGGGTGGACGGACGGGCACTACGTCGGCCAGAGAGGCGGGATGCACAAGCCGTGGATCGATAGGGTGGTAGGTGGGTTTAGGCACATCTTCATATTTCTACCGTGCCATTGCCATTTTTTTTGCTTGTAAATTCGTACAATGGTCCCTTAAACCTTCATGTGAAGTTTCACGACAAGACGACTCGTTTTCTATTTTTCATGATTTTTAAAATTTTTTTAGAAAGAGTTCTGGCCCCAAACTTGGTAGACTTGATCCTTGTATTTTTGTTAGCATCCAAAAAAAAAATTCAGCTAAAAACTCGAAGTGTACAAGATTTTGTGACCATTTGAAAAAAGTGTCCCCATTTCAGACAATTTAATGGCTACTGGCAGCAAACCTGTAAAATCTCAAATGCTCTTTAAGGGGGTGTGAGTTTTCGAGGTTTGATGAGGGATAGGGGGCCAATATAGGGGCCAAGTACCAGCACCAATCGCACATCATGTGCGCACACCCCTCCCCGAACCCCCCGATCGTCGGAACGCCAATACCGTCGGTCAGGTTCTCCGACGAAAGTGTCCCGGTGAAGAAAAATACGGCACCAACACATGCCCTAGCCTAGCATGTGCTGTCGTAACCCTCGGTCCGGTAAGATCTTAGACTGGGAATGAACTCTGTATGCTTAGACTGGGAATTAACTTTGTATGCCTAAGTTAACCCACGAAACGAGCGTACGGGCGCCCAGCCGACCAGAGGGGCGGGATGCGTAAGCCGGGGATCGATCGGGTCCCCATCTGCGTTCTGCCAATCCTGTTACTGCAACCCTCGGTCCGGTACGATCTTAGACTAGGAATGAACTCCATATGCCTCAGCCAACCGATGAAACGAGCGGGCGGGCGGGCAGGCACTACGTCGGCCAGAGACACGGGATGCGCAAGCCGTGGATCGATAGGTTGGTAGGTGGGCTTAGGCACATCTTCATATTTCTACCATGCCAATGCCATTTTTCTGGCTTGTAAATTCATACAATGGTCCCTTAAGCCTTCATGTGAAGTTTCATGGCAAGATGACTCGTTTTCTATTTTTCACGATTTTTAAAACTTTTTACGGTTCGGGATTTTTTAAACTTTTTTCAGAAGGACTTTTTGCCCCAAAGTTGGTAGACGTGATCCCTGTATTTTTGTTGGCATGCACAAAAAAATTCAGCTAAAAACTCGAAGTGTACAAGATTTTGTGACCATTTGAAAAAAGTATCCCATTTCAGACACTTTAATGGCTACTGGCATAAACCTGTAAAATCTCAATTTCTCTTTTAACGGGGGTGAGTTCTCGAGGTATGATGAGGTATAGGGCAACCCAATTAAAGGGCCAAGTACCCAGCACCCATCGTACATCATCGTGCGCACAACCACCCCCCGGCCGCCATGCCTGATCGTCGGAACCCCAAATGCCGATCTGGTCAGGTTCTCCCGGCGGATGGTGTCCCGGTGAGAAAAATACGAGCACCAGCAACATGCTCGAGGCCCAGCCATGGCTGCGCCGTAACCCTCGGTCCGATCCAATCTTAGACTGGATGAACTCCGTATGCCTAAGTCAACCCACGAATTGAGCGTGCGAGCGCTCCGTCGAACAGAGGGGCCGAATGCGCAAGCTGGGGATCGATCGGGTACCCCTCTGCGTGCTGCCGATCCTTCTGCCGCAACCCTCAGTATACGGTCGTGATCTTTAAGACTGAGAATGAACTTCGTATGCCAAAGGCAACCGACGAAACGAACGGGCGGGCGGGCGGGCACTACGCCGACCAGAGAGGCAGGATGCGCAAGCCGTGGATCGATAGGGTGGTAGGTGGGTTTAGCCACATCTTCATATTTCTGCCATGCCAATCCCATTTTTCTGGCTTGTAAATTCATACAATGGTCCCTTAAGCCTTCATGTGAAGTTTCATGGCAAGATGACTCGTTTTCTATTTTTCATGATTTTTGAAAATTTTTACGATTCGAGATTTTATAAAATTTTTTCAGAAGGAGTTTTGGCCCTAAACATGGTAGACGTGATCCTTGTATTTTTGTTGGCATGCATAAAAAAATTCAGCTAAAAACTCAAAGTGTACAAGATTTTGTGACCATTTAAAAAAAAAGTCCCCATTTCAAACCCTTTAACGGCTACTGGCAGCAAACCTGTAAAATCTCAAATGCTCTTTAAGGGGGTGTGAGTTCTTGAGGTTTGATGAGGGATAGGGGGCCAATATAGTGGCCAAGTACCAGCACCCATTGCACATCATGTGCGTACACCCCCCCGACCCCCCCGATCGTCGGAACCCTAATGCCGCCGGTCAGGTTCTCCAGCGATGGTGTCCCGACAAAGAAAAATGCGACACCAGCACATGCTCGAGCCCAGCATTTGTTGCCGTAACCCTCGGTCCAATCCGATCTTAGACTGGGAATGAACACCATATGCCTGGGTCAACCCAAGAAACGAGCGTACGGGCGCTCAGCCGGCCAGAGGGGCGGGATGCGTAAGCCCGGGATCGATCGGGTCCCCCTCTGCGTTCTGCCAATGCTGCTGTCGTAACCCTCGGTCTGGTCTGATCTTATTCTGAGAATGAACTCCGTATGCCTAAGCCAACCAACGAAACGAGTGGGCGAGCAGGCGGGCACTACGTCGGCTAGAGACGCGGGATGCGTAAGCCGTGGATCGATAGGTTGGTAGGTGGGTTTAGGCACATCTTCATATTTCTATCATGCCAATGCCATTTTTCTAGCTTGTAAATTCATACAATGGTCCCTTAATCCTTCATGTGAAGTTTCATGGCAAGACGACTCGTTTTCTATTTTTCAGGATTTTTAAAACTTTTTACGGTTCGGGATTTTTTAAAATTTTTTTAGAAAGTCTTTTGGCCCCAAAGTTGGTAGACGTGATCCTTGTATTTTTTTTGGCATGTACAAAAAAATTCTGCTAAAAACTCGAAGTGTACAAGGTTTTGTGACCATTTGAAAAAAGTATCCCCATTTCAGACACTTTAATGCCTACTGGCATTAAACCTGTCAAATCTCAAATTCTCTTTAAGGGGGTGTGAGTTCTCGAGGTTTGATGAGGGATAGGGCACCAATATAAGGGCCAAGTACCAGCACCCATCACACATCATGTGCGCACACCACCCCCGGCCGCCCTGATCGTCAGAACTCGAATACCGTGGGTTAGGTTCTTCGGCAATGGTGTCCCGACGAAGAAAAATACGACACCAGCACATGCCCGAGCCTAGTATGTGCTGCCGCAACCCTCGGTCCGGTCCGATCTTAGACTGGAAATGAACTCCGTATGCTTGGATTGGGAATAAACTCCATATGCCTAAGACAACCCACGAAACGAGCGTGTGGGCGCTCAATCGGCCAGAGGGGCGAGATGCGCAAGCCGAGGATCGACCGGGTCCCCCTCTACGTGCTTCCGATCCTACTACAGCAACCCTTGGTTTGGTCCGATCGTAGACTGGGAATGAACTCCGTATGCCTAAGCCAACCGATGAAAAGAGCGGGTGGGCGGGCGGGCACTGTGTTGGCCAGATAGGCGGGATGCGCAAGCCAGGAATCGATAGGGTGGTAGGTGGGTTTAGGCACATCTTCATATTTCTACAGTGCCAATGCCATTTTTTTGGCTTGTAAATTCATACAATGGTCCCTTAAGCCTTCATGAGAAGTTTCATGGCAAGACGACTCGTTTTCTATTTTTCATGATTTTCAAAACTTTTTACTGTTTGGGATTTTTTAAATTTTTTCAGAAAGATTTTTGGCCCCAAACTTGGTAGACGTGATCCTTGCATTTTTCTAGGCTTTCACAAAAAAATTCAGCTAAAAACTTGAAGCGTACAAGATTTTGTGACCATTTGAAAAAAGTGTCCCCATTTCAGACACTTTAATGGCTACTGGCAGCAAACCAGTAAAATCTCAAATGCTCTTTCAAGGGTGTGAGTTCCCGAGGTTTGATGAGGGATAGGGGGCCAATATAAGGGCCAAGTACCAGCACCCATCGCACATCATGTGCGCACACCCCCCTGACCCCCCAATCATCGGAACCCCAATGCCGTCGATCAGGTTCTCCGGCAATGGTGTCCCGGGGAAAAAAATGTGGCACAGCACATGCCCGAGCCCAGTACGTGTTGCCGTAACCCTTGGTCCAGTCTAATCTTAGACTGGGAATGAACTTCGTATGGTTAGACTGGGAATGAACTCCGTATGCCTAATTCAACCCACGAAATAAGCGTACGGGCGCTCAGCCGGCCAGAGGGGAGGGATGCACAAGTCGGGGATCAGCTGGGTCCCCCTCTGCGTGCTACCGATCCTACTGCCACAACCCTTGGTCCAGTCTGATCTTACACTGGGAATGAACTCCGTATACCTAAGCCAACCGACGAAACGAGCGGGCGGACGGGCGGGCACTGCGTTGGCCAGATAGGCGGGATGCGTAAGCCGTGGATCGATAGGGTGGTAGGTGGGTTTAGGCACATCTTCATATTTCTACCATGCCAATGCCATTTTTTTGGCTTGTAAATTCATACAATGGTCCCTTAAGCCTTCATGTGAAGTTTCATGGCAAGATGACTCGTTTTCTATTTTTCATGATTTTTAAAACTTTTTACTGTTCGAGATTTTTTAAAATTCTTTCATAAAGATTTTGGCCCCAAACTTGGTAGACGTGATCTTTGTATTTTTCTAGGCTTTCACAAAAAAATTCAGCTAAAAACTCGAAGCATACAAGATTTTGTGACCATTTGAAAAAAGTGTCCCCATTTCAGACAGTTTAATGGCTACTGGCAGCAAACCAGTAAAATCTCAAATGCTCTTTAAGGGGTGTGAGTTCTCGATGTTTGATGAGGGATAGGGGGCCAATATAAGGGCCAAGTACCAGCACCCATCGCACATCATGTGCACACCCCCCCGATTGCCGGAACCCCAATACCTCCAGTCAGGTTCTCCGACGATGGTGTCCCGACGAAGAAAAATGTGGCACCAGCACTTGCCTGAGCCCTGCATGTACTGCCGCAACCCTTGATCTGGTCCGATCTTTGACTGGGAATGAACTTCGTATGCTTAGACTGGGAATGAACTCCGTATGCCTAAGTCAACCCACGAAACGAGCTTACGGGCGCTCAGCTGACCAGAGGCATGGGATGCACAAGTCGGGGATCGACCGGGTCCCCCTCTACGTGCTGTCGATCCTGTAGATACAACCCTTGGTTCGGTCTGATCTTAGACGGGGAATGAACTCCGTATGCCTAAGCCAACAGACGAAATGAGCGGGCGGGCGGGCGGGCACTACATTGGCCAGAGAGGCGAGATGCGCAAGCCGTGGATCGATAAGGTGGTAGGTGGGTTTAGGCACATCTTCATATTTCTACCATGCCAATGCCATTTTTCTGGCTTGTAAATTCATACAATGGTCCCTTAAGCCTTCATGTGAAGTTTCATGGCAAAAAGAACTCCGTATGCCTAGGTCAAGTTCTCTGGCGATGGTGTCCCGACGAAGAACTCCGTATGCCTAAGTCAACCCACGAAACGAGCATACGGGTGCTCAGTCGGCCAGAGGGGCAGGAGGTGTAAGTCGAAGATCGATCGGGTCCCCCTCCGCGTGTTGCCACAACCCTCGGTCCGATCTGATCTTAGACTAGGAATGAACACCGTATGCCTAAGCCAACCGACGAAACGAGCGGGCGGGCGGGCGGGCACTACATCGGCCAGAGAGGCAGGCTGCGCAAGCCATGAATCGATAGGGTGGTAGGTGGGTTTAGGCACAGCTTCATATTTCTGCCGTGCCAATGCCATTTTTTTGGCTTGTAAATTCATACAATGGTCCCTTAAGCCTTCTTGTGAAGTTTCATGGCAAGACGACTCGTTTTTTATTTTTCATGATTTTTGAAAATTTTACTATTTGAGATTTTTTAAAATATTTTCAGAAGGAGTTTTGGCACCAAACTTGGTAGACATGATCCTTGTATTTTTGTTGGCATGCACAAAAATATTCAACTAAAAACACAAAGTGTACAAGATTTTGTGACCATCTGAAAAAAGTGCCCCCATTTCAGACACTTTAATGGCTACTGGCAGCAAACGTGTAAAATCTTAAATGCTCTTTAAGGGGGTGTGAGTTTTCGAGGTTTGTTGAGGGATAGGGGACCAATATAAGGGCCAAGTACCAGCACCCATCACACATCATGTGCGCACACCCATCCGGCCCCCCGATCGTCGGAACCCCAATGCCACCAGTCAAGTTCTCCGACGATGGTGTCTCGACGAAGAAAAATGCGACACCAGCACATGCGCAAGCCCAGCATGTACTACCGCAACCCTCAACCCGGTCCGATCTTAGACTGGGAATGAACTCCATATGCTTAGACTGGGAACAAACTTCGTATGCCTAAGTCAACCCACGAAACGAGAGTGCGGGCGCTCAGCCGGCCAGAGGGGCGGGATGCACAAGCCGGGGATCGGTCGGGTCCCCCTCTACGTGCTACTGATCCTGCTACCGTAACCTTCGATCTGGTAGGATCTTACACTGGGAATGAACTCCGTATGCCTAAGCCAAACGACGAAATGAGCGGACGGGCAGACGGGCACTATGTCGGCCAGAGAGACGGGATGCGCAAGCCGTGGATCGATAGGGTGGTAGGTGGGTTTAGGCACATCTTCATATTTCTGCCATGCTAATGCAATTTTTTTGGCTTCTAAATTCATACAATGGTCCCTTAAGCCTTCATGTGAAGTTTCATGGCAAGACGACTCATTTTTCTATTTTTCACGATTTTCAAAACCTTTTATGGTTCAAGATTTTTTAAAATCTTTTCAGAAGGAGTTCTGGCCCCAAACTTGGTAGACGTGATCCTTGTATTTTTGTTGGCTTGCAAAAAAAAATTCAGCTAAAAACTCGAAGCGTGCAAGATTTTGTGACCATTTGAAGAAAGTGTCCCCATTTCAGACACTTTATTGGCTACTGGCAGCAAACCTGTAAAATCTCAAATGCTCTTTAAGGGGGTGTGAGTTCTCGAGGTTTAATGAGAGATAGGGGGCCAACATAAGGGCCAAGTACCAGCACCCATCGCACATCATGTGCGCACACCCACCGGCCCCCCGGATCGTCGGAACCCTAATACTGCCGGTCAGGTTCTCTGATGAAGAAAAATGCGGCACCAGCACATGCCCGAGCCCAGCATGTGCTGCCGCAACCCTCAGTCCGGTCCGATCTTAGACTGGGAATGAACTCCGTATGCTTAGACTGGGAATAAACTCCGTATGGCTAAGTCAACCCATGAAACGAGCGTGCGGGCGTTTAGCCGGTCAGAGGGGTGGGATGCGTAAGTTGGGGATCGGTGAGGTCCCCCTCCACATGTTGTCTTTCCTGCTGCCACAACCCTCGGTCTGGTCCGATCTTAGACTGGGAATGAACTCCGTATGCCTAAGCCAACCGACGAAACGAGCTGGCGGGCGGGCGGGCACTATGCCGGTCGGAGAGGCGGGATGCGTAAGCCGTGTATCGATAGGGTGGTAGGTGGGTTTAGGCACATCTTCATATTTTTGCCATGCCAATGCCATTTTTCTGGCTTGTAAATTCATACAATGGTCCCTTAAGCCTTCATGTAAAGTTTCATGGCAAGACGACTTATTTTTTATTTTTTACGATTTTCAAAACTTTTTAGGGTTCGAGATTTTTTAAAATTTTTTCAGAAGGAGTTTTGGCCCCAAACTTGGTAGACGCGATCCTTGTATTTTTTTTGGCATGCACAAAAAAATTTAGCTAAAAACTCGAAGTGTACAAAAAAATTCAACCTGCCAGAGGGCCGAGATGCCCAAGCCGAAGATCTGCCCGGTCCCCCTCTGCGTGCTGCCGATCTTGCTGCCGTAACCCTTGGTCTGGTCCGATCTTAGACTGGGAATGAACTCCGTATGCCTTAGCCAACTGATGAAATGAGCGGGCGGGCGGGCGGGCACTGTGTTGGCCAGAGAGGCGGGATGCGCAAGCCGTGGATCGATAGGGTGGTAGGTGGGTTTAGGCACATCTTCATATTTCTACCATGCCAATGCCATTTTTTTGGCTTGTAAATTCATACAATGGTCCCTTAAGCCTTCATGTGAAGTTTCATGGCAAGATGACTCGTTTTCTATTTTTCATGATTTTTGAAACTTTTTATGGTTCGGGATTTTTTTAAAATTTTTTCAGAAGGAGTTTTCACCCCAAACTTGGTAGACGTGATCCTTGTATTTTTGTTGGCATGCACAAAAAAAATTCAGCTAAAAACTCGAAGTGTACAAGATTTTGTGATCATTTGAAAAAAGTGTCCCCATTTCAGACACTTTAATGGCTACTGGCAGCAAACCTGTAAAATCTAAAATGCTTTTTAAGGGGGTGTGAGTTCTCGAGGTTTGATGAGGGATAGGAGGCCAATATAAGGGCCAAGTACCAGCACCCATCACACATCATGTGCGCACACCCCCTCGGCCCCCCCGATCGCCGGAACCCCAATGTCGTCGGTCAGGTTCTTCGACGATGGTTCTCGACGAAGAAAAATGCAACACCAGCACATGCCCAAGCCCAGCAAGTGCTGCTGCAACCCTCAATCCGGTCAGATCTTAGACTAGGAATGAACTCCGTAGGCCTAAGCCAACGGACGAATCGAGCGGGCGGACGGGCATTACGTCGGTCAGAGAGGCGGGATGCGCAAGCAGTGGATCGATAGGGTGGTAGGTGGGTTTAGGGACATCTTCATATTTCCGCCATGCCAATGCCATTTTTCTGGCTTGTAAATTCTTACAATGGTCCCTTAAGCCTTCATGTGAAGTTTCATGGCAAGATGACCCGTTTTCTATTTTTCACGATTTTTGAAACTTTTTACGGTTCGAGATTTTTTAAAATTTTTTCAAAGGGAGTTTTTGCCAAAAACTTGGTAGACGTGATCCTTGTATTTTTATTGACATGCACAAAAATATTCAGCTAAAAACTCGAAGTGTACAAGATTTTGTGACCATTTGAAAAAAGTGTCCCCATTTTAGACAATTTAATGGCTACTCGCAACAAACCTGTAAAGTCTCAAATGCTCTTTAAGGTGGTGTGAGTTCCCGAGGTTTGATGAGAGATAGGGGGCCAATATAAGGGCCAAGTACCAGCACCCATCACACATCTTGTGCGCACAGCGCCTTGGCCCCCCCCGATCATCGAAACCCCAATGCCGCCGGTCAGGTTCTCCAGTGATGGTGTCCCGGGGAAGAAAAATATGGCACCAGCACATGCCCGAGCCGAGCATGTGCTGTCGTAACCCTCCGTCCGATCTGATCTTAGACTGGGAATGAACTCTATATGCCTAAGCCAACCCATGAAACGAGCGTGCAGCCGCTCAACCGGCCAGAGGGGCGGGATGCGCAAGCCGGGGATCGGCCGGGTCCCCCTCCGCGTGCTCCCGATCCTGCTGCCATAACCCTCAGTCCGATCTGATCTTAGACTGGGAATGAACTCTGTATGCCTAAGCCAACCGACGAAATGAGTGGGCGGGCAGGCACTGCATCGGCCAGAGAGGCGGGATGCGCAAGCCGTGGATCGATAGGGTGGTAGGTGGGTTTAGGCACATCTTCATATTTTTGCCCTGCCAATGCCATTTTTTTAGCTTGTAAATTCATACAATGGTCCCTTAAGCCTTCATGTGAAGTTTCATCGCAAGACGACTCGTTTTCTATTTTTCACGATTTTTGAAACTTTTTACGGTTCGGGATTTTTTAAAATTTTTTCAGAAGTAATTTTGGCCCCAAACTTGGTGGACGTGATCCTTGTATTTTTTTTGGTATGCACAAAAATATTCGGCTAAAAACTCGAAGTGTACAAGATTTTGTGACCATTTGAAAAAGTGTCCCCATTTCAGACACTTTAATGGCTATTGGCAGCAAACCTGTAAATCTCAAATGCTCTTTAAGGGGGTGTGAGTTCTTGAGGTTTGATGAGGGATAGGGGGCCAATATAAGGGCCAAGTACCAGCACCCATCACACATCATGTGCGCACACCCCCCCGGCCCCCCCGATCACCGGAACCCCAATGCCGCCGGTCAGGTTCTCCGATGAAGAAAAATGCGGTACCAGCACATGCCTGAGCCCAGCATGTGCTACCGAAACCCTCAATCCGGTCTGATCTTAGACTGGAAATGAACTTCGTATGCCTAAGCGAACCGACGAAACAAGCAGGCGGGCGGGCACTACGTCGGCCAGAGAGGCGAGATGCGCAAGCCGTGTATCGATAGGGTGGTAGGTGGGTTTAGGAACATCTTCAAATTTCGGCCATGCCAATGCCATTTTTTTGGCTTGTAAATTCATAAAATGGTCCCTTAAGCCTTCATGTGAAGTTTCATGGCAAGACGACTCGTTTTCTATTTTTCACAATTTTTGAAACTTTTTACGGTTCGAGATTTTTTAAAATTTTTTCAGAAGGATTTTTGCCCCAAACTTGCTAGAAGTGATCCTTGTATGTTTTTTGGCATGCAAAAAAATATTCAGCTAAAAACTCGAAGTGTACATGATTTTGTGACCATTTGAAAAAAGTGTCCCCATTTCAGACACTTTAATGGCTACTGGCAGCAAACCTGTAAAATCTCAAATGCTTTTTAAGGGGGTGTGACTTCTCGAGGTTTGATGAGGGATAGGGGGCCAATATAAGGGCCAAGAACCAGCACCCATCACACATCATGTGCGCACACCCCCTCGGCCCCCCGATCGCCGAAACCCCAATACCGCCGGTCAGGTTCTCCAGCGATGGTGTCTCGACGAAGAAAAATTCGGCCCAGCACATGCCCGAGCCCAGCATGTGCTGTCGTAACCCTCGGTCCGGTCTGATCTTAGACTGGAAATGAACTCCGTATGCTTGGACTGGGAATAAACTTCGTATGCCTAAGTCAACCCACGAAACGAGAGTGCGGGCGCTCAGCCGGCCAGAGGGGCGGGTTGCGCAAGCCGGGGATCGGTCGGGTCCCCCTCTACGTGCTATCGATCCTACTACCGCAACACTCGGTACGGTCTGATCTTAGACTGGCAATGAACTCCGTATGCCTAAGTCAACCCACGAAACGAGCGTGCGGGCGCTCAGCCGGCCAGAGGGGCGGGTTGCGTAAGGCGGGGATCGACTGGGTCCCCCTCTACGTGCTACCAATCCTACTACCGTAACACTCGGTCCGATCTGATCTTAGACTGGGAATGAACTTCGTATGCCTAAGCCAACCAACGAAATGAGCGGGCGGGCAGGCACTACGCCGGCCAGAGAGGCGGGATGCGCATGCCGTGGATCAATAGGGTGGTAGGTGGGTTTAGGCACATCTTCATATTTCTGCTCTGCCAATGCCATTTTTTTGGCTTGTAAATTCATACAATGGTCCCTTAAGCCTTCATGTGAAGTTTCATGGCAAGACGACTCGTTTTCTATTTTTCATGATTTTTGAAACATTTTACGGTTTGAGATTTTTAAAATTTTTTCGGAAGGAATTTTGGTCCCAAACTTGGTAGACGTGATCCTTGTATTTTTGTTGGCATGCACAAAAAGATTCAGCTAAAAACTCGAAGTTTACATGATTTTGTGACCATTTGAAAAAAGTGTCCCCATTTTGGACACTTTAATGGCTACCGGCAGCAAACCTGTAAAATGTCAAATGCTCTTTAAGGGGGTGTGAGTTCTCGAGGTTTGATGAGGGATAGGGGGCCAATATAAGGGCCAAGTACCAGCACCCTTTGCACATCATGTGCGCACACCCCCCCTCGCCCCCCGATTGCCAGAACCCTAATGCCGCTGGTTAGGTTCTCCGACGATGGTGTCCCGACGAAGAAAAATATGGCACCAGCACATGCCCGAGCCCAACATGTGCCGCCGTAACCCTCGATCCGGTCCGGTCTTAGATTGGGAGTGAACTCCGTATGCTTAGACTGGGAATGAACTCCGTATGCCTAAGTCAACCCACGAAACGAGCATGCGGGCGCTCAGTCGGCCAGAGGGACGGGATGAATAAACCGAGGATCGTACGGGCCCCCCTCTACGTGTTGCCAATCTTGCTATCGTAACCCTAGGTCCGGTCTGATCTTAGGCTGGGAATGAACATTGTATGCCTAAGCCAACCGACGAAATGAGCGGGTGGGCGGGCGGGCACTACGCAGGCCAGAGAGGCGGGATGCGCAAGCCGTGGATCGATAGGGTGGTAGGTGGGTTTAGGCATATCTTCATATTTCTGCCGTGCCAATACCATTTTTCTGGCTTGTAAATTCATACAATGGTCCCTTAAGCCTTCATGTGAAGTTTCATGGCAAGTCGACTCGTTTTCTATTTTTCACGATTTTTGAAATTTTTACGGTTCAGGATTTTTTAAAATTTTTTCAAAAATATTTTTGGCCCCAAACTTGGCAGACATCATCTTTGTATTTTTGTTGGCATGCACAAAAAAATTAGCTAAAAACTCGATGTGTACAAGATTTTGTGACCATTTGAAAAAAGTGTCCCCATTTCAGACACTTTAATGGCTACTGGCAGCAAACCTGTAAAATCTCAAATGCTCTTTGAGGGGGTGTGAGTTCTCGAGATTTGATGAGGGATAGGGGGCCAATATAAGAGCCAAGTACCAGCACCCATCACACATCATGTGCGCAAACCCCCCCTGGCCCCCTATTGTCGGAACCCCAATGCCGCCGATCAGGTTCTCCGATGATGGTGTCCCGGTGAAGAAAAATGCCCGAGCCCAGCATGTGTTATCGCAACCCTCGGTCCGCTCCGATCTTAGATTGGGAATGAAGTCCGTATACTTAGACTGGGAATGAACTTCGTATGCCTAAGTCAACCCATGAAACGAGTGTGCGGGCGCTCCCCCGCCAGAGAGGCGGGATGCGCAAGCCGGGGATCGACCGGGTCCCCGTTTACATGCTACCGATCCTGCTACCCCAACCCTCGATCTGATAGGCGAGGATCGGGCAGGCGGGCACTACGTCGGCCAGAGAGGCGGGATGTGCAAGCCGTGGATCAATAGGGTGGTAGGTGGGTTTAGGCACATCTTCATATTTTTGCCATGCCAATGCCATTTTTCTGGCTTGTAAATTCATACAATGGTCCCTTAAGCCTTCATGTGAAGTTTCATGGCAAGATGACTCGTTTTCTAGTTTTCATGATTTTTGAAACTTTTTACGGTTCGAGATTGTTTAAAATTTTTTCAGAAGGTGTTTTGGACCCAATCTTGGTAGACGTGATCCTTGTATTTTTGTTGGCATGCACAAAAAAATTTAGCTAAAAACTGGAAGTGTACAAGATTTTGTGACCATTTGAAAAAAGTGTCCCCATTTCGAACACTTTAATGGCTACTAGCAGCAAACCTGTAAAATCTCAAATTCTCTTTAAGGGGGTGTGAGTTCTCGAGGTTTGATGAGGGATAGGGGGCCAATATAGGGGCTGAGTACCAGTACCCATCGCACATCATGTGCGCGCACCCCCCCGGCCCCCCCGATCATCGGAACCCCAATGCCGCCGATCAGGTTCTCCGACGATGGTGTCCCGACGAAGAAAAATGCGGCACCAGCACATGCCCGGGCGTAGCATGTGCTGTCGCAACCCTCGGTACACTTCGATCTTAGACTAGGAATGAACTCCGTATGCTTAGACTGGGAATGAACTCCGTATGCCTAAGTCAACCCATGAAACGAGCGTGTAGGCGCTTAGCCGGCTAGAGTGGCAGGATGCGTGCTGTCGATCCTGCTACCGCAGCCCTTGGTCTGGTCCAATCTTAGACTGGGAATGAACACTGTATGCCTAAGCCAACCGACGAAACGAGCGGGCGTCGGGCGGGCACTACGCAGGCCAGAGAGGCGGGATCGCAAGTCGTGGATCGATAGGGTGGCAGGTGCGTTTAGGCACATCTTCATATTTTTGCCCTGCCAATACCATTTTTTTGGCTTGTAAATTCATACAGTGGTCCCTTAAGCCTTCATGTGAAGTTTCATGGCAAGACGACCCGTTTTCTATTTTTCATGATTTTTGGAACTTTTTACGGTTCAGGATTTTTCAATATTTTTTCAGAAGGAGTTTTGGCCCCAAACTTGGCAGAAGTGATCTTTGTATTTCTGTTGGTAAGCACAAAAAAATTCAGCTAAAAACTCGGAGCGTACAAGATTTTGTGACCATTTGAAAAAAGTATCCCCATTTTCAGACACTTTAATGGCTACTGGAAGCAAACCTGTAAAATCTCAAATGCTCTTTAAGGAGGTGTGAGTTCTCGAGGTTTGATAAGGGATAGGGGGCCAATATAAGGGCCAAGTACCAGTACCCTTCGCACATCATGTGCGCACACCCCCCGGCCCCCCCGATCGTCGAAACCCCAATACCGCCGGTCAGGTTCTCCGACGATGGTGTCCCGACGAAGAAAAATGCGGCACCAGCACATGCCCGAGCCCAGCATGTGTTGCCGCAACCCTCGGTCCAGTCCGATCTTAGACTGGGAATGAACTCCATATGCTTAGACTGGCAATGAACTCCGTATGCCTAAGTCAACCCACGAAACGAGCGTGCGGGTGTTCAGCTGGCCAGAGGGGCGGGATGCTCAAGCCGGAGATTGGCCGGGTCCCCCTCTACGTGCTGCCGATCCTGCTGCCGCAACCTTCGGTCCGGTTTGATCTTAGATTGGGTATGAACTTCGTATGCCTAAGCCAACCGACATAACGAGCGGGCGGGCGAGCGGGCACTACGTCGGCCAGAGAGGCGGGATGCGCAAGCCGTGGATCGATAGGGTGGTAGGTGGGTTTAGGCACATCTTCATATTGCTGCCGTACCAATGCCATTTTTTTGGCTTGTAAATTAATACAATGGTCCCCTAAGCCTTCATGTGAAGTTTCATGGCAAGACGACTCGTTTTCTATTTTTTACGATTTTTAAAACTTTTTACGGTTCAAGATTTTTTTAAATTTTTTCAGAAGGAGTTTTGGCCCCCAAACTTGGTAGACGTGATCCTTGTATTTTTTTTTGGCATGCACAAAAAATTTCAGCTAAAAACTCGAAATGTACAAGATTTTGTGACCATTTGAAAAAAGTGTCCCCATTTTCAAACACTTTAATGGCTACTGGCAGCAAACCTATAAAATCTCAAATGTTCTTTAAGGGGTTGTGAGTTCTTGAGGTTTGTTGAGGGATAGGGGGCCAGTGTAAGGGCCAAGTACCAGCACCTATCGCACATCATGTGCGCACACCCCCCGGCCCACCCGATCGTCGGAACCCCAATGCCGTCGGTCCGGTTCTCCGACGATGGTGTCCCGACGAAGAAAAATATGGCACTAGCACATGCCCGAGCCCAGCATGTGCTGCCGTAACCCTCGGTCCGATCCTATTTTAGACTGGGAATGAACTCCGTATGCTTAGACTGGGAATGAACTCCGTATGCCTAAGTCAACCCACGAAACGAGCGTGCGGGCGCTCATCCGGCCAAAAAGGCGAGATACGCAAGTCGGGGATCAGCTGGGTCCCTTCTACGTGCTGTCGATCCTGCTACCACAACCTTCGGTCTGGTTTGATCTTAGACTGGGAATGATCTTCGTAAGCCTAAGCGAACCGACAAAACGAGCCGGCGAGCACTACGCCGGCCAGAGAGACGGGATGCGCAAGCCGTGGATCAATAGGGGGTGTGAGTTCTCGAGGTTTGATGAGGGATAGGGGGCCAATATAAGGGCCAAGTACTAGCAACCATCGCACATAATGTGCGTACACCCCCCCTGGCCCCCCCGATCGTCGAAACCCTAATGCCGCCGGTCAGGTTCTCCGGGGATGGCATCCCGACGAAGAAAAATACGGCACCAGCACATGACCGAGCCTAGCATGTGCTGCCGTAACCCTCGGTCTGATCAAATCTTAGACTGGGAATGAACTCCGTATGCTTAGACTGGGAATGAACTCCGTATGCCTAAGTCAACCCACGAAACGAGCGTACGGGCGCTAAGCCGGCCAAGGGGTGGGATGCGCAAGCTGGGGATCCTGCTGTCGGAACCCTCTGGGTACGGTCGTGTCCCCCTCTGTGTGTTGCCTATCCTACTACCGAAACCCTCTGTCTGATCCGATCATAGACTGGGAATGAGTTCTGTATGCCAAAGCCAATCGACTAAACGAGAGGGCGGACGGGAGGGCACTACGCCGGCCAAAGAGGAGGGATGCACAAGTCGTTGATCGATAGGGTGGTTGGTGGGTTTAGGCACATCTTCATATTTCTGCCCTGCCAATGCCATTTTTTTGGCTTGTAAATTCATACAATGGTCCCTTAAGCCTTCATGTGAAGTTTCATGGCAAGACGACTCGTTTTCTATTTTTCATGATTTTTGAAACTTTTTAAGGTTCGGGATTTTCTAAAATTTTTTCAGAAGGATTTTTGGCCCTAAACTTGGTAGACGTGATACTTGTATTTTTGTTGGCATGCACAAAAAAATTCAGCAAAAAACTCGAAGTGTACAAGATTTTGTGACCATTTGAAAAAAGTGTCCCAATTTCAGACAGTTTAATAGCTACTGGCAGCAAACCTGTAAAATCTCAAATGCTTTTTAAGGGGGTGTGAGTTCTCAAAGTTTGATGAGGGATAGGGGGCCAATATAAGGGCCAAGTACCAACACCCATCGCACATCATGTGTGCACACCCCCACGGCCCCCCCGATTGCCAGAACCCCAATGCCGACGATCAGGTTCTCCGGCGATGGTGTCCCGATGAAGAAAAATACGGCACCAGCACATGCCCGAGCCCAGCATGTGCTGCCGCAACCCTCAATCCGGTCCGATCTTAGACTGGGAATCAATTCCATATGCTTAGACTGGGAATGAACTCCGTATGCCTAAGTCAACCCACGAAACGAGCGTGCGGGCGCTCGGCCGGCCAGAGGGGCGGGCTGCGTAAGCTGAGGATCGGCCGGATCCCCCTCTGCGTACTGTCGATCCTACTACCGTAACCCTCGATTCGGTCTGATCTTAGACTGGTAATGAACTCCGTATGCCTAAACCAACTGACGAAACGAGCGGGCGAAAGGGCGGGCATTACGCCGGCCAGAGAGGCGGGATGCGTAAGCGGAGGATCGATAGCGTGGTAGGTTGGTTTAGGCACATCTTCATATTTCTACCATGCCAATTCGATTTTTCTGGCTTGTAAATTCATACAATGGTCCCTTAAGCCTTCACGTGAAGTTTCATGGCAAGACGACTCGTTTTCTATTTTTTACGATTTTCAAAATGTTTTAGGTTTCGGGATTTTTTAAATTTTTTTCAGAAGAAGTTTTAGCCCCAAACTTGGTAGACGTGATCCTTGTATATTTTTTGGCATGCACAAAAAAATTCAGCGAAAAACTCGAAGTGTACAAGATTTTGTGACCATTTAAAAAAAGTGTCCCCATTTCAGACACTTTAATGGCTACTGGCAGCAAACCTGTAAAATCTCAAATGCTCTTTAAGGGGGTGTGAGTTCTCAAGGTTTGATGAGGGATGGGGGGCCAATATAAGGGCCAAGTGCCAACACCTATCGCACATCATGTGTGCAAACCCCCCTGGCCCCCCCGATCGTCGGAACCCCAATGTCGCCGGTCAGGTTCTCCGACGATGGTGTCCCGACGAAGAAAAATGCGACACCAGCACATGCCCGAGCCCAACATGTGCTGTCGCAACCCTCGGTCTGCTCTGATCTTAGACTGGGAATGAACTCCGTATGCTTAGACTAGGAATGAACTCCGTATGCCTAAGTCAACCCATGAAACGAGCGTGCGGGCGCTCAGCCAGCCAGAGGGCTGGCATGCGCAAGCCGGGGATCGGTTGGGTCCCCCTCTGCGTGCTACCAATCCTGCTACCGCAACCTTCAGTCCAGTCTGATCTTAAACTGGGAATGAGCTCCGTATGCCTAAGCCAATCGACGAAACGAACGGGCAGGCACTACACCGGCCAGAGAGGCGGGATGCACAAGCCGTGTATCGATAGGGTGGTAGGTGGGTTTTGGCACATCTTCATATTTTTGCCGTGTCAATACCATTTTTCTGGCTTGTAAATTCATACAATGGTCCCTTAAGCCTTCATGTGAAGTTTCATGGCAAGACGACTCGTTTTCTATTTTCCATGATTTTTGAAACCTTTTACGGTTCGGGATTTTTTAAACTTTTTTCAGAAGGACTTTTGGCCCCAAACTTAATTGACGTGATCCTTGTGTTTTTGTTTGCATGCGCAAAATAATTCAGCTAAAAACTCGAAGTGTACAAGATTTTGTGACCATTTGAAAAAAGTGTCCCCGTTCTAGACACTTTAATGGCTACTGGCAACAAACCTGTAAAATCTGAAATGCTCTTTAAGGGGGTGTGAGTTCACGAGGTTTGATGTGGGATAGGGGGCCAATATAAGGGCCAATTACCAGCACCCATCACACATCATGTGTGCACACCCCCCCGGCCACCCCTCCGATCGCCGAAACCCCAATGCCGTTGGTCAGGTTCTCCGGCGATGGTGTGCCGACAAAGAAAAATGTGGCACCAGCACATGCCCGAGCCCAGCATGTGCTGCCGTAACCCTCAGTCCGGTCCGATCTTAGACTGGAAATGAACTCTGTATGCTTAGATTGGGAATGAACTCCGTATGCCTAAGTCAACCAACGAAAAGAACGTGCGGGTGCTCAGCCGGCCAGAGGGGCGGGATGCACAAGCTGGGGACCGGTCGGGTCCCCCTCTGCGTGCTACCGATCCTGCTACCGCAACCCTCGATCCGGTCTGATCTTAGACTGTGAATGAACTTTGTATGCCTAAGCCAACCGACGAAAAGAGCGGGTGGGCACTACGCTGGCCAGAGAGGCGGCATGCACAAGCCATGGATCGATAGGGTGGTAGGTGGGTTTAGGCACATCTTCATATTACTGCCATGCCAATGCCATTTTTCTAGCTTGTAAATTCATACAATGGTCCCTTAAGCCTTCATGTGAAGTTTCATGTCAAGACGATTCGTTTTCTATTTTTCATGATTTTTGAAACTTTTTACGGTTTGAGATTTTTTAAAATTTTTTCATACTGAGTTTTGGCCCCAGACTTAATAGACGTGATCCTTGTCTTTTTGTTTGCATGCGCAAAAAAATTCAGCTAAAAACTCGAAGTGTACAAGATTTTGTGACCATTTGAAAAAAGTGTCCCCATTCTAGACACTTTAATGGCTACTGGTAGCAAACCTGTAAAATCTGAAATGCCCTTTAAGGGGGTGTGAGTTCTCGAGGTTTGATGAGGGATAGCGGGCCAATATGAGGGCCAAGTACTAGCACCCATCGCACATCATGTGCGCACACCCCCCCGGCCCCCCCGATCATCGGAACCCCAAAGTCGCCGGTCAGGTTCTCCGACGATGGTGTCCCGGCGAAGAAAAATACGGCACTAGCACATGCCCTTGCCCAAAATGTGCTGCCGCAACCCTCGATCCGGTCGATCTTAGACTAGGAATGAACTCCGTATGCTTAGACTGGGAATGAACTCCGTATGACTAAGTCAACCCATGAAACGAGCGTGCGGGCGCTCAGCCGGCCAGAGGGGCGGGATGCGCAAGTCAAGGATCGAACGGGTCACCCTTTGCGTTTTGCGATCTTGCTACTGTAACCCTCGGTCCGGTCCGATCTTAGACTGGGAATGAACTCCGTATGCCTAAGCCAATCGACGAAATGATCGGACGGCGGGCGGGCACTACGCCGACCAGAGAGGCGGGATGCGCAAGCCATAGATCGATAGGGTGGTAGGTGGGTTTAGGCACATCTTCATATTTCTACCGTGCCAATGCCATTTTTCTTTTGTGTAAATTCATCTAATGGTCCCTTAAGCCTTCATGTGAATTTTCATGGCAAGACGACTCGATTTCTATTTTTCACGATTTTTGAAACTTTTTACGGTGCGGGATTTTTTTAAATTTTTTCAGAAGGTTTTTTGGCCCCAAACTTTGTAGACGTGATCCTCCTATTTTTGTTGGCATGCAAAAAAAACTTCAGCTAAAAACTCGAAGTGTACAAGATTTTGTGACCATTTGAAAAAAGTGTCCCCATTTTAGACACTTTAATGCCTACTGGCAGCAAACCTGTAAAATCTTAAATGCTCTTTAAGGGGGTGTGAGTTCTCGAGGTTTGATGAGAGATAGGGGGCAAATATAAGGGCCAAGTACCAGCACCCATCGTACATCATGTGCGCACACCCCCCGGCCCCCTGATCTCTCGAACCCCAATACCTCCGGTCAAGTTCTGCGATGATGGTGTCCCGACGAAGAAAAATACGGCCCCAGCACATGCCTGAGCCCAGCATGTGCTACCGCAACCCTCGGTCTAGTCCGATCTTAGACTGGGAATGAACTTTGTATGCTTAGACTGGGAATGAACTCTGTATGCCTAAGTCAACCCATGAAACGAGCGTGCGGGCGCTCAATTGGCCAAAGGGGCGGGATGCGCAAGCCGGGGATCGATCGGGTCCCCCTCTGCGCGCTGCTGATCCTGTTACCACAACCGTCAGTCCGGTCTGATCTTAGACTGGGAATGAATTTCGTATGCCTAAGTCAACCCACGAAATGAGCATGCGGGCACTCGACCGGCCAGAGGGGCGGGATGCGAAAGTCGGGGATCGATCGGGTACCCCACTGCATGCTGTCGATGCTGCTACAGCAACCCTCGGTCCAGTCTGACCTTAGACTGGGAATGAACTTCGTATGCCTAAGCCAACCGATGAAACGAGCGGGCGGGCGGGCATTACGCCGGCCAGAGAGGCGGGATGCGCAAGCTGTGGCTCGATAGGCTAGTAGGTGGGTTTAGGCATATCTTCATATTTCTAGCATGCCAATGCCATTTTTCTGGCTTGTAAATTCATACAATGGTCCCTTAAGCCTTCAGGTGAAGTTTCATGGCAAGATGACTCATTTTCTATTTTTCGTGACTTTTGAAACTTTTTACAGTTCAGGATTTTTTAAAATTTTTTCAGAAGGGGTTTTTGCCCCAAACATGGTAGACGTGATCCTTGTATTTTTGTTGGCATGCGCAAAAAAATTCAGCTAAAAACTTGAAGTGTACGAGATTTTGTGATCATTTGAAAATAGTATCCCCATTTCAGACACTTTAATGGCTACTGGCAGCAAACCTGTAAAATCTCAAATGCTCTTTAAGGGGGTGTGAGTTCTCGAGGTTTGATGAGGGATAGGGGGAAAATATAAGGGCCAAGTACCAGCACCCATCGCACATCACGTGCGCACACCCCCCGGCCCCCTGATCTCTCGAACCCCAATACCGTCGATCAGGTTCTGCGACGATGGTGTCCCGACGAAGAAAAATACGACCCCAGCACATGCCCGAGCCCAGCATGTGCTACCGCAACCCTCGGTCTGGTCCGATCTTAGACTGGGAATGAACTTTGTATGCTTAGACTAGGAATGAACTCTGTATGCCTAAGTCAACCCATGAAACGAGCGTGCGGGCGCTCAATCGGCCAGAGGGGCGGGATGCGCAAGTCGGGGATCGATCGAGTCCCCTTCTGCGTGCTGTTGATCCTGTTACCACAACCCTCAGTCCGGTCTGATCTTAGACTGGGAATAAATTCCGTATGCCTAAGTCAACCCACAAAACGAGCATGCGGGCACTTGACCGGCCAGAGGGGCGGGATGCGAAAGTCGGGGATCGACCGGGTCCCCCACTACGTGCTGTCGATCCTGCTATCGCAACCCTCGGTCCGGTCTGATCTTAGACTGGGAATGAACTTCGTATACCTAAGCCAACCGATGAAACGAGCGGGCGGGTGGGCGGGCGGGCATTGCGTCGGCCAGAGAGGCGGGATGCGCAAGCTGTGGCTCGATAGGCTGGTAGGTGGGTTTAGGCATATCTTCATATTTCTACCATGCCAATGCCATTTTTCTGGCTAGTAAATTCACACAATGGTCCCTAAAGCCTTCATGTGAAGTTTCACGGCAAGACGACTCATTTTTTATTTTTCATGATTTTTTAAACTTTTTACGGTTCAGGATTTTTTAAAATTTTCTCAGAAGGAGTTTTGGCCCCAAACTTGTTAGACATGATCCTTGTATTTTGTTGGCAAGCACAAAAAAATTCAGCTAAAAACTCGAAGTGTACAAGATTTTGTGACCATTTGAAAAAAGTATCCCCATTTCAGACACTTTAATGGCTACTGGCAACAAACCTGTAAAATCTCAAATGCTTTTTAAGGGGGTGTGAGTTCTCGAGGTTTGATGAGGGATAGTTGGCCAATATAAGGGCCAAGTACAAGCACCCATCACACATCATGTACGCACACCCCCCACCCCCCCTCGATCGTCGGAACCCCAATGCCACCGATCAGGTTCTCTGGGGATGGTGTCCCGACGAAGAAAAATACGGCACCAGCACATGCTCGAGCCCAGCATGTGCTGCCGCAACCCTCGGTCCGGTCTGATCTTAGACTGTGAATGAACTCCGTATGCTTAGACTGGGAATAAACTTCGTATGCCTAAGTAACCCATGAGACGAACGTGCGGGTGCTCAGCCGGCGAGAGCGGCGGGATGCGTAAGCCGGGGATCGTCCGGGTCCCTCACTGTGTGCTGTCGATCCTGCTACTGCAACCTCGGTCTGGTCTGATCTTAGACACTTTAATGGCTACTGGAAGCAAACATGTAAAATCTCAAATGGTCTTTAAGGGGTTGTGAGTTCTTGAGGTTTGATGAGGGATAGGGGCCCAATATAAGGGCCAAGTACCAGCACCCATTGCACATCATGTGCGCACACCCCCCCGATCCCTCGATCGTCGAAACCCTAATGCCGCCGGTCAGGTTCTACGACGATGGTGTCTCGACGAAGAAAAATGTGGCACCAGCACATGCCCGAGCCCAGCATGTGCTGCCCTAACCCTCGGTCCGATCCGATCTTAGACTGGGAATGAACTTTGTATGCTTAGATTCAGAATGAACCCCATATGCCTAAGTCAACCCATGAAACGAGCGTGTAGGTGCTCAACCGGCTAGAGGGGTGAGATGCACAAGCCGGGGATCGGTCGGGTCCCCCTCTGCGTGCTGTTGATCCTGCTACCACAACCCTCAATCTGATCCAATCTTAGAATCGGAATGAACTCCGTATGCCTAAGCCAACGGACGAAACGAGCGAGTGGGCATTACGCCGACCAGAGAGGCAAGATGCGCAAGCCGTGGATTGATCAGGTGGTAGGTGGGTTTAGGCATATCTTCATATTTCTACCATGTTAATGCCATTTTTCTGGCTTGTAAATTCATACAATGGTCCCTTAAGCCTTCATGTGAAGTTTCATAGCAAGACGACTCATTTTCTATTTTTCATGATTTTTTAAACTTTTTACGGTTCGAGATTTTTTAAAATTTTTTCAGGTAGAGTTTTGGCCCCAAACTTGGTAGACGTGATCATTGTATTTTTTTTGGCATGCATAAAAAAATTCAGCTAAAAATTTGAAGTGTACAAGATTTTGTGACCATTTGAAAAAAGTGTCCCTATTTCAGACACTTTAATGTCTACTGGCAGTAAACCTATAAAATCTCAAATGCTCTTTAAGGGGGTGAGAGTTCTCGAGGTTTGATGAGGGATATGGGGCCAATATAAGGGCCAAGTACCAGCACCCATCACACATCATGTGCGCACACCCGCCGCCCCGACCCCACCGATCGTTGGAACCCCAATACCGTCAGTCAGGTTCTCCGACGTTGGTGTTCCGACGAAGAAAAATGCGGCACCAGCACATGCTCGAGGACAGCATGTGCTGCCGCAACCCTCGGTCTGGTCTGATCTTAGACTGGGAATGAACTTATATGCTTAGATTGGGAATGAACTTCGTATGCCTAAGTCAACCCACGAAACGAGCGTGCGGGCGTTCAGCCAACCAAAGGGGCGGGATGCGCAAGCCAGGGATCTGTCGGGTCCCCGTCTACGTGCTGTCGATCTTGCTGCCCCAACCCTCGGTCCGGTCTGATCTTAGACTAGGAATGAACTCCGTATGCCTAAGCCAACCGATGAAACGAGCGGGCGGGCGGGCGAGCACTACGCCGTTCAGAGAGGCGGGATGCGCAAGCCGTGGATCGATAGGGTGGTAGGTGGGTTTAGGCACATCTTCATAGTTTTGCCATGCCAATGCCATTTTTTTGGCTTGTAAATTCATACAATCGTCTCTTAAGCCTTCATGTGAAGTTTCATGGAAAGACGATTCGTTTTTTATTTTTCACGATTTTGAAAACTTTTTACGGTTCGGGATTTTTTAAAAGTTTTTCAGAAGGAGTTTTGCCCCAAACTTGGTAGACGTGATCCTTGTATTTTTTTTGGCATGCACAAAACAATTCAACTAAAAACTCGAAGTGTAGAAGATTTTGTGCCCATTTGAAAAAAGTGTCCTCATTTCCGACACTTTAATGGCTACTGACAGCAAACCTATAAAATCTCAAACGCTCTTTAAGGGGGTGTGAGTTCTCAAGGTTTGATGAGGAATAGGGGGCCAATATAAGGGCCAAGTACCAGCACCCATCGCACATCATGTGCGCACACCCCCCTGGCCCCTCCGATCATCGAAACCTCAATACCGTCGGTCAGGTTCTCCGACGATGGTGTCCCAGCGAAGAAAAATGCGGCACCAACACATGCCCGAGGATAGCATGTGCTACCGCAACCCTCGGTCCGGTCCGATCTTAGACTGGGAAAGAACTCCGTATGCTTAGACTGGGAATGAACTCCGTATGCCTAAGTCAACCCACGAAACGAGCGTACGGGCACTCAACCGGCCAGAGGGGCGGGATACGCAAGCTGGGGATCGGTCGGGTCTCCCTCTGCGTGCTATCGATCCTGCTACCGCAACCCTCAATCCGATCCGATCTTAGATTGGGAATGAACTCCGTATGCCTAAGCCAACCGACGAAACGAGCAGACGGGCGGGCAAGCACTACACCGGTTAGAGAGGCGGGATGCGAAAGCCATGGATCGATAGGGTGCGAGGTGGGTTTAGGCACATCTTCATATTTCTACCATGCCAATGCCATTTTTCTGGCTTTGTAAATTCATACAATGGTCCCTTAAGCCTTCATGTGAAGTTTCATGGCAAGACGACTCGTTTTCTATTTTTCATGATTTTTGAAACTTTTAGCGGTTCGAGATTTTTTTAAAACCTTTTCAAAATTAGTTTTGTCCCCAAACTTGGCAGTCGTGATCCTTGTATTTTTGTTGGCATGCACAAAACAATTGAGCTAAAAACTTGAAATGTACAAGATTTTACGACCATTTAATGTCTACTGGCAGTAAACCTGTAAAATCTCAAATGCTCTTTAAGGGGGTGAGAGTTCTCGAGGTTTGATGAGGGATATGGAGCCAATATAAGGGCGAAGTACCAGCACCCATTGCACATCATGTGCGCACACCCGCCGCCCCGACCCCCCCGATCGCCAGAACCCCAATACCGTCGGTCAGGTTCTTCGGTAATGGTGTCCCGGCGAAGAAAAATACGGCACCAAAACATGCCCGAGCCTAGCATGTGCTGCCGTAACCCTCAGTCCGATCCGATCTTAGACTGGGAATGAACTCTGTATGCTAAGATTCAGAATGAACCCCGTATGCCTAAGTCAACCCATGAAACGAGCGTGCGGGCGTTCAACCGGCCAAAGGGGCGAGATGCACAAGCCGGTGATCGACCGGGTCCCCCTTTGCGTGCTGTCGATCCTGCTGCCACAACCTTCGATTTGATCTGATCTTAGAATGGGAATGAACTCCGTATGCCTAAGCCAACGGACGAAACGAGCGAGCAGGCGAGCGGGCACTACGCCGGCCAGAGAGGCAAGATGCGCAAGCCGTGGATCGATCAGGTGGTAGGTGGGTTTAGGCATATCTTCATATTTCTACCATGCCAATGCCATTTTTCTGGCTTGTAAATTCATACAATGGTCCCTTAAGCCTTCATGTGAAGTTTCATGGCAAGACGACTCATTTTCTATTTTTCATGATTTTTTAAACTTTTTACGGTTCTGGATTTTTTAAAATTTTTTCAGGTAGAGTTTTTGCCCCAAACTTGGTAGACGTGATCCTTGTATTTTTGTTAGCATGCACAAAAAAATTCAGCTAAAAACTCGAAGTGTTCAAGATTTTGTGACCATTTGAAAAAAATGTCCCCATTTCAGACACTTTAATGTCTACTGGCAGCAAACCTATAAAATCTCAAATGCTCTTTAAGGGGGTGAGAGTTCTCGAGGTTTGATGAGGGATATGGGGCCAATATAAGGGCCAAGTACCAGCACCCATCGCACATCATGTGCGCACACCCGCCGCCCCGACCCCCCCGATCGTCAGAACCCCAATACCGTCGGTCGGTTCTCTGGCAATGGTGTCCCGACGGAGAAAAATGCAGCACCAGCACATGCCCTAGGATAGCATGTGCTGCTGCAACCCTCGGTCCGGTCCGATCTTAGACTGGGAATGAACTCATATGCTTAGACTGGGAATGAACTTCGTATGCCTAAGTCAACCCACGAAACGAGCGTGCGGGCACTCAGCCGGCCAGAGGGGCGAGATGCGCAAACCGGGGATCTGTCGGGTCCTCCTCTGCGTGCTGCCGATCCTGCTACCCCAACCCTCAGTCTAGTCCAATCTTAGGCTGGGAATGAACTTTGTATGCCTAAGCCAACCGACGAAATGAGCGGGCTGGCGGGCGAGCACTATGCCGTTCAGAGAGGCGGGATGCGCAAGCCGTGGATCGATAGGGTGGTAGCTGGGTTTAGGCACATCTTCATATTTCTATCGTGCCAATGCCATTTTTTTGGCTTGTAAATTCATACAATTGTCTCTTAAGCCTTCATGTGAAGTTTCATGGAAAGACGACTTGTTTTCTATTTTTCACGATTTTCAAAACTTTTTACAATTTGAGATTTTTTAAAATTTTTTCAGAAGGAGTTTTGGCCCCAAACTTGGTAGACGTGATCCTTGTATTTTTGTTGGCATGCACAAAACAATTCAGCTAAAAACTCGAAGTGTAGAAGATTTTGTGACCATGTGAAAAAAGTGTCCCCATTTTCGACACTTTAATGGCTACTGGCAGCAAACCTTTAAAATCTCAAATGCTCTTTAAGGCGGTGTGAGTTCTCGAGGTTTGATGAGGGATAGGGGGCCAATATAAGGGCCAAGTACCAGCACCCATTGCACATCATGTGCGCACACCCCCCGATCATCGAAACCTCAATACCGTTGGTCAAGTTCTCCGACGATGGTGTCTCGGCGAAGAAAAATGCGACACCAGCACATGCCCGAAGACAGCATGTGTTGCCGCAACCTTTGGTCCAGTTTGATCTTAGACTGGGAATGAACTCCATATGCTTAGACTGGGAATGAACTCCATATGCCTAAGTCAACCCACGAAACGAGTGTGCGGGCACTCAGCCGGCCAGAGGGGTGGGATGCGCAAGCCGGGGATCGATCGGGTCCCCTTCTGCCAGCTACCGATCTTGCTCCCGCAACCCTCGGTCTGATCTTATCTTAGATTGGGAATGAACTCTGTATGCCTAAGCCAACCGACGAAACGAGCAGGCGGGGCGGGCGGGCGCTACGTCGGTTAGAGAGGCGGGATGCGCAAGTTGTAGATCGATAGGGTGGTTGGTGGGTTTAGGCACATCTTCATATTTCTACCATGCCAATGCCATTTTTTTGGCTTTGTAAATTCATACAATGGTCCCTTAAGCCTTCATCTGAAGTTTCATGGGAAGACGACTCGTTTTCTATTTTTCATGATTTTTGAAACTTTTTACGGTTCGAGATTTTTTTAAAATTTTTTCAGAAGTGGTTTTGGCCCCAAACTTGGTAGACGTGATCCTTGTATTTTTGTTGGCATGCACAAAAAAATTCAGCTAAAAACTCGAAGTGTACAAGATTTTGTGACCATTTGAAAAAAGTGTCCCCATTTCAAACACTTTAATGTCTACTAGCAGCAAACTTGTAAAATCTCAAATGCTCTTTAAGGGGGTGAGAGTTCTCGAGGTTTGATGAGGGATATGGGGTCAATATAAGGGCCAAGTACCAGCACCCATCGCACATCATCTGCGCATGCCTGCCCCCCGACCCCCCCGATCGCCGGAACCCCAATACAGTCGGTTAGATTCTCCGACAATGGTGTCCCGGTGAAGAAAAATGCGGCACCAGCACATGCTCGAGGACAGCATGTGCTGCTGCAACCCTCGGTCCATTCCGATCTTAGACTGGGAATGAACTCGTATGCTTAGACTAGGAATGAACTTCGTATGCCTAAGTCAACCCACGAAACGAGCGTGCGGGCGCTCAGCCGGCCAGAGGAGCGAGATTCGCAAGTCGGGGATCTACCAAGTCCCCCACTGCATGCTGCTGATCCTACTGCCCCAACCCTCGGTCTGGTCCAATCTTAGACTGGGAATGAACTCCATATGCCTAAGCCAACCGACAAAACGAGCAGGCGGGCGGGCGAGCACTACGCCGGCCAGAGAGGCGGGATGCGCAAGCCGTGGATCGATAGGGTGGTAGGTGGGTTTAGGCACATCTTCATATTTCTACCAAGCCAATGCCATTTTTCTGGCTTGTAAATTCATACAATGGTCCCTTAAGCCTTCAAGTGAAGTTTCATGGCAAGACGACTCGTTTTCTATTTTTCATGATTTTGGAAACTTTTTACGGTTCGATATTTTTGAAAATTTTTTCAGATGGAGTTTTGGCCCCAAACTTGGTAGAAATGATCCTTGTATTTTTTTGGGCATGCCCAAAAATATTCAGCTAAAAACTTGAAGTGTACAAGATTTTGTGACAATTTGAAAAAAGTGTCCCCATTTCAGACACTTCAATGGCTACTGGCAGCAAACCTGTAAAATCTCAAATACTCTTTAAGGAGGTGTGAGTTCTCAAGATTTGATGAGGTATAGGGGGCCAATATAAGGGCCAAGTACCAGCACCCATCGCACATCATGTGCGCACACCCCCCCGACCCCCCGATCGTCGGAGCCCCAATACCGTTGGTCAGGTTCTCCGACGATGGTGTCCTAGCGAAGAAAACTACAGCACCAGCACATGCCCGAGCCTAGCATGTGCTGTCGCAACCCTCGGTCTGGTCTGATCTTAGACTGGGAATGAACTCTGTATGCTTAGATTGGGATGAACTCCGTATGCCTAAGTCAACCCACGAAACAAGAGTGCAGGCGCTCAGCGGGCTAGAAGGGCGGGATGCGTAACCCGGGGATCGCCCGGGTCCCTCTCTGCGTGCTGTCGTAACCCTCGATCTAGTTTGATCTTAGACTGGGAATGAACTCCGTATGCCTAAGCCAACCGACGAAACGAGAGGACGGGCGGGCGGGCACTACGCCTACCAGAGATGCGGGATGCGCAAGCCGTGGATCGATAGGGTGGTAGGTGGGTTTAGGCACATCTTCATATTTTTGCCATGCCAATGCCATATTTTTGGCTTGTAAATTCATACAATGGTCCCTTAAGCCTTCATGCGAAGTTTCTTGGCAAGACTACTCGTTTTCTATTTTTCATGATATTTGAAAATTTTTACAGTTCGGGATTTTTTAAATTTTTTTCAGAAGGAGTTTTGGCCCCAAACTTGGTAGACGTGATCCTTGTATTTTTGTTGGCATGCACAAAAAAATTCAGCTAAAAAATCGAAGTGTACAAGATTTTGTGACCATTTGAAAAAAGTGTCCTCATTCCAAACACTTTAATGGCTACTGGCAGCAAACCTGTAAATTCTCAAATGCTCTTTAAGGGGGTTTGAGTTATCAAGGTTTGATGAGGGATAGGGGGCCAATATAAGGGCCAAGTACCAGCACCCATCGCACATCATGTGCGCACACCTCCCCCGGCCCCCCCGATCGCCGGAATCCCAATGTCGTCGGTCAGGTTCTCCGACGATGGTGTCTCGACAAAAAAAAATACGGCTCCAGCATATGCCCGAGCCCAGCATGTGCTGCCGCAACCCTCGGTCTGGTATGATCTTAGACTGGAATGAACTCCGTATGCTTAGACTAGGAATGAACTTCGCATGCCTAAGTCAACCCACGAAACGAGCGTGCGGGCGCTCAGCCAGCCAGAGGGGCAGGATGCATAAGTCGAGGATCGACCGGGTACCCCTTTGCGTGCTGCCAATCCTGTTGCCGCAACCCTCGGTTCGGTCTGATCTTAGATTGGGAATTAACTATGTATGCCTAAACCAATCGATGAAAGGAGCGAGCGGGCGGGCGGGTACTATGCCGGCCAGAGAGGTGGGATGCGCAAGCCGTGGATTGATAGGGTGGTAGGTGGGTTTAGGCACATCTTCATATTTCTACCATGCCAATGCCATTTTTCTGGCTTGTAAATTCATACAATGGTCCCTTAAGCCTTCATGAGAAGTTTCACGGCAAGATGACTCGTTTTCTATTTTTCATGATTTTTGAAACTATTTGGATTTGGGATTTTTAAATATTTTTCTGAAGGAGTTTTGGCCCTAAACTTGGTAGACGTGATTCTTGTATTTTTGTTGGCATGCACAAAAAAATTCAGCTAAAAACTCGAAGTGTACAAGATTCTGTGACCATTTGAAAAAAGTGTCCCCATTTAAGACACTTTAATGGCTACTGGCAGCAAACCTGTAAAATCTCAAATTCTTTTTAAGGGGGTGTGAGTTCTCGAGGTTTGATGAGGGATAGGGGGCCAATATAAGGGCCAAGTACCAGCACCCATCGCACATCATGTGCGCACACACCCCCGGCCCCCCAGATCGCCGGAACCCCAATGCCGCCGGTCAGGTTCTCCGGCGATTGTGTCTTTACAAAGAAAAATGCAGCACCAGCAAATGCCTGAGCCCAGCATGTGCTGTCGCAACCCTCGATGCCCTCTGATCTTAGACTGGGAATGAACTCCGTATGCCTAGACTGGGAATGAACTTCGTATGCCTAAGTCAATCCACGAAACGAGCGTACGGGCGCTTAGCCGATCGAGGGGCGGGATGCGCAAGCCGGGGATCGATTGGATCCCCCTTTATGTGTTGCCGATCCTGCTGCTGCAACCCTTAGTCCGGTCTGATCTTAGACTGTTAATGAACTCCGTATGCCTAAGCCAACTGACGAAATGAGCGGGCAGGCGGGCGGGCAGGCACTACGCCGGCCAGAGAGGCGGGATGCGCAAGCCGTGGATCGATAGGGTGGTAGGTGGGTTTAGGCACATCTTCATATTTCTGCCATGCCAATGCCATTTTTCTGGCTTGTAAATTCATACAATGGTCCGTTAAGCCTTCATCTGAAGTTTCATGGGAAGACGACTCGTTTTCTAT
Source organism: Durio zibethinus (assembly GCF_002303985.1). Next base: position 15,856,797 of record NW_019168159.1, read on the forward strand.
TTTCCATGATTTTCAAAACTTTCTATGGTTCGGGATTTTTTAAAATTTTTTTAGAAGGAGTTTTGGCCCCAAACTTGGTAGACGTGATCCTTACATTTTTGTTGGCATGCACAAAAACATTCAACTAAAATGTTGAAGTGTACAAGATTTTGTGAACATTTGAAAAAAGTGTACCCATTTCAGACACTTTAATGGCTACTGGCAGCAAACCTGTAAAATCTCAAATACACTTTAAGGGGGTGTGAGTTCTTGAGGTTTGATGAGGGATAGGGGGCCAATATAAGGGCCAAGTACCAGCACCCATCGAACATCATGTGCGAACACCCCCCCGACCCCCCCGATCGTCGAAACCCAATGCTGCCGGTCAGGTTCTCCGATGATGGTGTCCCGGTGAAGAAAAATACGACACCAGCACATGCCCGAGCCCAGCATGTGCTGCGTAACCCTCAGTCCGGTCAAATCTTAGACTGGGAATGAACTCCGTATGCTTAGACTGAGAATGAACTCCGTATACCTAAGTCAACCCATGAAACGAGCGTTCGGGCGCTCAGCCGGCTAGAGGTGCGGGATGCGCAAGTCGGGGATCGGCTGGGTCCCCCTCTGCTTGCTGTCGATCCTACTGTCGCAACCCTCTATCTGATCTGATCTTAGATTGGGAATGAACTCCGTATGCCTAAGCCAACCGATGAAATGAGCGGGCGGGCGGGCGGGCACTACGCCGGTCAGAGAGGCGGGATGCGCAAGCCGTGGATCGATAGGGTGGTAGGTGGGTTTAGGCACATCTTCATATTTCTGCCATGCCAATGCCATTTTTCTGGCTTGTAAATTCATACAATGGTCCCTTAAGCGTTCATGTGAAGTTTCATGGCAAAGACTCGTTTTTTATTTTTCCCGATTTTCAAAACTTTTTACGGTTTGGGATTTTTTAAAATTTTTTCAGAAGGTGTTTTGGGCCCAAACTTGGTAGACGTGATCCTTGTATTTTTGGTGGCATGCACAAAAAAATTCAGCTAAAAACTCGAAGTGTACAAGATTTTGTGACCATTTGAAAAAAGTGTCCCCATTTCAGACACTTTAATGGCTACTGGCAGCAAACCTATAAAATCTCAAATGCTCTTTAAGGGGGTGTGAGTTCTTGAGGTTTGATCAGGGATAGGGGGCCAATATAAGGGCCAAGTACTAGCACCCATCGCACATCATGTGCGCACACCCCCCCGGCCCCCCCGGATCGCCCAAACGCCAATGCGGCCGGTCAGGTTCTCCGGTGATGGTGTCCTGGCGAAGAAAAATGCGGCACCAGCACTTGCCCGAGCCCAGCATGTGCTGCCGCAACCCTCGATCTAGTCTGATCTTAAATTGGGAATGAACTCCGTATGCCTAAGTCAACCCACAAAACGAGCGTGCGGGCGCTCAGTCGGCCAGAGGGGGGGAATGCACAAGCCGGGGATCGACCGGGTCCCCTTCTGCTAGCTGTCGATCCTACTACAGCAACCCTTGGTCCGGTCTGATCTTAGACTAGGAATGAACTCCTATGCCTAAGCAAACCGACGAAATGAGCGGGCGGCCGGGCACTACGTCGACCAGAGAGGTAGGATGCGCAAGTCGTGGATCGATAGGGTGGTAGGTGGGTTTAGGCGCATCTTCATATTTCTACCGTACCAATGCCATTTTTCTGGCTTGTAAATTCATACAATCATCCCTTAAGCCTTCATGTGAAGTTTCATGGCAAGACGACTCGTTTTCTATTTTTCACGCTTTTCGAATATTTTTACGGTTTGGGATTTTTTAAAATTTTTTCAGAGGGAGTTTTGGCAACAAACTTGGTAGACATGATCCTTGTATTTTTGTTGGCTTGCACCAAAAATTTCAGCTAAAAACTCGAAGTGTACAAGATTTTGTGACCATTTGAAAAAAATGTCCCCATTTCAGACACTTTAATGGCAACTGGCAGCAAACTTGTAAAATCTCAAATGCTCTTTAAGGGGGTATGAGTTCTCGAGGTTTGATGAGGGATAGTGGGCCAATATAAGGGCCAAGTACCAGCACCCATCGTACATCATGTGCGCACACCCCTCAGCCCCCCCATCGCCTTAACCTCAATGCCGCCGGTCAGATTCTCCGACGATGGTGTCCCGGTGAAGAAAAGTGCGGCGCTAGCACATGCCCGAGCTTAGCATGTGCTGCCGTAACCCTCGGTCCTGTCTGTTCTTATACTGAGAATGAAATTCGTATGCTTAGACTAGGAATGAACTCTGTATACCTAAGTCAACCCACGAAACGAGCGTGCGGGCGCTCAGTCGGCCAGAGGGGCGGAATGCGCAAGTCGGGGATCGACCGGGTCCCCCCTCTACATGCTGCCGATCCTGCTGTAGCAACCCTTGGTCCGGTCCAATCTTAAACTGGGAATGAACTCCGTAAGCCTAAGCCAACTGATGAAATGAGCGGGCGGGAGGGCGGGCACTAAGCCGGCCAGAGAGGCGGGATGCTCAGGCCGTGGATCGATAGGGTGGTAGGTGGGTTTAGGCACATCTTCATATTTCTGCCATGCCAATGCCATTTTTTTGGCTTGTAAATTCATACAATGGTCCCTTAAGCCGTCATGTGAAGTTTCATGGCAAGACGACTCGTTTTCTATTTTTCATGATTTTTGAAACTTTTTACGGTTCGAGATTTTTTAAATTTTTTTCAGAAGGAGTTTTGGCCCCAAACTTGGTAGATGTGATCCTTGTAATTTTGATGCCATGCACAAAACAATTCAGCTAAAAACTCGAAGTGTACAAGATTTTGTGACCATTTGAAAAAAGTGTCCCTATTTCAAACACTTTAATGGCTACTGGCAGGAAACCTGTAAAATCTCAAATGCTTTTTAAGGGGGTGTGAGTTCTCAAGGTTTGATGAGGGATAGGGGGCCAATATAAGGGCCAAGTACCAGCACCCATCGCACATCATGTGCGCACACCCCCCCCGCCCCCCTAATCGCCGGAACCCCAATGCCGTCGGTCAGGTTCTCCGACGATGGTGTCTCGACGAAGAAAAATGCGACACTACCACATGCCCGAGGATAGCATGTGCTGCCGTAACCCTCGGTCCAATCCGATCTTAGACTGGGAATGAACTTCGTTTGCTTAGACTGGGAATGAACTCCGTATGCCTAAGTCAACCCACGAAACGAGCGTGCGGGCGCTCAGCTGGCCAGAGGGGCGGGATGCGCAAGCCAGGGATCGATCGGATCCCTCTCTGCATGCTGCCGCAACCCTCGGTCCGGTGTGATCTTAGACTGGGAATAAACTCCGTATGCCTAAGCTAACCGAGGAAACGAGCGTGCGGGCACTACGTCGACTAGAGAGGTGGGATGCGCAAGCCGTGGATTGATAGGGTGGTAGGTGGGTTTAGGCACATCTTCATATTTCTGCCATGCCAATGCCATTTTTCTGGCTTTTAAATTCATACAATGGTCCCTTAAGCCTTCACGTGATGTTTCATGGCAAGACGACTCGTTTTCTATTTTTCACGATTTTTGAAACTTTTTACGGTTCAAGATTTTTTATAATTTTTTTAAAAGGGGTTTTGGAACCAAACTTGGTAGACATGATCCTTGTATTTTTATTGGCATGCACAAAAAAATTCAGCTAAAAACTCGAAGTGTACAAGATTTTGTGACCATTTGAAAAAAGTGTCTCCATTTCAGACACTTTAATGGCTATTGGCAGCAAACCTGTAAAATCTCAAATGCTCTTAAAGGGGGTGTGAGTTCTCGAGGTTTGATGAGGGATAAGGGGCCAATATAAGGGCCAAGTACCAGCACCTATCGCACATCATGTGCGTACACCCCCCGTCCCCCCCGATCGCCGAAACCCCAATGCCGCCGGTCGGGTTCTCCGACGATGGTGTCCAGACGAAGAAAAATGCAGCACCAGCAAATGCCCAAGCCCAGCATGTGCTGCCGCAACCCTCAGTCCAGTCTGATCTTAGACTGGGAATGAACTTCGTATGCCTAAGTCAACCCACGAAACGAGCGTGTGGGCGTTCAGCCGGCCAGAGGGGCGGGATGTGCAAGCTGGGGATCGGACGGGTCCCCCTCTGCATGCTCTCGTAACCCTCGGTCTGGTCCGATCTTAGACTAGGAATGAACTCCGTATGCCTAAGCTAACCAATGAAACGAGCGGGCGGGCGGGCACTACGCCAGCCAGAGAGGCAACATGCGCAAGCCGTGGATCAATAGGGTGGTAGGTGGGTTTAGGCACATCTTCATATTTTTGTCATGCCGATGCCATTTTTCTGGCTTGTAAATTCATACAATGGTCCCTTAAGCCTTCATGTGAAGTTTCATGGCACGACGACTTGTTTTCTATTTTTCACGATTTTCAAAACTTTTTAGGGTTTCAGATTTTTTAAAATTTTTTCAAAAAAAGTTTTGGCAGAAAACTTGGTAGACTTGATCCTTGTATTTTTTTTTGCATGCACAAAAAAATTCAGCTAAAACCTCTAAGTGTATAAGATTTTGTGACCATTTGAAAAAAGTGTTCCCATTTTAGACACTTTAATGGGTACTGGCAGCAAACCTGTAAAATCTCAAATGATCTTTAAGGGGGTGTGAGTTCTCGAGGTTTGATGAGGGATAGGGGGCCAATATAAGGGCCAAGTACCAGAACCCATCGCACATCATGTGCATACACCCCCCCGCAGCCCCCCTGATTGCCGGAACCCCAATGTCGCCGATCAGGTTCTCCGACGATGGTGTCTCGATGAAGAAAAATACGGCACCAGCACATGCCTGAGCACAGCATGTGCTGCCGTAACCCTCGGTCTGGTCCGATCTTAGACTGGGAGTCAACTCTGTATGCTTTGACTGGGAATGAACTCTGTATGCCTAAGTCAACCCACGAAACGAGTTTACGGGCGCTCAGCCGGCCAGAGGGACAGGATGCGCAAGTCGGGGATCAGCCGGGTCCTCCTCTGTGTGCTACCGATCCTGCTACGGCAACCCTGGTCCGGTCCAATCTTAGACTAGGAATGAACTCCGTATGGCTAAGGCAACCGACGAAATGAGCGGACGGGCGGGCGGGCACTACGCTGGCCAAAGAGACAGGATGCGCAAGCCGTGGATCGATAGGGTGGTAAGTGGGTTTAGGCACATCTTCATATTTTTGAGGTGCCAATTACATTTTTCTGACTTGTAAATTCATACAATGGTCCCTTAAGCCTTCATGTGAAGTTTCATGGCAAGATGACTCGTTTTCTATTTTTCATGATTTTTGAAACTTTTTACGATTCGGGATTTTTTAAAATTTTTTCAAAAGCAGTTTTGGCCCTAAATTGGTAGACGTGATCCTTGTGTTTTTGTTGGCATGCACAAAACAATTCAACTAAAAACTTGAAGTGTACAAGATTTTGTGACCATTTGAAAAAAGTGTCCCCATTTCAAACACTTTAATGGCTACTGGCAGCAAACCTGTAAAATCTCAAATGCCCTTTAAGGGGGTGTGAGTTCTCGAGGTTTGATGAGGGATAAGGGGCCAATATAAAGGCCAAGTATCAACACCCATCGCACATCATGTGCGCACACCCCCTCGATCATCGGAACCCCAATGCCGCCAGTCAGAATCTCCGACGATGGTGTCCCGGTGAAGAAAAATGCGGCACTAGCACATGCCCGAACCAGCATGTGTTACCGTAACCCTCGGTTCAGTCCGATCTTAGACTACGAATGAACTCTATATGCTTAGACTGGGAATGAACTCCGTATGCCTAAGTCAACCCACGAAGTGAGCGTGCGGCCGCTCAGTCGGCCAGAGGGCCAAGTACCTGCACCCATTGCACATCATGTGCGCACACCCCCCCGGCAACCCCTGATCGTCGGAACCCCAATGTCACCGGTCATGTTCTCCGGCGATGGTCTCCCGATGAAGAAAGATACGGCACCAGCACATGCCCGAGCCAAACATGTGCTGCCGCAACCCTCGGTCCGGTCCAATCTTAGACTGGGAATGAACTCCATATGCTTAGACTAGGAATGAACTACGTATGCCTAAGTCAACCCATGAAAGGAGCGTGCAGGCGGGCGGGCACTACACCGGCCAGAGAGGCAGGATGTGCAAGCCGTGGATCGATAGCGTATGGCGGTTTAGGCACACTTCATAGTTTTCCCGTCTAGATTCAATGGCATTTTTTGGCTGTAAATTCATACAATGGTCCCTTAAGCCTCACGATGAACTGTCATGGCATCGACTCTTTTTTATTTCTCTAATTTTGAAACTTTTATGTTCGGGGTTGAACTTTTTCATAAGGAGTTCTTCCCCAAACTATGCATAGAGAGTTGATCCTTATGTTATTGTTGGACAGCACAAAAACGTTCAGCGTAAAACATCTAGGTACGGCATTGTCTGACCATCTGAAAAAAGTGCCCATTTCAGACACTTATGGCTACTGGCAGCAAACCTGTAAAATCTCAAATGCTCTTTAAGGGGTGTGAGTTCTCGAGGTTTGATGAGGGCTAGGGGGCGAATATAAGGGCCAAGTACCAGCACCCATCGCACATCATGTACGTACACCCCCCGGCCCCCCTGATCGTCAGAACCCCAATGCAGTCAGTCAGGTTCACCGATGATGGTGTCCCGGTGAAGAGAAATACGGCACCAGCACATGCTCGAACCCAGCATGTGCTGCCGTATCCCTCGGTCCAGTCTGATCTTAGACTAGGAATGAACTCCATATGCTTAGACTGGAAATGAACTCCGTATGCCTATGTCAACCCACGGAACGAGCGCGTGGGCGCTCAGCCGGCCAGAGAGGCGGGATGCGCAAGCCGTGGATCGATAGGGTGGTAGGTGGGTTTAGGCACATCTTCATATTTCTGCCATGCCAATGCCATTTTTCTGGCTTGTAAATTCATACAATGGTCCCTTAAGCCTTCATGTGAAGTTTCATGGCAAGATGACTCGTTTTCTATTTTTTCTGATTTTCGAAACTTTTTACGGTTCAGGATTTTTTAAAATTTTTTTAAAAGGATTTTTTACCCCAAACTTGGTAGATGTGATCCTTGTATTTTTGTTGGCGTGCTCAAGACAATTCAGCCAAAAACTCGAAGTGTACAAGATTTTGTGACCATTTGAAAAAAGTGTCCCCATTTTAAACACTTTAATAGCTACTGGCACCAAACCTGTAAAATCTCAAATGCTCTTTAAGAGGGTGTGAGTTCTCGAGGTTTGATGAGGGATAGGGGGCCAATATAAGGGCCAAGTACCAGCACCTATTGCACATCATGTGCGAACACCACCCCGGCCCCCTCGATCGCCGGACCCCAATGCCGACGGTCAGGTTCTCCGGTGATGGTGTCCCGGTGAAGAAAAATACGGCACCAGCACATGCTTGAGCCCAGCATGTGCTGTCGCAACCCTCGATCTGATTCAGTCTTAGACTGGGAATCAACTCCGTATGCTTAGACTGGGAATGAATTTCGTATGCCTAAGTCAACCCACGAAACGAGCGTGCGGGACCTCAGCAGGCCGAGCGGCGGGATGCGCATGCCGAGGATCGGTCGGGTCCCTCTCTGCGTGCTATCGATCTTGCTACCGCAACCCTCGATCTAGTCTGATCTTAGACTGGGAAAGAACTTCGTATGCCTAAGCCAACCGATGAAATGAGTGGGCGGGCGGGCGGCCACTACGTCGGCCAGAAAGGCGGGATGCGCAAGCCGTGGATCGATAGGGTGGTTGGTGGGTTTAGGCACATCTTCATATTTTTTCCATGCCAATGCCATTTTTCTACCTTGTAAATTCATACAGTGGTCCCTTAAGCCGTCATGTGAAGTGTCATGGCAAGATGACTCATTTTCTGTTTTTTACAATTTTTGAAACTTTTTATGGTTCAGGATTTTTAAAATTTTTTCGGAAGGAGTTTTGACCCCAAACTTGGTAGACGTGATCCTTGTATTTTTGTTGGTATGCAAAAAAATATTCAGCCAACAACTCAAAGTGTACAAGATTTTGTGACCATTTGAAAAAAATGTCCCCATTTCAAACACTTTAATGGCTATTGACAGCAAACCTGTAAAATCTCAAATGCTCTGTAAGGGGGTGTGAGTTCTCAAGGTTTGATGAGGGATAGGGGGCCAATATAAGGGCCAAGTACCAGCACCCATTGTACATCATGTGTGCACACCCCCTGGGCCCCCCCGATCGTCTGAACCCCAATGTCGCCGGTCAGGTTCTCCGATGATGGTGTCCCGGCGAAGAAAAATACGGCACCAGCACATGCCCGAGCCCAGTATTTGCTACCGCAACCCCCGATCTGGTCCGATCTTACACTAGGAATGAACTTCGTATGCTTAGACTAGGAATGAACTCCGATGCCTAAGCCAATCGACGAAACGAGTAGGCGGGTGGGCGGGCACTACGCCGGCCAAAGAGGCGGGATGCGTAAGCCGTGGATCGATAGGGTGGTAGGTGGGTTTAGGCACATCTCCATAATTCTGCCATGCCAATGCCATTTTTCTGGCTTGAAAATTCATACAATGGTCCCTTAAGCCTTCATGTGAAGTTTCATGGCAAGACGACTCGTTTTCTATTTTTCATGATTTTCAAAACTTTTTACGGTTTTGGGATTTTATAAAATTTTTTCAGAAGGAGTTTTGGCCCCAAACTTGGTAGTCATGATCCTTGTATTTTTGTTGGCATGCACAAAAAAATTCAGCTAAAAACTTAAAGTGTACAAGATTGTGACCATTTGAAAAAAATGTCCCCATTTCAGACACTTTAATGGCTACTGGCAGCAAACCTGTAAAATCTCAAATGCTCTTTAAGGGGGTGTGAGTTCTCGAGGTTTGATGAGGGATAAGGGGGCAATATAAGGGCCAAGTACCAGCACCCATCGCACATCATATGCGCACACCCCCTGGGCCCCCCAATCGCTGAAACCCTAATATCGCCTGTCAGGTTCTTTGGCGATGGTGTCTCGGCAAAGAAAAATGTGGCACCAGCACATGCCCGAGCCCAGCATGTGCTGCCGCAACCCTCGGTCCTGTCCAATCTTAGACTGGGAATGAACTCTATATGCTTTGATTGGGAATGAACTCCGTATGCCTAAGTCAACCCACGGAACGAGCGTGTGGGCACTCAGTCCGCCAAAGGGGCAGGATGCGCAAGTCGGGGTTCGATCGGGTCCTCCTCTGTGTGCTGTCGATGTTGCTGCCGCAACCCTAGGTCCAGTCTGATCTTAGACTGGGAATGAACTCCGTATGCCTTGGCCAATCGATGAAACGAGCGAGCAGGCGGACAGGCACTACTCCAGCCAGAGAGATGGGATGCGCAAACCGTGGATCGATAGGGTGGTTGGTGGGTTTAGGCACATCTTCATATTTTTGCCATGCTAATGCCATTTTTCTGGCTTGTAAATTCATAAATGGTCCCTTAAGCCTTCATGTGAAGTTTCATGGCACGACGACTCGTTTTCTATTTTTCATGATTTTTGAAAGTTTTTACGGTTCAGATTCTTTAAAATTTTTTTAGAAGGAGTTTTGGCCCCAAACTTGGCAGACGTGAACCTTGCATTTTGTTGGCATGCATAAAAAAATTCAGCTAAAAACTCGAAGTGTACAAGATTTTGTGACCATTTCAAAAAAGTGTCCCCATTTTAGACACTTTAATGGCTACTGGCAGCAAGCCTGTAAAATCTCAAATGCTATTTAAGGGGGTGTGAGTTCTTGAGGTTTGATGAAGGATAGGGGGCCAATATAAGTGCCAAGTACCAGAACCCATCGCACATCATGTGCACATACCCCCTAGTCCCCCCATCGTCGGAACCCCGATGTCGCCGATCAGGTTCTCCGAGGATGGTGTCCCGACGAAGAAAAATGTGACACCGACACATGCCCGAGCCCAGCATGTGCTGCCGTAACCCTCGGTTCAGTCTGATCTTAGATTGGGAATGAACTCCGTGTGCCTAAGTCAACCCACGAAACGAACGTGCAGGCGCTCAGACAGCCAAAGGGGCGGGATGCACAAGTCGAGGATCGACCGAGTCCCCCTCTGTGTGCTGCCGATCCTGCTGCCGCAACCTTCAGTCCGATCCGATCTTAGACTGGGAATGAACTCCGTATGCCCAAGCCAACTAACGAAACGGGCGGGCGGGTTGGCGGGCACTACACCGGCCAGAGAGGTGGGATGCGCAAGCCGTGGATCGATAGGGTGGTAGGTGGGTTTAGGCACATCTTCATATTTCTGCCATGCCAATGCCATTTTTCTGGCTTGTAAATTCATACAATGGTCCCTTAAGCCTTCATGTGAAGTTTCATGGCAAGATGACTCGTTCTCTATTTTTTATGATTTTTGAAACTTTTTACGGTTTGGGATTTTTTAAAACTTTTTCAGAAGGAGTTTTGGCCCCAAACTTACTAGACATGATCCTTGTATTTTTTTGGCATGCATAAAAAAATTCAACTAATAACTCGAAGTGTTCAAGATTTTGTGACCATTTGAAAAAAGTGTCCCCATTTCAGACACTTTCATGGCTACTGGCAGCAAACCTGTAAAATCTCAAATGCTCTTTAAGGGGGTGTGAGTTCTCGAGGTTTGATGAGGGATAGGGGGCCAATATAAGAGCCAAGCACCAGCACCCATCGCACATCATGTGCGCATACCCCCCCGGTCCCCCCATCGCCGGAACCCCGATGCCGTCAGTTAGGTTCTCCGACGATGGTGTCCCGACGAAGAAAAATTCGACACCAGGACATGCCCGAGCCCAGCATGAGCTGCCGCAACCCTCGGTCCGGTCCGATCTTAGACTGGGAATGAACTCCGCATGCTTAGACTGGGAATTAACTCTGTATGCCTAAGTCAACCCACGAAACGAGCGTGCGGGCGCTCAGTCGGCCAGTGGGGCGGGATGCGCAAGCCGGTGATCGATCGGGTCTGCCTCTGTGTGCTGCTGATCCTACTGCAGCAACCTTCGGTCTGGTCTGATCTTAAACTGGGAATGAACTCCGTATACCTAAGCCAACCGACAAAACAGGCGGGCGGGCGGGCACTATGCCGGCCAAAGAGGTGGGATGCGCAAGCCGTGGATCGATAGGGTGGTAGGTGGGTTTAGGCACATCTTCATATTTCTGCCATGCCAATGCCATTTTTCTAGCTTGTAAATTCATACAATGGTCCCTTAAGCTTTCTTGTGAAGTTTCATGGCAAGACGACTCGTTTTTTACTTTTCATGATTTTTGAAACTTTTTATGATTCGGGATTTTTTAAAATTTTTTCAGAAGGAGTTTTGGCCCCAAACCTAGCAGACGTGATCCTTGTATTTTTGTTGGCATGCACAAAAAAATTCAGCTAAAAACTCGAAGTGTATAAGATTTTGTGACCATTTGAAAAAAGTGTCCCCATTTCATACACTTTCATGGCTACTGGCAGCAAACCTGTAAAATCTCAAATGCTCTTTAAGGAGGTGTGAGTTCTCAAGGATTGATGAGGGATAGGGGGCCAATATAAGGGCCACGTACCAGCACCCATCGCACATCATGTGCCCACCCCCCGGTTCCCCCCATCGTCGGAACCCCAATGCTGCCAGTCAGGTTCTTTGGCGATGGTGTCCCGGCGAAGAAAAATGTGGCACCAGCACATGCCCGAGCCCAGCATGTGGTGCCGTAACCCTCGGTCCGGTCTGATCTTAGACTGGAAATGAACTCTGTATGCCTAAGTCAACCAACAAAGCGAGCGTGCAGGCGTTTAGCCGGCCAAAGGGGCGGGATGCGCAAGCCGGGGACCGGTCGGGTCCACCACTACGTGCTACCGATCCTGCTATCGCAACCCTTGGTCTGGTCTGATCTTAGACCGGGAATGAAGTTCGTATACCTAAGCCAACCGACGAAACGGGTGGGTGGGCGGGCGGGCACTACGCCGGCCAGAGAGGCGGGATGCACAAGCCGTGAATCGATAGGGTGGTAGGTGGGTTTAGGTACATCTTAATATTTCTGCCATGCCAAGCCTTCATGTGAAGTCTCATGGCGAGATGACTCCTTTTCTATTTTTCATGATTTTTGAAACTTTTTACGGTTCAGGATTTTTTAAAATTTTTTCAGAAGGCGTTTTGGCCCCAAACTTGGTAGACGTGATCCTTGTATTTTTTTTTGGCATGCACAAAAAAATTCACCTAAAAACTCGAAGTGTACAAGATTTTGTGACCATTTGAAAAAGGTGTCCCCATTTCAGACACTTTAATGGCTACTGGCAGCAAACCTGTAAAATCTCAAATGTTCTTTAAGGGGGTGTGAGTTCTCAAGGTTTGATGAGGGATAGGGGGCCTATATAAGGGCCAAGTACCAGCACCCATCGCACACCATGTGTGCACACCCCCCCGGTCGCCCCCATCACCGGATCCCCAAAGTCACCGGTCAGGTTCTCCGACTATAGTGTCCCGGTGATGAAAAATGCGACACCAGCACATGCCCAAGCCCAGCATGTGCTACCGCAACCCTCGGTTCTGTCCAATCTCAGGCTGGGAATAAACTCTGTATGCCTAAGTCAACCCACGAACGAGCGCGCGGGTGCTCAGCCGGCCAGAGGGGCGGGATGTGCAAGCTGGGGATCAGTAGGGCTGCCTCTGCATGCTACCGATCCTGCTGCCGCAACCTTCGGTCCGGTCCAATCTTAGACTGGGAATAAACTCCGTATGCCTAAGCCAACCGACGAAACGGGAGGGCGGGCGGGCACTACGCCGGCCAGAGAGGCGGGACGCGCAAGCCGTGGATCGATAGGGTGATAGGTGGGTTTAGGCACATCTTCATATTTCTATCGTGCCAATGCCATTTTTTTGGCTTGTAAATTAATACAATGGTCCCTTAAGCCTTCATGTGAAGTTTCATGGCAAGACGACTCATTTTTTATTTTTCAAGATTTTTGAAACTTTTTACGGTTCGGGATTTTTTAAAATTTTTTCAAAAAGAGTTTTAGCCCCAAACTTGGTAGACGTGATCCTTGTATTTTTGTTGGCATGCACAAAAAAATTCTGCTAAAAACTCGAAGTGTACAAGATTTTGTGACCATTGGAAAAAAGTGTACCCCATTTCAGTCACTTTAATGGCCTACTGGCCAGCAAACCTGTAAAATTTCATAATCCTCTTAAGGGGGTGTGAGTTCTCGAGGTTGATGAGGGATAGGGGGCCAATATAAGGGCCAAGTACCAGCACCCATCGCACATCATGTGCGCACACCCCCCCGGTCCCCCTCCGATCGTCGGAACCCAAATATCATCGGTCAGGTTCTCCGACGATGGTGTCCCGACGAAGAAAAATGTTGCACCAGCAAATGCCCAAGCCCAGCATGTGCTGCCGCAACCCTCGGTCCAATCTGATCTTAGACTGGGAACGAACTTAGTATGCTTAGATAGGGAATAATCTCCATATGCCTAAGTGAACCCACGAAATGAGAGTGCGGCCGCTCAGCCGGCCAGAGGGGCAGGATGCGCAAGTCGGGGATCGGTTGGGTCCTCATCTGTGTGCTGTCGATCCTACTGCCACAACCGTCGGTCCGATCTAATCTTAGACAGGGAATCAACTCCGTATGCCTAAGCGAACCGATGAAATGAGCGGGTGGGCGGGCAGGCACTACGTTGGCCAGAGAGGCAGGATGCGTAAGCCGTGGATCAATAGGGTGGTAGGTGGGTTTAGGCACATCTTCATATTTCTGCCATGCCAATGCCTTTTTTCTGGCTTGTAAATTCATACAATGGTCCCTTAAGCCTTCATGTGAAGTTTTATGGCAAGACGACTCGTTTTCTATTTTTTGCATAATTTTCAAAACTTTTTACGGTTTAGGATTTTTTTAAATTTTTTTAGAAGGAGTTTAGGCCCCAAACTTGGTAGACGTGATCCTTGTATTTTTTTTTGGCAGGCATAAAAAAATTCAGCTAAATACTCGAAGTGTACAAGATTTTGTGACCATTTGAAAAAAGTGTCCCCATTTCAAACACTTTAATTGCTACTGGCAGCAAACCTGTAAAATCTCAAATGCTCTTTAAGGGGGTGTGAGTTCTCGAGGTTTTGATAAGGGATAGGGGGCCAATATAAGAGCCAAGTACCAGCACCCATCGCAATATGTGACGCACACCCCCGGCCCCCGATCGCCGGAACCCCAATGTTACCGGTCAGTTCTCCGATGGAAGAAAATGTGGTACCAGCACATGCCCGAGCCCAGCATGTGTTGCCGCAACCCTCGATCTGATCCGATCTTAGACTGGGAATGAACTCCGTATGCCTAGACTAGGAATGAACTCCGTATGCCTAAGTCAAACCACGAAATAAACGTGCGGGCACTCAGCCAGCCAGATGGGCGAGATGCGCAAGCCGGGGATCAGCCGAGTCCCCATGTACGTGCTACCGATACCCCTGCCACAACCCTCGGTCTGATCAAATCTTTGACAGGGAATGAACTCCGTATGCCTAAGCGAGACCGACGAAATGACCGGGCGGGCGGGAGGGCACTACGCTGGCCAGAGAGGCGAGATGCGTAAGCCGTGGATCGATAGGGTGTTTGGTGGGTTTAGGCACATCTTCATATTTCTGCCATGCCAATGCCATTTTTCTGGGTTGTAAATTCATACAATGGTCCCTTAAGCCTTCATCTGAAGTTTCATGGCAAGACGACTCGTTTTCTATTTTTCACGATTTTTAAAACTTTTTATGGTTCGGGATTTTTTTAAATTTTTTCAGAAGGAGTTTTGGTTCCAAACATGGAAGACGTGATCCTTGTATTTTTTTTGGTATGCACAAAAAAATTCAGCTTAAAACTAGAAGTGTACAAGATTTTGTGACCATTTGAAAAAAGTGTCCCCATTTAGACACTTTAATGCTACTGGCAGCAAACTTGTAAAATCTCAAATGCTCTTTAAGGGGGTGCGAGGTCTCGAGGTTTGATGAGGGATAGGGGGCCAATATTAGGGTCAAGTACCAGAACCCATCGCACATCATGTGCCCACACCCCCCTCGGCCCCCCCCGATCGTCGAAACCCCAATGCTGTCGATCAGGTTCTCCGACGATGGTGTCCCAGTGAAGAAAAATGCGGCACCAGCACATGCCCGAGCCCAGCATGTGCTGCCGCAACCCTCGGTCCAGTCCGATCTTAGACTGGGAATGAACTTCGTATGCTTAGACTGGGAATGAACTCCGTATGCCTAAGTCAACCCACAAAATGAACGTGCTGGTGCTCAGCTGGCCAGAGGGGCGGGATGCGCAAGCCGGGGATCGGTCGGGTCCCCTCCTCTGCGTGCTGCTGTAACCCTCGGTCTGGTCCAATCTTAGACTAGGAATGAACTCTGTATGCCTAAGTCAACCCATAAAACGAGCGTGCGGGCGCTCAGCCGACCAGAGGGGCGGGATGCGTAAGTCGAGGATCGGTCGGGTCCCCCTCTACATGCTGCCGATCCAATTGCCGTATCCCTTGGTCCGGTCCAACCTTAGGCTGGGAATGAACTCCGTATGCCTAAGCCAACCGACAAAACGAGCGGGCGGGCGGGCGGGCACTACGTCAGCCAGAGAGGCGGGATGCGCAAGCCATGGATCGATGGGTGGTAGGTGGGTTTAGGCACATCTTCATATTTCTGTCATGCCAATGCCATTTTTCTGGCTTGTAAATTCATACAATGGTCCCTTAAGCCTTCATGTGAAGTTTCATGGCAAGACGACTCGTTTTATATTTTGCATGATTTTGTGACCATTTAAAGAAAGTGTCCCCATTTTAGACACTTTAATGGCTACTGGCAGCAAACCTGTAAAATCTCAAATGCTCTTTAAGGGGGTGTGAGTTCTAGAGGTTTGATGAGGGATAGGGGGCCAATATAAGGGCCAAGTACTTGCACCCATCGCACATCATGTGCGCATACCGCCCCTGGCCCCCCGGATCACCGGAACTCTAATGCCACCGGTCAGGTTCTCCAGCGATGGTGTCCCGACGAAGAAAAATGTGATACCAGCACATGCCTGAGCCTAGCATGTGCTGCCGTAACCATCGGTCCGGTCCAATCTTAGACTGGGAATGAACTGCGTATGCTTAGACTGGGAATGAACTCCGTATGCCTAAGTCAACCCATGAAACGAACGTGCGGGCGCTCAACCGGCCAGAGGGGCGGGATGCATAAGTCGGGGATCGGCCGGGTCCCCTTTGCGTGCCGTCGATCCTGCTACCGCATCCCTTGGTCTGGTCCAATCTTAGACTGGGAATGAACTCCATATGCCTAAGCCAACCGACGAAACGAGTGGGCGCGTGGGCGGGCACTATGCCGGCCAAAGAGGCGGGATGCGAAAGCCGTGGATCGATAGGGTGGTAGGTGGGTTTAGGTATATCTTCATATTTCTACCATGCCAATTCCATTTTTTTGGCTTGTAAATTCATACAGTGGTCCCTTAAGCCTTCATGTGAAGTTTCATGACAAGACGACTCGTTTTTTATTTTTCATGATTTTTGAAACTTTTTACGGTTCGGGATTTTTTAAAATTTTTTCAGAAGGAGTTTTGGTCCCTAACCTGGTAGACGTCATCCTTTTATTTTTGTTGGCATGTACAAAAAAATTCAGCAAAAAACTCAAAGTGTACAAGATTTTGTGACTATTTGAAAAAAGTGTCCCCATTTCAGACACTTTAATGGCTATTGGCAGCAAACCTGTAAACACTCAAATGCTCTTTAAGGGGGTGTGAGTTCTCGAGGTTTGATGAGGGATAGGGGGCCAATATAAGGGCCAAGTACCAGCACCCATCGTACATCATGTGCGTACACCCCCCCGAGTCCCCCGATCGTCGGAACCCCAATACTGTCGGTCAGGTTCTTCGGCGATGGTGTCCCGACGAAGAAAAATATGACACCAGCACATGCCCGAGCCCAGATTGGGAATGAACACTGTATGCCTAAGTCAACCCACGAAACGAACGTGTGGACACTCAGTCGGCCAGAGGGGCGGGATGCGTAAGCCAGGGATCGGCTGAGTCCCCCTCTCTGGTCGAGTCCCCCCCCGACCACCCCGATCACAGGACCCCAATGCTGCCGATCAGGTTCTCCGGCGATGGTGTTCTGGGGAAGAAAAATACAGCACCAGCACATGCTCGAGCGCAGCGTCTGCTGCCGCAACCCTCAGTCCGTTCTGATCTTAGCCTGGGAATGAACTTCGTATGCCTAAGCCAACCGACGAAATGAGCGGGCGGGTGGGCGGGCACTACATCGACAAGAGAGGCGAGATGCGTAACCCGTGGGTCAATAGGGTGGTAGGTGGGTTTAGGCACATCTTCATATTTCTGCCGTGCCAATGCCATTTTTTTGGCTTGTAAATTCATACGATGGTCCTTTAAGCCTTCATGTGAAGTTTCATGGCAAGACGACTCATTTTCTATTTTTCGTGATTTTGGAAACTTTTTACGGTTCGGGATTTTTTAAAATTTTTTCAAAAGGATTTTTGACCCCAAACTTGGTAGATGTGATCCTTTTAGTTTTGTTGGCATGCACAAAAAAATTCAGCTAAAAACTCGAAGTGTACAAGATTTTGTGACCATTTGAAAAAAGTGCCCCCATTTCAAACACTTTAATTGCTACTGGCAGCAAACCTGTAAAATCTCAAATGCTCTTTAAGGGGGTGTGAGTTCTCAAGGTTTGATGAGGGAAAGGGGCCCAATATAAGGGCCAAGTACCCACACCCATCGCACATCATGTGCGCGCACCCCCCTATCGTTGGAACCCCGATAACGTCGGTCAGGTTCTTCGGCGCTGGTGTCTCGGTGAAAAAAAATACGGCACCAGCACATGCTCGAGCCCAGCATGTGCTGCCTCAACCATCGATCTGGTCCCATCTTAGACTGGGAATGAACTTCGTATGCTTAGACTGGGAAAGAAATCCGTATGCCTAAGTCAACCTACGAAACGAGCGTCCGGGCGCTCTGCCGGCCAGAGGGGCGAAATGCGTAAGCCGGGGATCGATCGGGTCCCCCTCTGCGTGCTTTTGATCGTGCTGCCACAACAATCTGTCTGGTCTGATCTTAGACTGGGAATGAACTCCGTACGCCTAAGCCAACCGATGAAACGAGTGGGCGGGCACTACGTCGGCCAGAGAGGCAGGATGCACAAGCCGTGGATCGATAGGGTGGTAGGTGGGTTTAGGCACAGCTTCATATTTCTGCCATTCCAATGAAAATTTTCTAGCTTGTAAATTCATACAATGGTCCCTTAAGCCTTCATGTGAAGTTTCATGGCAAGACGACTCGTTTTCTATTTTTCTTGATTTTTGAAACTTTTTACGGTTCAGGATTTTTGAAAAATTTTTTCGAAGGAGTTTTGGCCCCAAACTTGGTAGACGTGATCCTTGTATTTTTGTTGGCTTGCACAAGAAAATTCAGCTAAAAACTCGAAGTGTACAAGATTTTGTGACCATTTGAAAAAAGTGTCCCCATTTTAGACACTTGAATTACTACAGGCAGCAAACCTGTAAAATCTCAAATGCTCTTTATGGGGGTGCGAGTTCTCGAGGTTTGATGAGGGATAGGGGGCAAGTATAAGGGCCAAGTACCAGCACCCATCGCACATCATGTGTGTACACCCCCCGACCCCCCGATCGCCGAAACCCCAATGCCGTCGATCAGGTTCTCCGGCGATGGTGTCCCGGCGAAAAAAAATGAGGTACCAGCACATGCCAGAGCCCAGCATGTGCTGCCGCAACCCTCAGTCCGGTCCGATCTTAGATTAGGAATGAACTCCGTATGCTAAGATTCAGAATGAACTCCGTATGCCTAAGTCAACTCACGAGACAAGTGTGCGGGCGTTCAACTGGCCAGAGGGGCGGGATGCGTAAGTTGGGGATCGGCCGGGTCTCGCTCTATGTGCTGTCGATCCTACTACTGCAACCCTTGATCTGATCCCATCTTAGACTGGGAATGAACTTCGTATGCCTAAGCCAACCGACGAAACAAGCGGGCAGGCGGGCGGGCACCACGTCGGCTAGAGAAGCGGGATGCACAAGCCATGGATCGATAGGGTGGTAGGTGGGTTTAGGCACATCATAATATTTTTGCCATGCCAATGCCATTTTTATGGCTTGTAAATTCATATAATGGTCCCTTAAGCCTTCATGTGAAGTTTCATGGCAAGACGACTCGTTTTCTATTTTTCATGATTTTTGAAACTTTTTTCGGTTCGAGATTTTTTAAAATTTTTTCAGAAGGAGTTTTGGCCCCAAACTTGGTAGACGTGATCCTTGTATTTTTGTTGGCATGCATAAAAACATTCAGCTAAAAACTTAAAGTGTACAAGATTTTGTGACCATTTGAAAAAAGTGTCCCCATTTCAGACACTTTAATGGCTACTGGCAGCAAACCTGTAAAATCTCTAATGCTCTTTAAGGGGGTGTGAGTTCTTGAGGTTTGATGAGGGATATGGGGCAAATATAAGGGCCAAGTACCAGCACCCATCGCACATCATGTGTGCACACCCCCCGGCCCCCCCAATCGCCGGAACCCCAATGCCGCCGATCAGGTTCTCTGACGATGGTGTCTCGACGAAGAAAAATGCGACACCAGCACATGCCAGAGCCCAGCATGTTCTGTCGCAACCCTTAGTCCGGTCCGATCTTAGACTGGGAATGAACTCCGTATGCTAAGATTCAAAATGAATTACGTATGCCTAAGTCAACCCATGAAACGATCGTGCGAGTGCTCAATCGACCAGAGGGGCGGGATACGCAAGCCGGGGATCGGCCGAGTCCCGCTCTACGTGCTATCGATCCTGCTATCACAATCCTTGATCTGATCCAATCTTAGACTAGGAATGAACTTCGTATGCCTAAGCCAACCGACGAAACAAACGGGCGGGCGGGCGTGCCCTATGCTGGCCAGAGAGGTGGCATGCGTAAGCCATGGATCGATAGGGTGGTAGGTGGGTTTAGGCACATCTTCATCTTTTTGCCATGCCAATGCCATTTTTTTGGCTTGTAAATTCATACAATGGTCCCTTAAGCCTTCATGTGAGGTTTCATGGCAAGATGACTCGTTTTTTATTTTTCACGATTTTCAAAATTTTTACGGTTTGGGATTTTTTAAAATTTTTTCAGAAAGTGTTTTGGCCCCAAACTTGGTAGACGTGATCCTTGTATTTTTGTTCGCATGCACAAAAACATTCAGCTAAAAACTCGAAGTGTACAAGATTTTGTGACCATTTGAAAAAAGTGTCCTCATTTCGGACACTTTAATGGCTACTGGCAGAAAACCTCTTTAAGGGGGTGTGAGTTCTCAAGGTTTAATGAGGCATAGGGGGCCAATATAAGGTTCAAGTACCAGCACCCATCGTACATCATGTGTGCACACCCACCCACCCGGCCCCCCCGATCGCCGAAACCCCAATGTCGTCGGTCAGATTCACCGGCGATGGTGTCCCGGTGAAGAAAAATATGACACTCGAGCCCAGCATGTGGTGCCGTAACCCTCGATCTGGTCCGATCTTAGACTAGGAATGAACTCCGTATGCTTAGACTGGGAATGAACTCCGTATGCCTAAGTCAACCCATGAAACGAGCGTGCGGGCGCTCAGCCGGGCATAGGGGCAGGAAGCGCAAGTCGGGGGTCGACCAGGTCCCACTCTGTGTGCTGCCAATCCTGCTGCCACAACCCTCGATCCAGCCTGATCTTAGACTGGGAATGAACTCCGTATGGCTAAGCCAACCGATGAAACGAGCGGGCGGGCACTACGCCAGCCAGAGTGGCGGGATGCGCAAGCCATGGATCAATAGGGTGGTAGGTGGGTTTAGGCACATCTTCATATTTCTACCATGCCAATGCTATTTTTTTGGCTTGTAAATTCATACAATGGTCCCTTAAGCCTTCATGTGAAGTTTCATGGCAAGACGGCTCGTTTTCTATTTTTCATGATTTTTGAAACTTTTTATGGTTCGGTATTTTTTAAAATTTTTTCAGAAGGAGTTTTGGCCCCAAACTTGGCAGACGTGATGCTTGTATTTTTTTTGGCATGCATAAAAATATTCAGCAAAAAACTTGAAGTGTACAAGATTTTGTGGCCATTTCAAAAAAGTGTCCCCATTTCAGACAATTTAATGGCTACTGGCAGCAAATCTATAAAATCTTAATTGCTGTTTAAGGGGGTGTGAGTTTTCGAGGTTGGTAGGGATAAGGGGCCAATATAAGGCCAAGTACGCAGCACCCATGCACATCATGTGCGCCACACCCCCCCACGGCCCCCGTCGATACGTTGGAACCCCAACGCCGCCGAGTCAGGGTTTTCCGACGATTGGTGTCCGTCGTATCGAAGAAAAAATGCGCACTAGGGCAACATGCCCGAGGGCCCAGCATTGTGCTTGCCACAGCCCTCGGTCTGGTCCGATCCTAGGGACTGGGGATGAACCCGCTGGAATTGCTCTAGAGTCAACCCACGAACATGGAGGAGTGGCGGGCGCGCTCAGCCGGGCCACGGAAGGGGGGAATGCGCAAGTCGGGGATCAGTCGGGTCCCTCTCTCGTGCTGCCGA